>CM031962.1:5522213-6122213 GCA_018749465.1 Paracanthobrama guichenoti | reverse complement strand
ACATTCCTATTCCTAAACTTGAGCAACTTGTCTCCTCAGTCCCCAGACGTTTGCAGACCTTTAGAAAAAGAAGAGGGGATGCCACACAGTGGGAAACATGGCCTTGTCCCAACTTTTTTGAGATGTGTTGATGCCATGAAATTTAAAATCAACTTATTTTTCCTTTTAAAATTATACATTTTCTCAGTTTAAACATTTGATATGTCATCTATGTTGTATTCTGAATAAAATATTGAAATTTGAAACTTCCACATCATTGCATTCTGTTTTTATTCACAATTTGTACAGTGTCCCAACTTTTTTGGAATTGGGTTTGTAAAAAAAAAATGTAGGCCCAATTCCAATTTATACCCCTTCCCCTTGCCCCTTGAAACAGAGTGACAAGGTGTAGGGTGAAAATACTCCCCTAAGAAATGGGACACCACTACTACACCATTACACGTCATCCTCATCATACCCAATTTCTTTTATTAATGTTCTGTAACATTTAACCAGAATATGAACAGCAGTGAATGCGTAGGCTAATTTAACAAATTACTCACTCCCAATGTTGTTTTGCGCTGTATTTGGACTTAAATTTTTTTTAATGCACACCCAGACCTTTGCCATTGCCTATCATACAAACAGGACTTTGAGTTTAGTTCAGTGTTATGAGGAAAGGTTCTGCTTTGTGTCGTTTCATCATCAAGGTTGGCAGCATTTGGGGCCATCAGATATGGGTTTTTGTGTTATGTGTCTGACACGCAGGTGTGTTTTGAAGTAATGAGTGAGTTAGTAACTTTCCAGAGAAATCTGATTCTGCCACATCGCTGTGTTGCCACCTGCTTGGTTTATGTCTTGTTGTCTACTCTTTGCTGCTTATAGACCAAATAGTGTATTTATTATTTATCCGAGATTAAAGTGCCCGTAGATCAACAATACTACCAGTGTTTCTTCTCTTTCTCACAAAATGATATACATCTCTATACATGGCATGTTAAAAAAAAGTGCATTTTTGTGGCACCCTGTCCTGAGGTTTGCTAGTATTGCTTTTGGCCACCCCTAGAGGGCAGACTTGTAAAGATATTTTCGGTATGGACACACACACACACACACACACACACACACACACACACACACACACACACACACACACACACACAAACACACACACACACACACACACACACACACACACACACACACACACACACACACACACACACACACACACACACACACACACGTGTGTACTCACAGAGAGAGAGAGTTGGCTCTGTCTGAACTTATTCTTCTCATTCTCATGCTACTTAAAGCTTATGTAACACTATTAATTTGTTGGTCACTAAATATCAAAGGGTGTTTTTGTCAGAAATGGGTAACACATTGGTAACTCTAACATAAAGAGATTCAGAAACTGTTTTGGACCACTAATAACAATCTATTTATGCACATTTGTTTTGTCTGCGTGCACATTAAAGAACTGAAACATTACATGGTTTGCCTGACATGTTCACACAGAGCTCGGGGTGTGAGCATTTCCTGTGAATCATTTGTGCACTCTTTTTTTTTTTTTTTTTTTTTTTTTTGTTCTGTCTATGTGAGCAATGAGTCTTATGAACGAATGGGGTTATATTAGGCCACAGTAGGAAAAGAGAACTTTCTGTATGGTGCTGAGGTCATTTCCTCCTCCTGGAGCTCCTCTCTACCCTTCAGGTGGCACTGTAGATGTTTTGCATTTTGACAAGTTGTTTATTTTGACTAGGGCCGAATCTTCTTTCAAATTATAATATAATACAAACTTTTACAATTGAACCAATTACAGTATTTATGAATATGTGTTATCTGATGACGTCACTTTGGAAAGGGTTATAATTGTATCATTCTTATATCAAGGATCTCGCACAACTCCCGAAGAGTCTGTTGTGTCAGTGGTGCTGTCAGTGTATTGAATGGAGACACAGTAAGAGTTAGTGTCATCATCATGACGTCCATTGTCAGCAAAAATAGCCTGCTCACTTGAATATGTTACAGTGAGTCAGCACAAAGGCCTGCCATATGCAAAATACCTCCCAACAAGAGCATTTCCATTGATTTACTTCAGGACACCTTACATTTTGTCAAGCCAAGTACACTGTAAACCCGAATAAGTTATACATTCAAATGTAATCATACATTTGAATTGCTCTGAACTTGAAATATTTGAGTAGGCTAATTCATGCATTTAACTTAAAAATATAATGTAATCTCAAATGTTAGTAGTGGAAACTTGACTAGCTTTAACTAGAGCCCGACCAATATATCGGTGGGCCGATATTATCGACCGATATTAGGCATTTTCCAAACTGTCGGTATCTGCATTTGTGATGGCCGGTAAATGAATATTTAAAAACGGATGAAACCACATTATGAGTGTTGGCGTTTCAGAGTTTGTCCACCAGAAGGCACTCTACAACGTGCCGGTTGGCAACACCAGCTGATCCAGCCAGTCATGCTGTGCTGCACAGTCACAGCTGAGATCATCTGTGAAGTGCATGGCAAGTTGGCAACTGTCACAAGGCATACATTGCTTGAGTAACAACTAAAAGAACATCCCCTTCAGTTCTCTTAACTCAAATAAGCATGAAATATCCAAATATTATTAAATATTAAATCACCAAATATTTGTATCGGTCTTAAAAATCCTTTATCAGTCGGGCTTTAGCTTTAACTACCTAATTCAGTAAATGCCTAAAAATGTATTGATTTTCGATACCACAGGGAAAAAACGCTGCATATACTGTCAAATAGATATTTTTAATATAATAAATTTTTTTGTCCGTCTATTGAAAGTCTAGGCAATTAAACATTACTTCTGAACAGATCACTTTATATAATAAAGCTTTTAAGCTTTTTCTCATATATAAACGTTGATCAATTACCATTACAATTATGTCACAAATATTTGCTTACTAATTTTGTTGCAATAGCTTACATACAGCACACCAACACTAACACACTGTCATGAGGAAAAATCCAGCAGAACGCGCCGACGCGTTCGCCGTGTTCAGAGGGTTAACCGGACTGAATGACAGGAGGTGGGTGCGTGTCAACTCGCTGTCGGTCGGAGAGGAGAGTGCAGCTGGTATAAAACTCGCTACTGTAGAAAAGGAGTATTGTATCGTTTCAGATATTTCAGTATCGATGCATATCAAAATATCTATATTTGACTACTAAAATCCTCATAAAAGTTAATTTGATTGAACTAATATAGTTTGAGTTGGCTCTACTCAAAACAATTAATTATGTTGAGTGTTAGGGTTTACAGTGTAGAAACCTTCTGTATCTTGAACATTTCTCTTGTCTCTTGTTCACATTTTCCAGTATGTACTTTATTTGTCCAGATGGTCTTTATACAAGCATATCTGTGTTTTTATCAAAACCAAGTTAGATACGCGTGTATCAATGAGCAGTCAAGCAGATCAGACACTGTCACATAAACTAGTTCACCCACTGCCCTGCTGCAAGCTGGAAGTGAAACCAGCAGTCAGTGTGCGTGGGTGTGAGATACTTTGTTTGTTTGACAGCATGCCTTCTGAGCTAGTTTTTTTTTTATCCTTTTTCCCCAATGAAAGGAATATGTAAGGGAAGTTATAGATAGTGTGTGTGTGTGTGTGTGTGTGTGTGTGTGTGGGGGGTGTGAAGAGCAGTTCTAGTTTAAAACCTGATAAAACTTATCACAGCGCAGCAGCACGCTGAAGACGCCACGCCTTCTCACTTTTTGTTATGCACTCCCTCGCCCATCACAGACGGATGAGCCTCCCTCCCTCCCTTCCTTCAGAAAGGAGAAAAGTCTGGGCGTGGTTGGTAGCAGCTGTGTTTTGATTGGCTGCTCTCCCGGGCATGTGTTATCTCCCGTTGGACACGTTCTGGCTCCGCCCAGATAATGCACTCTAGCTGAAAGGCTCCACCTACTGTCATCACATCATCACAACTGAGTGTTCAGTCCAACCTGCATGAACAGACAGGTAGTACGGTTGGTCTCTCGCTGCGTAAAAGCTCAAGTGAACTTTGGGTTTCGTTTTGGGAAGTGCTCACAGCTGGCCTGTGGCACCTGGAATACGGGCAGGTTGAAGAACACAGCAGCTGGATCTACAGGTGCTCGCTTGTACCTCATTCCAGCTTTTGTCGTCTTGGATCTACCACCCACAGCTTCTGCATTACAACAAGAGATCATATGCACTTCGTCTGGGTGGTTGTATATAGACACTTCTAGTTTAAACTGACACGACAAAGAGGAACCTGCAGTGAAGTCAGTGTTTGACAAGCTGTGGTTTTGCCTGGGTGGGGACGTTCTGCAGTCGTCTGTCCAGTCACAGACGGCCTGAATTCTCAGAGGTGATGGTGGGTGGCAGGGCCGTCACTGTGCACCCGCACAGGCGCCTGGAGTGAAAGTGTCACAGTGCAAACATGGAATTCCTCAAGAGCCTCGTTCCCACGGTCATCTCCGGGGACGGCGGGCTGCCGGCGATGGACACAGGGGGAGTATGGCCAAAGGAAACTGGCCCTCGCTTGCTGAGGATGAAACGGCTTGTTTCACAGTCCAATGAAGAGGAACAAGACGGATCCAGTCCGACAAGCCGACCAGCTGTTCGTCTTCAACGACATCGTGCTAAAGGTACCAACGGGAAAGATGAAGGGATGGGTATTCAAACATGGTTTTAATTCTAGTAAAGAGAGGACTGTTTGATTAGGAGGCGTGTGTGAGAGGTGTGTGTGTTTGCACTTTTTATTTATAGTTGGACTCTGATATAAGAGTAATCGCAGACAAGAGAGAACAAGCAAATACTTGTGTAACCGAACTGTTTGCTTTTTAAGTCTTAAGTTGCTCATCAGGTTGTCTAAAGTGAGAATAATTCAAATATAAAAGTTAGGTAACACTTTATTTTTGTTGCTCATCAGGTTGTCTAAAGTGAGAGTTATTCAAATATAAAAGTCTGGTAACACTTTATTTTAGTGTCCTTGTTACATATGTTACATGTATGAATAACTACATGCAACTAACCCTCAACCAAACCCTAATCCTACCCTAACCCTATAGTAAGTACATGTAGTTATTTAATATTACTCAGTACTTAAATATATAATTACACTGTAACAATGACACTGTAAAATAAAGTGTAACCAAAAGTTATTACAAAATCAGAAATTTAATATGATCAGAACTATTTTAAACATTACAAATACATTTAAAGAATGTAATATACCACTCATTATCGCCCCATCATTCTGTTCTTCTTTTTTGTGTTCATATTGATCTGAAGCAGGGAGCTCTGGGTAATTGAGTGTTTAGATTTCATGACTGAATTATTTCATAATTTCATCACTCTGAATTTATTGGCTCTGAAACTGGGTGGTAACTGTAAATGTTTTTGAGCACCAAATCAGCATATTAGAATAATGGCAAAGCAGAATTTTTAGTGTCACTACACCCTGTGCATTTTTGAAGCCATGACGAGAAACTATTTTAATTAAAACATGGGGCTACTGATGGCAAAATATGATGAGAAAGATAACACTGATAGATTATTAATAATATCATCAATGTTTTTGAAAAAGAAACATCTAAAAGTCTCAAATAACCCAATCATAGTCAATAATGTTGCATTTGAGCTGAAACTGAAAAGTGAATACTGAAGTGCTTTGCTAGTGGGTTAATAAACTCAACCACATGCATCCTATATGAGATTAATCAAATATACAACATAAAATTAATATTACAACTTATATCTGCACAAAAGGACATGAATGCACACGTGAACTTGACCATGCTTGTCTGCATGTGTAACTCAAAGCACAGAGAATTTACAGCATTCTATTCCAATAGTGTTCTCATTATAATGTTATGTAGGCTATAGAGTGGTGCACGTATGACATCACTTTGTAGGCCAAATTGCGGAAGCGAGTTAGCATTTTAGCACTTCCGTTCCCCTCGTCCTGAAGTCAGTGGGATTTTTGGTTAAATGGCTGAATTAAGGTCTGTGGTGAACACAAGCTCAAGACACTTTCACGTTTTATTCTACGACATAAAATACATCAGCATTACCCCACTCATGATTTTTTTAAAAGCCATTACGTGTTTTGAAAAAGGCGGTTGCTAGCAAGTGGCTAAATGGACTACAGAGGCAGTTGAGGACATTAAACATCATGCAGAACAGGTAAACTCAGTCTGCTTTTACAGCCTCATTATGCTCGTCTTAACTCAAACGTTCTTGGAAAATGTTTTGAGATTTTAAAACTGAAAGAGTTGTGGGAAGCTTAGTGATGGTGACGTTGAAGGCGTGGGACTGTGGTGTAGTCCGTTTATAGTCTACCTTTAGCCTTTTACTTCAAATCCATAGTCTCACTTTATTTCCCTGGTTTGGACAGCATGCTGTCCTAACGCTAACCAATTAGACCTCAGATACCGCCCAAAATGCTGCAATAAATGATCAGGAAAAAAATGTATATATTTAGACAGGCCAATCATCATTTTAATGATCAATCGTCACTGTCACGTCCGAAATGTACCCTTGAAGTGCGTGGTCTTATTATAAATTATTAATTGTTGCATACTATTACGATTAGAATTAATGACTAGCTCTCACCAGGCTCTTCCCACCAACCATCATGTCATATATAGACCGCTTTTCATGATCCTTTGATCTAGTCAATTCCCAATGGAGAAAGTCACACCCTATCTTTTTTCCCATCACATATCCTGTTTAATTTGGCAATTTTACTTCATAATCTGATACATTTCCAGATTTACTAGAAGATAAATCAAGGTTGACCATTGGCTGGGCCTGTAAAGGGAAGTCCTCCTGTGAAGAGAGACTGATGGTTAAGTAAGACAGTGTTTCATTTATGTGCTCATATCTTGGCTGCAGAAAGCAGAAGAATGCATATGTGACCATAAATGTATTGACACACGCCTCCCCTACAGGGTCAAATGGGGATACACGAGGATCTTTGTGTGTCATTCACGGCTGATCCAGCTACGACCACTCTTCTTGGTATGTCAGCTCCTTGGCTGCAGGGAAACAGTGTGGGGAGTGTGATGTTGCATCACTGCATGTGACTCTGCATTCAAAATGCAAAGTGACCTCCACGCATTCAAATATGATGGAAAACACCAGTTCAAACTGGACCAAAAGAGAATTTTATTTTTTTATTTTTTTTCCTGTGTCCTTTGAAGGCTGAGATTCTCTGAGTGTGTGTTGTGCTGATAAGTGACAATACACAGGTCTGTGTGTCTGTGTGTGTGTGTTAGTGGGTGTTTACATTGCAACCAAACCACACCTTGCTCTCCCCAAATTGATGAGTCTTGAGGATTTGGGTTTTGTACCTGCCAGGACATGTTCATGTTCCTGAGTTCCCTATATTTTTTTTTAAAATTAATAGGGCTGCAACTCCATATCACTTAATCTACTGAATTGTTCTGCATTTTGCTTAATGCTTCCCTTCCAAAAATATGTGAAAATAAGCATGTACTACTGTCCATATGTTTAGCTTTTTATATATAAAGAAGTCTCTTATGCAAACCAGAGCTGCATCTATTTGGTCAAAATACGGTAATATTGTAAAGTGTCGTACAATTAGTTTTCTATACATTGTAAAATTTAATTTATTCCTGTGAGGACAATGCATCCATTACTCCAGTCTACAGTGCCATTCTAACATGCTAATTTGCTGCTCTAGAAACAGTTATTATAAATGTTGAAATAATGCTGCTAATATTTTTGTGGAAAGGGTCATAAATTTTCTGATGAAATAGAAATCCTTTGTAACATTATAAATGTCTTTTAATGTCACATCAGATTAATGCATCCTTGCAGGATACAAGTATTAAGTATAAAAAAAAAAAAAAAAAAAAAAAACCGTGCTGACCCTAAACTTTTGAACAGTGTGTTTACAGTCATTTACATAAAAAATATAAATGAATGCAACAGAACAGTAACTAAACATAAAGTGTTGACTGGTTATATATGATATATGTTGTCTGCAAAGGTGGTTTAAAATCTAAAATGTACAGTAGTTTAAAAAAATTATGCAACAGAACAGTTAACTAAATATCTTTCTTAACCTGTAAAATAACTAAACATAAACTGGTTATTTCTCACTAGTCTTTTTTTTTTTTTTTTTGGTAAATTGTTTAAATATATAAGTGAGCTGCATTTGCATTTAGGATTCAAAGTTTCATTTTGGATTTTGGTTATTTAACACTTAAAATGGACGTTTAACCATGATTATTTAATCATAATACACTCCCTTTCTTTGGAGTTGCATTTCACACACACACACACACACACACACACACACACACACACACACACACACACACACACACACACACACACACACACACACACACACACACACACACACACAGTATTTAATCACATGCTGTCAGGATGAGCTATTTTAAAAAACGTAGGCCTGTCATAACTACTTTTTGTTTTGTGATATATCTTCCCAGAAATAATTGCGATTTAAATGATATTATTATAATTAAGACTATTTTATGCCACTATATATATATATATATATATATATATATATATAATCCTAATATGACAGCATAACAATGCAAGTAGACCTACACACTTTCAAATGACAACCTTTTAATTCTTTAGATCATGGAAATTAAGAGTAAAAAATATATTATCCTAAATAAAAAAATAAAAAAAGGAATAAATAGTAAATAAACATTTTCCCTTGTGAAACGGCTTTAACACTCGTCATTCTGCGTTGACATTTATATGTGCAAGGGAACAGGGGATTGCGGCTTTGAAATCGAGTCCATTTGCGCTTTTTCTTTTTCTTCTGTCAGTAGTTGTCAGGAAAACACTATAACGCCTCAAATGGCGCCTTTTTTCACCTGTCGATAACCGCTCCGTGTATGAAGGAACTGCCCGAGAACCACTTTCGCCTCTGCCACGGAAAACATACAAGATGACAGCACAATCGAGTAAAATATTGGTGACACTCATTATCATGTAAGCATAATGGCCGATATATTGCATCACAAAAAATTATTGAGGTCATGTACATATATTGTGCGATATATTGATTATTGCGACATGCTTAGGTACACGTATTCATACCGTTTCGGTACAGGGCTTCCGGTTCGGTGCACGTGTGTACCGAACGGTTCCGAATGCAGTCTTTAACAGTTAACAGTCGACTTGTTTTACTTCAAGTTCAGTCCGACTTCCTACACAAACATGTCTATTTTATTATGAAATTCAAACGATACATGCCACTTTTGACCCTCTTTAATGTGACGTGACTGATCACTGTATAGGCGGGTCAGTTCAATATATATATCCCTATATAGTTAACAGCATTATCTTTAAGAAACTTTTAGTTGTAATTGAATTCATTTAAGGACAGACACAATTTTTTCAGTGCACCACTGTTGAATAAAAATAAAGAAAGAGCAATTTTGTAAAGCTGCTGTACCGAACCCGTACCGAACCGCGACTTCAAAACCGAGGTACGTACCGAACCGTCAGTTTCGTGTACCGTTACACCCCTAATGTCTTGTTGATCAGGCTTAAGCTCTATAGGCCTTAAATAGAGATGTAAAACTCTCAGATATATCTGATTGATTTTAATTATTGAACCGTTTTCCTTTGCAGTAACTAGAAATAGATTTACAAATAATCGACCATATACATGTAGTCGAACCCTAAGGCTGTATCTCATTAATCGCTTTTTCAATGGATCTTGAATGAGTCAGCATTGCCATTTATTTTTCTTTGGTTTAGCAGGAACATTTTTATGTGTGGTTGGGTAGTGCCTGTCCCCAGCTTAACCTGTTTCTGCACCTGTAAGGCAGCTTTACAGGCACAGTCACACCTGCCCTGTTCAGTGTGTTCTGCTGTTGCTGCTGCTAATATTATAGCTGTTTTGATGGCGCTTCTGTTTATTGTGTTACATGAGCCGTATGCAGGAAGAGGAAGGATATGGCGACTCTGCAGTATGTTATGTGTCTAATATTGGTCCCCTCGAGGGCTTTCCAGGGCTGGATTCGGTGATGATCACACACAGTAGTGCTCCGGCCACACCCTCTCTCTCTGTCTCTCTCTATCACTGCAGTCATGTGATCAGACTTCACTTCATTAAACCGCAATGGAAGTTTATCTTGGAAAAATGAGTCCTTGTGTGTGTGTGGTGTTTTCTTTCAGGCAGCATGTGATTCATTATCAGGACTGGAAGAGCCGAAATGCTCTGTTAAAAACAGACAACACAATAATTCATAAAGTTAAACACTGTAGTTGACAAAGCTACCAAAATATAAATAGTTCATTATATCTCCCTCCTTTCGTTTGTCTTTCACTCTCGCACTCTCGTTGGCTTGTTTGCTCTTTCACTCCCTTTATTCATTTGTTCAGGTGATTTGTTTTATTTTTGTTTTGATTACTGCTTTATTTTTTTAATCTTTTGCTCCTTTTTGTTCATTCACCCTCTTTCACCCTCAACCCTTTTGTTCCACTCCTTTCATTTAATTTCAGTTCATTTTTGCTCGGTTTTGTTTAAGTTAATTTGCTGCTTTATTTTTACATTCCTTTTTCATTGTTTGTTCATTTTTTTTTTTATTTCACGTTTTTGTTTGCTCCCTTTTGTTTATTTGCCCTCTTTCATTCGATTTGTTCATTCTTCCCTTCTTTCATTTGCTCCCCTTTCACTCATTTGTTCTTTTGCTTGCTTTCGTTTGTTAGTTCATTGCTGCTTTATTTCTTTAATTTTCCTGTTTTACTTTTGCTCATTCCTTCCTCCATTTGTTCCTACTTTCTTTTTTCATTCTTTCCTTCAGACTTTGGTCTCGCTTGTTGTTTTTTGTTTCTCTTTTTATTCTTTTTCATTTTCTTGTTTGTGACTCTTATCCTCTTTTCTTCCCTCCTTTGTTTCTTTTTGTTTGTTCTTTCCTTCTCTCTCATGACACAGCACGCTGTATTTAGCTGTGTTTTGTCAGTTTTTGGGATGGAGGGTGTTACAGAGATCTGGTGCTGATGTGTGTGAGTGTCTTTGCTGACTCAGAGGTGCGATCAGTGGAAATGTTAGGCTAGCACGCCCACTGTCTCTCTCTCTCTCTCTCTCTCTCTCTCTCTCTCTCTCTCTCTCTCTCTCTCTCTCTCTCTCTCTCTCTCTCTCTCTCTCTCTCTCTCTCTCTCTCTCTCTCTCTCTCTCTCTCTCTCTCTCTCTCTCTCTCTCTCTCTCTCTCTCTCTCTCTCTCTCTCTCTCTCTCTCTCTCTCTCTCTGAACACACTGGGTTTCACCACTTTGCAATATTGTCTCTTTCTCTGCGGAGTGTGTGTTTGTTGCTTTGGTGCTGACAGGTGTGCTTGTTCTTGGCATGGTGTGCAGTGCAGTGTCCTGCGGTCTCTAGCTTGCACTGCTGCTGATATGGTGTTGTGATTTAGCTGAAATGTTTTTGTTTGGGACCGACTCCTGAACACCCAGCAGTTCATGCACAGATTTTAGTGCTAATTCAACACTTGGCTTCCATCATTACTGGAAAAAATGTAGTTTTTGGGCAAAATCAAGTTTGGCAACATGTAGAAGTTTGTTTTACATACTGTGATCGCAGGTTTAAACAGACGTTTAGACCAGAGAGAGCAACGTAGACCATCAGTACAACCCACTGATACCATTGACTGTGTCTGAGTGCCTCACTATCCAGGTTTCCACCCAAGGATTTACCGATATAGCTGATGGAAATGGCAATTATTGATTTTTTTTATTTTTTTTTATTTTTTTTTTGGGAAAATGTCGACACAATCTTTTTTTGTTCAACTTTAACGTATTCTATGTCGATAATTCAAATGTGGCAAAAAAAATATTTTATTCAAGAAAAATGGCTTTAATGCAAATAAATTTGGTGTCACATGACAGAATTAGCCTATACAGCGTCCTCGTTTGTGGCGTTGCTCCCGTTAAAGCATTCGTTTAATATTAATTCAAAATATGAAATATTCTTACTGACAGCACTAAAATTAAGACCTGTTACCTCTCAAATATCTTTCATCCTTATTTTTGTAATTTCATCTGTTTTTTACAATCTAATCAGAAAAATTATAGCTAACTGCACCCGTTTCTGAATATTGCTTGATCAAGTATAAATAAATATCATTACACTTAATAAATATACAATTTAATAATATATAATAACATTTGTTTAAAAATGGATGAGGAAAAATAAGGCCTTGAAAATCTACAGCTCGTCAAAAATAAAAATGGGGCGTCTGTCAAACAAAGGAAGGCTGTTGGAGTTTCCAAACCTGACAAAAGGAAAGGTCAAATAAACATGTTACAGTACGCCTGTATCTGCATTAATAAAGTGAATCACAAATTCATGGGCAGGATCTGGCTACTTTTGACAAATGAAAATCCCAAACATGACACTTGTTAATAAAATAATTGTGTAATATCATTTAATCTCAAACTAATTAGAAAAAATAAAGTCCAAAAAGCTACTCTAGTAACCCGACATAAAATTAAGATCTTTAAAAAGGAAATGTCTCAGACGATAATAAGGCGGCGGATGGTTCAAGTTCGTGCTGTAGCTTTTTTTGCACAGCTGTCTTTTCTTTGTTGTCTGCACTTTGCATCATGGGAGATGCAGTCTTACCCAAAGGGAACCTGCTTTGCACTCTCCACTAAAACCTTCAGCAAATAATATAATGACTGATTGTATTGATCAGGCTATCTTTTTCCTCATCCCTCTCTTCTTTCCTTCCCTCTCCATCACTCACCCTCTCTCCACCTTTTTTTTGGCTTTTCTATTCCCTTATGCTGGGTGCTATAATTCACAGTACAGTAAATGCACTCTCACTGTGGCCTCATGGGATTGAAGGGCCTTCACAGACCGTCTGTCTGTCAGCGTACGCCCTGCTCACTGTCCAAAAGCACTTACCATCTGTGCTCTCCTGAAACATCAGCAGTTGATCTCCGAACAGAGTGCCTGTTTTATCTTCCCGTTCCGCATTAGATTTAAATGAGGGTGAATTTTGCTGAGCAGAATCTGGTTTAGATACTGTAAGTCTGGGGTTGGGTTTGCGGTGATGTGTTTCAGATCTGGATCAGAATATGGCGTAGCAGAGCTGCACGCGTTATCGTTAAAAGATCGCAATCTTGATTCAAACACTCACACGGTCTTATTCTTCAATGATTTGTCTGTGTCTGTTATCATGTAAAAGTATTAAACGGCTTTACGAAGATCACAGTACGGTTATGTCTGTTACTGGGATAAAAGTTTGCAGTTCAGATATAAACATATGACTATGGTAGTGATCAAAGAAATACTGTGATAATGTTTTTGGCCCTACTTCAAATAAAGATCAATTACATCTTTACACCAGTAGGTGGCGACTAGTGATTGTTAAAAAGGACGTTATGATTGACAGCTGAGATTGACGGCTTCTCTGAGTGAAGTTGTCACTGAAGCACTAACAGACTTTTTTCGGCAGGAGATTGGCGCTTTAGCTTTAATTTCTACATTTCCATAACCGTTTATTTCACACCAACATAATGAGTTGTTCTGCATCTGTGAGTGTGGGCGGGCTTTTGATATGGCAGCTCTACTTCCTGCTCTCTACTGCGCAGACTCGGTCCCAAATCTGCGCAAGATGTCAGCGCCATCTTTTCTTCAGTGGAAGGCAGTGAAGGCACGTCGTCCATATTTTTTACGGTCTATGGTTTGCGCATATTTGGTTAGTAACTAATCTGGTTAGTTATGGTAAACCTGGGGGGATGGGGTCTGAATTGTGTGCTTCTGATCTGAATTGCAATCAGATCTGGATTAGAATCTGGTTTCATTACTGTAAGGTTTAAATCGCTATGTTAATGATCTTGATCAGAAGTTTTATGTTTGACTCTGCATGCTTTTGCTGTATATTAAAGTGCTTGGTAACAGTCGCACCCTGTTGACAATAGATCAGCATTCCTGCTGTGTTGAGCAGGATCCTACTGTTTACCCTAAACTGTGTGTTTGTTTGAGAGAGAAAGAGAGAGAGATGGCAGTCTTTGGCCATCATGTGATTCTGGACTGACTTATTTTACTGGGTGTGGTGCATGCAGGAACAGCCAGTTCACAAACCTAGCTAAAAGTGAAGCGATTCACTGCTGGGTTAGTGCAGAGGGACAAAAACAGATATTAGTGGTAATGAGTTATTGTTACTTAAATGCATTCTTGTTGCATTGCCATGTTCTGTTCTGTCATCGTTCACCTGTTCTCAGATCAGTGCATGAGATAGACAATGAGGTCACTTTCACAGGAAGTTTTTAAAACAAACATTCCGATCAGTTATTTTCCTGACTATCAGCACCCCAGATTGAAGGTCTATAAGATTGCGTGGAACTGACCTTTCCAGAATTTCGTAGTCTCTTCTGTCTTTTGCCTTCTCACTGATTATATGAGACCTTTTATTCATTCAGCCAGCTTATTGAGGCGCTTCTGATCAGCGTATCCATGAGCGAAACTGCATATAATGTGCTGGTTTGCATGTGCGTATGTTTATGTTTGTGTGTGAGAGTGGAAACCCTGAGCTGCAATCACAATACTGGCTTTTGTACCCAGTGTTTGTTTACAATGCTGCCTTTTCGCTTTGCATAACTCCAGCAGGGAGGGACAGTCAAGTGATGGAGAGAGAGAGAGAGCGGGTGAAGGAGACGGATGGAGAGAAAGAGAGATGTGGGGAGGAAGAGAGAGAGAGATTGTGAGTGGTATCAGTGGAATCTGTTTGTGTGCACTCTTTTATCTCGTCTCAGGCCTCTGGTCAGATGATGTCATGCATTAAAGTCTTTGTGATTGGAGGTGACTGGTTTGGAGACGAGGACTGTTGTTTTTTGGGCATAGCCTTGCATTACCTCTACACGTTATGATGCTAATGATGACACCGTTCAGTATCAGAATTGGATCATGATTGAAACTGTGCTGATATTTTTTTCCTATCTTTGATCGGTTTCAGTCTGCTTTCATGCTGTCGTCCCGTATGACACGTGATAGAAGTGGCTCTGGGAAATGACGGTTGCAGATTTTCTGCTTATAGACGACCTTATTCTTCATGGAGCCGTTCTCGAATGATCTAAATTACGATTCAGAGTTCTAAAAAATATATGCATTTATTATTATTGTTGATTGTTGTTATATCGTTTCAGAGGTTTGAAATATCCCCTAAATGCTTCATGTGGATTTCTGCCTTTCTAGACTTGAATGGCGCTAGGATGGAGTGAAATATTTCTATTTCTATTTTAGTACAGGTATTTTAGTATTATTTATATTATATTTTAGTTAGTGCTGTCAAATCGATTGATCCAAAATAAAGTTTGTGTTTGCTTAATATATGTGTATGCACTGTGTATAATTATGTGTATATATAAATACACACTCATTCATGTTTATATTTAAGAAATATTTGTTGTCTTGTGTGCTTGTGTGTGTGTGTGTGTGTGTGTGTGTGTGTGTGTGTGTGTGTGTGTGTGTGTGTGTGTGTGTTTTAACCTTTATTTAACCAGGCAAGTTACTCAAAACAAGTTCTTATTTTCAACAACAGGCAATATAATTATAATATAATTTAATTTATATATAAATATAACACATTTTTCTTAAATATATGCTTGTGTGTATTTATATGCATAATTATACACAGTACAACACAAACTTTTACTTTGGATGCGATTAACCGCAATTAAAAGTATTTGTTACTATTTAAGTTAGCTTTCATTATAATATTTTCAAAATACATTTCAATTATTTTAGTTTTAGTAATTTTATAATGTGCTTTTGACATTTTATTAGCTTGTTTTTATATTTCTATTTTTATTTCAGTTTTAGTCATTTTAGTACATTTCACTTTTTATTCTTTTTCAAGTTATATATTTTTATGTCGGCATTATTTAAATTCATGAAATTGATAGTTGTTAGTTAGCTAAAACAGTACAACATGCTGTTGGATAGATGTTTGACTTATCATTTTTATTTTATATCCACCAATATAACAATAAACAGTGTTATGTTTTATTTTGCATTTGAACATTGAGTAATAGTATGAAAAATGGACAACGTTATAAAGCGTGGAGACATTTTAAGGTGATGCAAAGGAATTGATGTACTAATTTTGCATTGATTCATTGAAATAGTTTTAACTGATTCACAGAAATGTATCACTCTACTCATATTTTTAACACATTTATACAAAAATTTTAATTAGACCAAAATGGGCCCATAAAAACCAATTCAAAGCACTGCGATATTCACAGTGTTGTACAATTTTATATTGGCACCAATATCAATGTGACAGTAAGTAAAACAAAGCAGTCAGATTTGTCCATCATGCTATAATTTTGTTTGTGTAAGATGTTATTGTGAAAGTATGATTAGCTTAAGCTATTTGTTTAACTGTTATTTCAGATCAGGGTGTAAGTCGGCTCTGTCAGTCAGGTCTCTCAGTGCTGCTCTCTCATTCTTCAATTAATAGACCCGGACTGCCGCACCCTCTTCTGCAAGCAGGGCATCGGTTACCTCATAGGTCAGGCGTCACTCACTCCAGCTGTGTGTGTGGATGTCAGTGCGTCAATGTAAATTGCAGGGGTATGATTTTTCCAGTCACCCACCAAAGCAATGTATACTTTTTGAACTTGTGGGAAAATTCCAGTATTTTTAGACAAGCAGTTTCCTTTTTGGAGTGGAACTTGGGGTGTGTGTGTGTGTGTGTGTGTGTGTGTGTGTGTGTGTGTGTGTGTGTGTGTGTGTGTGTGTGTGTGTGTGTGTGTGTGTGTGTGACAAATGGGTAAGTAAGCTGCATCAGAAAAGTATTGTAAAAGTGCCCAGTCGTTTTGTGAATGAAGGAACCTCCTAAAGCATGGTTTGAGATTAACTTGCATTTGAAAATGCAGTGTATGTTAGGTTTCCTTTATTTACATTCACATTTGCACAATTTCCAACATTTTTGTGGGCAAAATTTCACCAATATTTGACCAAAATTAAAGCTTGAGGGTGTGAACATTTGAAACTGAAGAACATCTAATGTCTCATCCGAAGGAGGCTGCTTTTTGACAGTAGTGTCCCCATCACTATACTGGGGCTTTAGCACCCACACTGACCACAGGGTGAGCGCCCCCTGCTGGCTTCACTAACACCTCTTTCAGCAGCAACCTGGTTTTCCCAGGAGGTCTCCCATTCAGGTACTGACCAGGCTAAACCCTGATTAGCTTCAGTGGGCAACCAGTCTTCAATCTACAGGGTGATAGCTGCCTAAATAAATAAATCATTATTATTTTTACTTGACCCTTAACCAACAACTCTGAAACTGAACAGACAGAAGGCATTTATCATTTTACATCATCTTACCTGAGCAACACTGTGCAAATATTTTAACATGAGGGCAGTGGAATAAAGAACGTGATTGATATTAAAAATGGTAAGCAAGCACTGTTTGTTTATGGTTTGTATTTACGAATATATCTGCTTAAATGGACAGTTATCTTCTTTACACGCAGGTGCAGAACGCGCATGCTAGTTGCTGTAGTCCTTTTGGTGTGTTCAGGTGCTGTTTTTTTTTTTTTATCCCCGACGCAGGAGACAACACAGTCGCACTAGTTCTTTGACATCGTTTTGGTGTCTCCCTACCTTAAGCACTTGGGAACCCCTGTCCTAAAGGTTCAGACCGACTTCCGGGCACCATAACACTATGCCTTTATCTAAAACTAAGTAAAGTGAGCTGTAGAGATGGCCAAACTAAAATATGAATCCATGGTGGGTTAAAGGATTGTTAGTATACATTGGATGTACCCGGTTTACTTCCATACACTGCTTTTCAGCACCTAGTGTTTGAGTCAATGATACTTACATCACCTCTGTCTCACACGCCACCTCTAGATTCCAGCCTCTCTCTCTTTGTCCCTCCCTCTCTCACTTTACTGCAGTTGGTGGTGACAAACAGGAAGTGTGCTTTTTCACAAGCCTCCAAGGAAAAGGATGGCGAAAGAGAGGAGAGAATTAGAAAGAGCAAGGCGGTAGTCGTAATGACATGTATTTGAAGCGCTGGAGTGGAGCCAGAGCAGGCTAGCAGCGTGCTGATGACATCACCCTCCCCTCCTTCTATTCTGCCATTGAAACAAACGCTCTCTTCAGAGAGTGAGAGAATAAGAGAGGGAGGGAGACCGAGAGAGAGAGAGCCAGTACTGAGTGAATGAGAGCGACTGTTTATCCGCTGGGCTCTAGGACCCAGCGTGGACAGGAAGAGTTACGCGAGCAAGAGAGCGTTGCTACTCTCTGCTGTGAGGCCATCCTCACCATTCCCTCTTTCACTCAGACACTCATACATTCCCGGAACAAAGTTTCCCCGTGCTGCGTTTCAGGCTGGACTGAGCGGATGATACTCCCACATGCTGTCTGAGGACACAACTTAGTCTTGTTTTTGTTGATTTTCTTGTCGCAGTTCATCTTACTGAGGTGCTTCCACTCTGCTGGATCCTTATGGGCCTCTCAGAACCCTGCAGCTGATCTGAGTGTGTGTGTGTGTTGGTGCGTGTTCGGCAGCATGCGCTTCTTCACATGCCCAGGCAGAGGCTGAAACTTTGCCTGCCTGCAGGCGAGACGGGATGCGCGGGTGAGCGCGGCGGACATTTAGAGCACAGAGCCAGCGGGACTGGCTGGAGAAACCAGTGCCTTCTTTTTACCCACAGTCCTCTGGTGGCGTCATGCTGAGTCTGCAGGATTCTGTGTTCTTTGAGATCAGCATCAAGTCTCTGCTCAAGTCCTGGAGTGGGAACTGTGAGTAACACACACTGATGAGTACACTGTGTGCTTTATGAAATGTCCAGATGAAATGTCCAGTTTTTGCGTATGTAGTCCAGGATGGTGCATGATTGTGCATGATGGTCCCTAAAAAGTGCTGGCTGCGACAGGCCTGCATACACACCCTCCTATCTGCATAGATGCAGATTAGTGTGGATCGATGTTGGTGAATATTGCTAGTACCTGAAATTAGGTTCGCTTATGAGTTGCATGATTGGCGCAGAGCGTATAATTGACTTAAAGGATGGGTCAACAAACATTTTACAGGGTCAATGACATGTTTTGACCTTTTTCAACCCATAGCTTGAGCTGTACCACTTGATGTGTTTGAAATGCCATTCGCATTCTCTCTTGAATTCAAAGTGTGTGTGTCTGTGTGTACAACTGCTGACTCTTGAGTTCTGCAGTGTGGCTCTGTCATCGTCTCTTGCTCCTCGCCAGGTTCTTCACCTTGTTCTCTGTCTTCCCTTTCTGATGTCCTCTTTGAAGGTCTTGGGTTTCACATGATGATGATGGCCTGACAGCGTAGGAAGTGGCGTGTAGGATAATGGTGGAAGAGCCAGTGAAGAGTCCGATCAATGAAAGGAAACATTAGCAATCCCAAAGGAGAAAAAAAGCAATACGATCGTAATCATACATGCATGCTGATATAGACACGCGCACATATCTATATGCACACAGGCATATTTGTGTTTATGTATTTGGAATATACGTTGTTTTTGTACCTGTATTTTAGGACTTTAAATGGGTCTTTTGGACCTATTGAGATTTGATTTTTGAGATTGTGAGTTTGTATTATGAGAATATTGGAGGATTAGAACTACATGTTTAGTACATGTCTGCAAAATCTTAAATTTGATTATTGTGAAAACAGATTATTGTGAGTTTTTGGAATTAAATGCACTTTCACATTAAAGCCTATTCTAAATATTTAATTTTATCCCTAAAATGACCTTTTTTGTAAACTTTGCATCTGTTATGAACACACAGTTCTCAGTATAGTGTGATTTATTTTTTATTATTTTTACTTTATTTTATCCCTAAAGTTACTGTTTTTTTTTCTCCAATTTGCATCTGTCATGAACGCGCGGTTTTCCACTTTGTGTCTTACACAGATGTCCAAGCAGTCCATGAGTCCTTTTTGTGAGCTTGTACTTTTTAAAATGCAGATGGTTCATTTTAGGATGTAGATGGAGTTCTGTTGGTCAATGTTGTCTAGAGTTAAGTACATCAACAGCTAGTAACGTCCAGCACTGTTGGAGAATGTCACTTGGATTGGCATGCAGTGAGTCTCTCTCGCTTTCCCTCCCTCCTCTCGCCAGTCTTGTGTGTTGATGCCAATTCCTGTGCATTGGGCCTCTCTGTTCAAACAATGAGGAGCGAGACCTAGTTTCAAGAGCTGGCAACATCCAACCGAGGCAGTAGACTCTTCCAGTCTTGCTACTGCCCGTCTTTGATTAGAAGTCAGGTCAAAGACATAACTTTGTCTCCAAATAAGAGTTAGTAACCAAGAGTAAACTGCAGGTGAAATGTGTGTTGAATGTAGGTCTGCAGATAGGCTCGATTGGTGGAATCTGGGCATGTTCAGACACCGCAGAAATAATGTTGACACTTTATTAGAGACGTAGCAGATTAATCTCTATCTCTTTCAAATACACAAACACAGCTCGTTTACACTCCACCATGCATGAAGCAGGTGGAAGCCCACCACGAAGAAAATAGGGGAAAGTTTTGGGTGAAACGGCTGCATTTTTGTTTTTTGCATACGGAATGTGTCAGCACGCATATGTTACATAACATTGTTGCATTCTCTGTGTTTCCACTACTGTACTACTGTCATGATGAAGTAAAGCCAACTTTCCACTATCTCTTACAAACGACAGACTGGAAATCATTCATTTCCATTGAAATTTTTAAATTCTGACAAACAACTATTGGCCAATACTAGATGTGTAGCAATATATCGTGTGACCATATATCACAGTACAAAACTGCAACAATATGTACTGTGGATAGTGACAATCTGTATTGAGTATAGTTCACCCATAATGAAAATTTACTGTGAGGGGGAAAAAAATTCAAAAATTATACCTTAAACTAACCTAAAATGTGTAATAATGGAATGGGGGGGAATATTGGTGGGTCTTGATAATGCCAAATTGGGCAAACTTTTTTCTTGTTACCAGTAAATGTGGCCTACATTATTTTAAATGTGTCTAGTCAGTGAGAGTGCAAGCATATTCGTCTAAAAACAATTCTGTATTTTCAGCTTCAGAATCATGAATATTTTTATTCTGGTGTCACCATCGTCCTGTGCATTGAATTACCAGCACTAAGTCCAAGCCTATTCATTTCCACCCCCAATGTAACACCAAATTTAGCATTTAATCAATTCAGTACATTTTTTTGGTAACTTTTTACCATATCTCTTGGAGTTTCGCAATAATATCGTATCGTAACATGAGGGTATCGTTACACCCCTAGACGATACCAATATTTTTGTCACTTATCTCTTTTATCACTTTTGTCATTTTAAAAAAAAGAGTAGTGTTTGTATCATGTTTTAAATTAGCAAAATGTAAAAAATGCTTGCGTTTAAGCTTGGCTGCATCATCAAATAATTTCTATTGAACATGGATTGGATCCGTCTAACCTTTTGCGTAAATATGTACAGCGCAATACATTGGACAAGCATTCATTTTCCTGTATTTGCATGCTTGTGCTTTTCATTTGGTTGATTAATTAATTTGGCTGTGTGGAATACTGTACAGAATACACGCTTTATCTTCACAATTTTGAGCAAAACATTTGTACAACAGTCTTTCTGTGTGTATGTGGCATGCGTGTTGCTCTGGCCTCAACCGTGATGATGCAGTCACTGCATTCAACTTTTCATTCCCGAGCCCAGTCTTTGATACCTAAACTGCATCAAGCACACCATCACACACTGCAGTGAGTGAGTGTATCGAGACCAGCGATAGCTTCTGTCTGTGCTGGGCTTTTAACTAGCGGAGTATAATGCAGATGATGATGTCATTCAGGTTATTTGATCTCCGTGTGTGATCGGCCTGGTCTCTTTTAGACAGACCACATCCACATGACTCCCCTGGAAATCATATCCATCCCTATGTGTGTGTGACTGTTTGTATCTCACTTAACTAATTAAAGCCATATTTCCATGGGACTAGTTTCCCTGTGGAGCTTAGGTAAATTTTGTGTTTTGCAGACATACAACTCCTAGATACCTACCAATTTAGTTTGAATTCCTGTTTTTCTTTTGGAGCAAGTTACCTACCATTTTTGGATAATGAAACCAAAACGGTTTAATTAATTATGAAATTATTTTGATTGTGAAAACCAAAAATACAACAAAATATTAACTAAGGTGAATGTGCTTTTTCTAGTTTGCTTTAATCTAAAATATTTAGTCCGCTTGATTTTGATCTTGTGAGCAAATCATGCTCATGACTTCTGTTTTTCAAATTTATTAGCATTATTATTAAATCATACTAAATATTTTGCATTATTAAACACAATAAAAAATACAAAATTAATTGGTCTGAAATAATACGATCACTTTTGAAAAGTCCTGATCTATCACAAATGTAATGTTTATTGATCTGAAAATACTTATGCGTCGTCTTTTTCTTCTTCAAAGAATCAGTTGAGCGAAAATCAATCATAATGAATCATTAATTGAAGGTCTATATTTCCTTCCCAGCAGAGGTCCGGACAATACGTTTTTGTTGTTTTTTTTAAAACAGTTATGCATTTTCATTGGGGCAGTCGTAGTACTTTGTAAAAAGAAAGGAAAAATCCTAAACACTCAAAAATTGTCATCAAAGATGATAATCTTTGGCCCCAAAAGCCAAAGTAGTGGTCTAAAAATATTTTTCTTTTGACCAATATTTACCAAAAAAAGTTCATATTTCATCCCAACTGGATATAATTATAAAAGGATATAGATCAGATGTTTTATTAGGCTTTTTTTCATTTAGACACCTATGTGTAAGACACATCACATAAAAAGCCTTGGGACTGAGAAAACGTACTGAGAGTGCAGGGCTTACCACTTAAGAAAAGTATGGAACATTTTTCTATCTTGCACAATGTAATAAACTACTAAAAACAATCAACGTGCAATCTAATCAAAACTCTCATGAGGACAAAACAAAGTTAACTAGTAATTTCAAAGTTTTTTAAAAAAATTTTTATCTTCCCTTGCCATCTCTAAATAATTTTCCAAATTATAACACTGAGTGCGTTTACATGCAGCCTCATAATGGGATTTATAGTGGGATTTTGGCAATATTACGATTAAACTTTACCTTATGTAAACTCAATGCTTCGATCAAACTAATGCGATTAAACACCTTAATCTCATTATTAGCGCTCTGACCAAAGTGCGCATGTGCGCGGCCGTACACGGATGCTGTGTGTTCACACAACTTCATGAATGAAGTCATGACATTATTCTGAAGTTTTGTCTTCTCCATATCACTAAACTCTGGGAACACAACTCGCTGCGCAGTCTCTGCTCCGTATCTTCATCACGTCCATAAATATGTATTTTGAATTTGATGTGAGTAAAGTAAAACAATGGCCAGTAACATACATACTGTATGCCTGTCTGAGTATGGTATAACAATACTTATTAGCGAGTAATCAGAATCATGACAATTGTATGTAAACTGGAGTGAAGTGTTCTGCTTGTGTCATGTAAACATCTTACTGCGATTACCACCATACTCTGATTATTAGAACATATTTGCATTATTGGTGCACATGTAAACATAGTCATTGTTTATTATGCAATGCTCTTAATATGCTTAATGCTAAATGTCTGGGGGAAAAAATGACGTCTAAAGGTGCAACTTGTTAACTTATCTCAAACCTGGTTTAGCTAAACGGTTGGAGTCACCTGTATTGCAGATTAAAAATGATTGTATTTGCTGCATTCTCGTTTTTGGTAGCGTTTTAGCAAAGGTTATTTTGCTGCTCATCGTTTTTCTGCTTCTGTTGTTAAAATAACCTCGTCATCTGCAACTCTTAATGGAGAGAGAGAGAAGCAACGGGAGAGGGAAGCAATGCGCACAGAGCAGAAATGGCTTGAATTAAGTGCATTTGATTCTAGACAAAAATATTACAGGATGTAATGGCTAAAGATCATAACCATAAATGATCCTGAGTACTTGTGGTGTGTACTGCTCCATTGTTTTGACGTGCTGCTCACTTTAAACTGTAGAAAAGGTAAAATGGCCCAATTATGTCCCATGGTCCGGATGAAACCAAGGTGGGTCTGCAGTTTGAATACCACTGAAACAGACCCAAGTCAGGTTAGCCGCCATATTGAATTTAACGGCGATGAAAACGAGGCTGTGAGGGATACAAAGGCATGTATAAAGGGTCTAGATCACGTCATTTTCAACTTTTAAAACTGTTTTATGTTGTTTTTGGACCGTTGAAGAACGCAACACGCACGTCTCGCGGACATCCTGTAGAATTCAACCAATCAGATGATGTCTTCGAAAGTCCTGAAATGTTTCCAGAAAAGTGTGCCATCTGCATCAGGCGTTCAGCCAGCGGTCTGTGGTCTGAGGCTGAGAGTAGGGGTGCATCTCCTTCAGTTTCCTTGCTCCAGAGCTTGTGAATCAGTATATGGTGAACACAAATTTGTGTATTGTAAGGACAGTAAAGGACTCTATAATAACTTTAAAAATGAAGTCTATGGCCAAGTCCTAGTATAATCTCATCCGAATGGTTGTTCAGGCAGTATTTGGAGCGAGTGGGAATGCTAAAGCACTCAGTGCCCAGCTGTGTGAGTTCACATGCAGTCAGGGAATCATGTCTTGTGTAGCTCAGAGTATCAGAATGTCCTAGCAAAAACAAACAGACTCTGCATTAATGGCTCCTGTGTGTGAATGCATTCCATGTGACTCTCAGCCTCACTCTGAGGTACAAATGTGTGCTATGGGGTCAGCAATGCAGCCCAGTGTGTCACAAATTATCTGGCGTATCCACCAGAGGAATGAAGAGAAAGATGAACTGAGAGAGACTTGCATTTTTCTTCCTCACTTCTTTTGCTCATTCTTTCTGCATCACTGAGTGGAAAAGTACAAACAATGTTAGAGTGCCTGCCAGCAGGCCTGTTGGCCAATCAGATGTGGACCATGTTATGCCACCGGCCAATGAAAGCTGGCAGTGTGACGTCATAGGGATGGGGAGGCGTTGCTAAAGAGGCAACAAAGAATGAGTGTTTGTACATAGACAAACAAACAGACAAACAGCTCTCAGGAGTTGTGCCTGTGTCTGTCTTTCATCCCCTGAGTGTGTGTGAATGTTTGTGTTTTATTATTGAGATGTGGGAGTTGCTAGGTGTGACCCTGTGTTCTCCTCTGAAAAACTCATTACATTTCACAGGGATTTTTTTTCTATTCATCCTCCTATTATTGTTTGAACTTCTCTCACCTCGTCGTGGTTTCTCCAGCAACCTGTGGGAAGCGAGGGCTGGGATTTCCTGAGCGTACTTGACATGTGACGTGCAAACACACACGCACAGTTTTTTTTCCAGTCTTTCTGCATTCATGCAAGTACATTAATCCACAGGTGCTGGTTGCAATAGTTACCAATTTATTTTTATGGGGAAGTTGTCACCATGCACCATGACTTTCAATCTTTAATGCACCAATAACTGCTTTGTTGTTTAATGACAAATTGAATGACATTTTCTCTTCATATTTGCAGTGGCAATTTCAGCTTGAACACTTATTATGCATTCAAAATGTTTCATAATGCTAAATAAGTGTCTCTTTCCTGACAGCCTCTGTCCCTGTAAGCAACAGCAGTGTGAGTAGGCGAGGAGCATCCCCCTCAGCCCCGCCCAGCTGGGAGAAGCGTAGCATCCACCCCGCCACCATGTCCAGCATCACCATCGACCCCGAGCTCAAGCCCGGGGAGTTTGTCATCAAGAGCCTTTTCGCAGAGTTCGCTGTGCTCGCCGAGAAGAAGATCGAGGTGGTCATGGCTGAACCGCTGGTCAGTACATTAATAACACAAACCGAACATTTAATAAAAAAATGATGCTAAAAATAAAAATGTTTTACTTTTAGGTCCAGTAAAAATCTTACTGTTATTGTTACTGTTCTTTGCTGTACTTCTGCACTGAAAATGGCCAAATCACTTGTATGATGTATAATGAAAGTAGATAATATTTTATTAATCTTTATACACTATAGTTCAGAGGTTTGGGGTCAGTATGATTTTATTTAAAGAATTTAAAGTGCCCCTATTATGGATTTTTGAAAATTACCTTTCATGTAGTGTGTAACACAATTCTAAGTGAATGAAAACATCCTGCAAAGTTTTAAATCTCAAAAGTGCACCGTATATATAAAGTTATTGTCTCTCAAAAGTAAGAGTCCTCTCTGAGTCAATTAAACGAATTGTTTTTTAAACTAATCCCAAGCCGTTTCGTTGTGACTTCAAGATGAAACATTGGCATATTGCCCGTCCACTTACTACGCGTGCATTGTGTTTCATATTGTGTAGGTTTCCAGCTAACTCCCGTTATTACTGTCTTACTGAAATAGTACTGTAAGTCAGCTGCGGGCCACTATGACCTCAAACTTTGTCTGTTAATGCAGATTGTCTGTCGTTTTTACTACTTTGAGTGAAGATAAAGGATGGAGCTAGATTTGTTTTGCAAACTTTAATGTTCCATCAGTCATTCACATCAGTGCTGGGCTAACGTATGCGCTGTTATTGATACAGTTCCCACATGTGCACCAATAAATGAGAAACACACACATGGGTTTGTTGATGGACACACACTTGTTAATGCTGATGGTGAGGAATTACAGCTGCAACATCTCATAATGCACCTCAAAATGAGTAGCATCACTGAGAAACTCCTGCTCAAGTCGTCCTTGCGATGGAGGTTCAGGTTGAATAACTAGTTCTTCAATGTTTCATCATTGGACTCGCGCTGGGATTGATGTAAAATGGACGTCATCGTTACGGTCTTTACAGTGTATACAATCACTGAGCTTTAGGAAGCCTCCACACAGAGCTGGAGTTCAGTTATGGTAATGGGTGTTTCTGAAATATGCACTGTATGCTTTTGACCAATCACAACAGACTGGGCCATCTGACCAATCAGAGCAGAGTAGCTCGTGGAAAGGAGGGATTTAGAGAGACTGATTCATCCATCAAGTCGTTTGAGAATCATTGAACGTTGTGGTGATGTGCAATGTATATTATGAGTAGATGAAACCGTTGATGCATGTAAACCTGTTGTAGGAAACTTTAAAATATCATAATAGGGGCACTTTCAAGAAATTAATTATATTTATCTTTTACAAAAGATTTCTATTTCAAATAAATATATATGTTCTTTATATTCATCAAATAATCCTGAAAAAAAAAAAAAAATACAGAAAATGAAGCAGCACAGCTGTGTTCAACATTGATAATAATAAATGTGTCTTGAGTAGCAAATTAGCATATTAAAATCATATCTGAAGGATCATGTGACACTGAAGACTGGCGTAATGATGCTGATAAAACAGCTTTGTCATCACAGGAATAAATTACATTTAAAAAAAATCATCAAATAGAAACAGTTATTTTAAATTGTAGTAAAATTTTACATTATTATTGTTTTACAATTTTTTTTTTTTTTTTTTTTATCAAATAAATGCAGCCTTGGTGAGCAAAAGACTTCTTTCAAAAACATAATCTTTGCACCCTCAAACATTGTGGTGTGACAAGTTTTGTGTTACTTGTTACTCAGGGATTGAAAGTTCAGTTGTTTGAACATGAGCATGTTGGTTTATTTAGAGGGAAAAAAGAGAGGCTGTTGTGTGCAGTTTCAGACTTGTGGCTCAACAGAACACACACGTCCTCATGTATTCCCAGAAACAGAAGCAGAGGTTTGGATTCTTGGAATGCTGTTATGTTGGATTCTTCTCAGAGCCCCCTGTGCTGAAACACACACACACACACACACACACACACACACACACACACACACACACACACACACACACACACACACACACACACACACACAGTTTCTCTCCAGACTTGTCCTTAAACGCTTCCTCTCTCTTCGCTCCTCTCTCTCATTGTGTGTTTACTCAGTGGTAGATTGAGCTCTCTCAGTTTACTCAGCAAGAGTTTAAACTGGTAATGACTGCATCTAGCATCTGCAGAGAGGAGTTGCTTTATAAAACAGCTCTCTGTCTTTGAGCTTCTCCCTCATAATAAAGTAATCCAGATAACAGAGCATTCAAAGTGTCGAGAGCGAGTAACCGGGAGTCCTTGTCATTTTACAGACGGTGTTAACTACAAAACGGAACTGGGCCTGAATTTTCTCAGGGCCTGAAATTCTTGTCTGAAAATTGGAGCAATTCCTCATGTAAATGGCTCATATTAGGGTGTTAATTTACTTTAATAACACAAAGGCATCCACAAATGAATAACTTTTTTTGGTTACACTTTATTTTTAGGTATCATTGTTACAGTGTAATTATTATTCAAGTACTGATTAATATGAATTAAGTACATGTACTTACTATTGGGTTAGGGTAGGATTAGAGTTTGGCTAGTTGCATGTAATTATGCATAATTTACTGTTATTACTATGGTAAGTACATGTAACACATGTAACAAGGACACTGTAAAATGAAATGTTACCCTATTTTACTCTTTCACTCAGTTGTTGTGCTGACCTGTTCTTTGCTGTACTTCTGCACTGAAAATGGCTAAATCACTTGTATGATATTTAATGAAAGTTGATAATATTTTATGAATCTTTATACACTACAGTTCAAAAGTTTGGAGGCCAGTATGATTATTGTTTTTATTTTTTTAAAGAAATTCATTTGATTTATCTTTGTTACAAAAGAGTTTTGTTCTTTTGAACTTTATATTCATCAAATAACCTTGAAAAAGATCCACAAAAGTATTAAGCAACACAGCTGTGTTCAACATTGATAATGATAATAAATGTTTCTTGAGCGGCAAATTAGCATATTAGAATGATTCCTGAAGGTATCATGTGACTAAAGACTGGAGTAATGATGCTGAAAATTCAGCCTTTCCATCACAGGAATAAATTGCATTTTAAAATGTGAGCCAGTACGGGTTCTAGAGAGAGATGAGACAAGTGTGTTATGGGGGTGATAATAAATTGGACCATTTTTCTTTCTGTACAATATAATGTCACATTCATTCATTTGTAACTTTTAAAGTAATTGATTTTAGTTTTACTTTTTTGCTATTTCAATATCAGTGCATCCCTACTTTTTCCTGTTAAACAGTTTGAAGATCCATCTTTCATTCATTAATTTACCCTGCATATATCTTTGTTCTTTCAGGAGAAGCCCCTTTCCCGCTCACTGCAAAGAGGAGAAGATGCACAATTTGATCAGGTTAGTATCCGTGTGTGTCCTGTTTCAAGTTTGTGTAGTATAGCTCTCCCATCCTCTTGGCTTTTCAGTCCTCCTCTCACTCTTTCTCCCGCTCTCCATCACTCATTTCTGATTAGCACAGAACTTTTAACAGCAGAGCTGCAGCAAAGTGCTTTGTTTAGCAAAACGCAAAGCAAATGAGACATCATCCTGCAATGGATCCAGTCAGTGCCATTAGGCCTGTGTGTGAGAAAGAATGAGCCAGTGAGAATGTGCTCTGTATGCAGAAAACCACAGCAATATGTGTCTGTGTGTCTCTATACTTTTAGAGTGAACAGAGTTTTGGTGTGTGTGTGTTCTCGCTGGACGTTGCCAGGAGCAGAATCGCTGTGTCATCCGCAGCAGTAGATCAGCACAGGCTGCTGGGAGTGTGTGCGCATGTGAATATTTCAGTTCAGGGTGTTGGAGTGTGTCTGCCAAGTGCTATGAGGGCCAGGAGAGCAGTTACATAACTCTCCTTAACCACATACATCATCCTGTCCCACACACGCACACACACACTCACCTGATGCAGGCCGCATATACAGCTGGGTCTGAAAGTCTGGGATTCAAAATCAAATTTGTACCTCGGACTTTGAAACATTTTAAACAAAGAAACGCTATGACGTAAATTGAATGAGATGTATTTGAGATTCTGCACTAATTTAGGTCACTAATGAAATGAGTGAATTTGTGAGCATGTGACTCACTCTTTACAAAGGCTCAGATGTTCTTTCTTCCCTTGAAACCCAAAGTGCGCTTTGGATCACCAGGTTTGATGATTTGCTAGTGATATTCTTCATTTGTGATTTGCTAGACATCTGCTAAACTGTTATTTTAGGATTATTTATATGCTATTATAGTTTTAATTTATATTTTCAATTTGATTTCTTTTATTCTTGTTTTTGTCATTTTAACACTTCAACTTATTTTACTTGAGTTAGTTGTATTCATTATGAAATCCATGTTGATTTTTCCATTCAACTGTTTTATATTGTTGTTATGATGATAAAACATGCAATGAAAAATGTATTAAATTAGCCAAATGTAAAATAAAGGTATTTCATTAGTGGTCTCAGACTTTTGGATCCTGGTGTACCTCCAAACATCTCACATTAACAAGCACGCTTTTTCACTCACTCTGCACAACCCCCATATTGCTAGCACGCAAGCACTGATTTGACTATTGGATTTGGCTTTGCTTGGTCTCAGGAACTGCATGTTCAGTCAGTGACGTGTTGTGACTGCAGAGAGATCAGCTCTGCTGAATCACACCACAGTGAACTATACCATCCCTCACACACTCATCAGTATACACACACATCTACTCTACACCATAGCTGTATGTGCGTGTGCTCGTGATGCCTGGTGCTGGGTTACTGCAGTGAAAGGTTGAGTAACCACTGGATGTATCATCCTACACCCATCCCGCCCTCACAATAGGACAGATCAATACCTGACTGCACTCAAAAGTGCTGCCATATCTCTTCCTTCTCATCCTTTTTCACCCATTTGTATATTGCCTGTTTAGATTTTCCTCTCAAATCAACTTATTTGCTTTTAGTCAATAAGACAAATAATTGTACATTTTAAAGCACATAAAAGCCTTCTGCTGCAAATAACATTTCGAAGGTGGACAAAGTTTGTACATTTTAATGAGAGAAAATGTTATATTTAGAATAACATGCACTGCTGAATCATGCACAACAACCACACAGCCAGTTATTATTTAATTCCAGTAGTTTTATTTATTATTGTGACGTACATCTGAGTGAAATGGATTCAGATCTGAATGTGAGCATGTAGTCGATTTGTAAGAAAGGGTCTGGTTTAAGCAGACTAAATGATTGGTGAAGCCTGTTATACATCACCATTATGAAGATTGCATTATGATATTCTGATATAATAAACATTACAAGGTCAAACTGAAATGTGTGTATGGATGAATCATTCACTACAAGATCAGTATACATTTAAAAAATTGTGTGATTTTTCCATTTCATGCTGACTTGGATACATTTAATATTTAGTAAATAGGCCAATTTTGATTTCATCTTTAATCCATGTGAATAGCGTGTTATTAAGCTGTATTGTGTTTGTATGTTACAGTTAATAAGCTCTATGAGCTCCATAGCAGAACACTGTTTGCCTTCGCTGTTGCGGACGTTGTTTGACTGGTACAGAAGACAGAGCGGGACAGAAGACGAGTCGTACGAGTACAGACCTCGCTCCAGCACCAAGTCCAAAGGGTGGGGAGACACGCAATTATACATCTTAGACATATACACAGCATTGCATATCTCTTTTTTTTTCTCGTCTGTCTTCAGAGCTTCAACAGCTGCAGATGTTGTTTCTTTCTTGTGGATTTTTATTTGGAGTTAATGATGTGTTGTTATTCTAACTTGTGAATCCTGCTCTTTTAATCTGTGTAGAGATGAACAGCATCGGGATAAAGACTACCTACTGGAGCGAAGGGACTTAGCCATAGACTTCATTTTTTGTTTAGTTTCAGTGGAAGTTTTGAAACAGGTGAGGTTTGTGCATTTCATTGCTTAGGTGTGGTGTCTCTGTCTAAAGTCAGAGATAGGTGTGTTGTGGCATTGACATGCATAGACTTGTTAACAGAATATCAGGGATCCTGAAGTAAAACAGTGACCCTTATATCATACAGTTGATGTTGATTAAATATTTTCTGTAGATTCCCCTTCATCCTGTGCCAGACGCCTTAGTACAAGAAGTCCTTAACCTGGCATTCAAGCACTTTAAACACAAAGAGGGGTGAGTGCACATACGCAAACATACTTTTCTATGCAAATTCTACAGGTGTACTCTGGACAAATGCAAACCTGATGACAGATGCAAAGTAAACTACCTGTAATTACATTGCGTCATATGCGCTGTCATTTTGTATGTGTATATATACTACCTTTCAAAAGTTTTTGGTCGGTAAGATTTTCAAATGTTTTTTAAAATAAGTCTCCGCATTTATTTGATCAATAATTTATGAAATCGTATTACAATTGAATATACCTTTTTTCTTCTTCTTTTTAAATATATTTTGGAATATATTTTAAAATGTAAATTATTCCTGTGATGTAAAGATGAATTTCCAGCAGCCATTACATCATTCTAATATGCTGATTTACTGCTCAATAATTATCAGTGTTGAAATCAGTTAAAAAGAACAGCATTTATTTGAAATAGAAATGTTTTGTAACATTATAAATGTCTTGTCAGAAAATGAAAATATTACTGAGGGTACAAATGTTTTTGTACTTAATGGAAATATAAATGAAGATTTTCTTTGATGTTGGTTGTGATTGTTTGTTCAACAGGTACTCAGGCCCCAACACTGGTAATGTGCACATCATCGCTGACCTGTACGCTGAGGTCATCGGAGTCCTCGCCCAATCCAAGTGAGTCCATCCCTAAACCACACTGAGCTTACAGTATACCTTCTGTGGTCTGTTGCACATTTTAAATATTCTCTAAGCAATTTGACAAACATGTTGAGTTCAGTCTTATGTGTGACCTAAAAGCTGGATGAAGTTGATGCTAGCACATCTAGATGTCCATCAGAGTTAACAAAGCCCTCAAACCGCTCTCAACTCGCCTTGATGCTGAATACAGAGCCATCAATGATTTGCACAGTCTTTGGACACTTTTACTGTTACTGTAATTCTCCTCGGCACACGTTAAGACTCCCTCACAGTTACATGAAACTGTCTGTTTAAGCTGTGATGTAATTTAGCCCTGTACTGTAATAGTCAGGGCCTGAAATTGATTTACCATAGTGCTCAACCTCCCCTTCAGTTCATGATTTCCTGTGCGGAGACACTTTGCCCTGAGGACGATGTTTGAAGCGGCTGTTTTACATAATATGATAAAGGCATGGCATGATGCACTGCTGTCCTTGCTTGTTTAGATCCAGACAGTTTGCATTGCTATTCCAAGCTTTTGCATCTGGGAATTTTTTTTTTTTTTTTTTTTTTTAAGGGAAACTTTAAGTCTTAAACTTGAAAAAGACAATAATAAGACTAATCTTTTAGTCATTTTGGTTGAAGGCTGCTACGCATTTTTGTTGAGCACTTGATTGAAACTTGACGCTGCATTTTCATTAATGGTTGTGTGTGTGTGTGTGTGTGTGTGTGTGTGTGTGTGTGTGTGTGTGTGTGTGTGTGTGTGTGTGTGTGTGTGTGTGTGTGTGTGCGTGTGTGCACACGCAGGTTCCAGGCAGTGCGTAAGAAGTTCATCACAGAGCTGAAGGAACTGAGGCTGAAAGAGCAAAGTCCTCATGTGGTGCAGAGCATCATCAGCCTCATCATGGGCATGAAGTTCTTCAGAGTCAAAATGTACCCCGTTGAGGACTTTGAGGCTTCGTTCCAGTACATGCAGGTCAGGCCGCATGCATACAAACACATGTACTGTACAATCTTGTGGTGTTTTAATGAGCTGCCGAGGGATGTTGTTTAATGATTTATCTACTGAAATGGTCTTTAAAGGGTTACTTCACCCAAAAATTCTGTCATCATTTACTCACCTGCATGTCATTCAAAACCCACAAGACTTTTAAAAACGCAGTGAAGATATTTTAAGAGTGATAAAAAAATGTAAATAGAGATTTCTGTCACTCTGTTAAAAGTTCATGCAGACACTTCAAAAAGTTGTTAAAGTGAATTGACCGGTTTAATCCAAGTCTCCTGAAGAGACATGATTACTTTATATGATGAACAGATTTCTTTCAGGTTTGTATTCACGTATAAACATTGATCAACACAAATACATAGAGCACATCAAATATAGTCAATGGAAGCTCAAATATACTTGACTTTCAATGCAGGGATAGTAATCTCCCAGGTTTCATTAAAAATATCTTTTGAATTTCAAAGATGAAGTCTTATGGGTTCAGAAGAACATGGTAATTTATGACAGAATTTCTACTAACTACAAGCAAACCCTTTCATTTTGGACAAGATATGTTTGTGTTACATTGTACTTCTTGCAAATAGAGAACAAATATATGTAGATTTTAACTCTAGAGGCACAATGTCATTTAAAAACAAAAATCCCTTTCAACACTTATTTGAAACAGCCTTATACATTTGACATAATCTCCTGAATTTATAATCAGTTAATTGTAGTAAATAATATTTTTATTATAAAGACCAAAAATTTAAAAAACTTGCATGATATTGCTAACCGGCTTGCATAAACTGACTTTCAGGCCCTAATTTGTTTTGTAAATAGTGCCACATCATCACTGTGTGTTGGGGGTCAATACATTTTCAGTCACATCTCTTCTACTGTCAGTCAGACAGTACTTTTGTTTTATTTGCGAGCTCTCTGTAGTCTTGCCTCATAAAATCTCTTGAGTAACAGTCTCAGTGTTTTGCTTTACCCTTGCCAACAGGACTGTGTGGTGCCATTTCTTTACATTAGCCAGTTATAGGCAGTGAAATCCTGCGCTCAATATGTGCTGCATTTAACAAGCACCATAATCCAGAGATTTTTATTGAGCCAATGCTGTATTTTATGGTAGACCTCATATTTCTCCAGCCGCCGTGTTTGAATGTGCAGGCCTTACGAAGGGTTTAATAGTGGTGCATCCTTTTCAGTTACTAAAACTGTTCATTTACAATATTCTCTTGAATGTTTAGTGTGAAGATCTGCATTAATTAGATGAAGTGTTTTGTTTTGTGTGTCTGTGTTGGTGAGGCAGGAATGTGCTCAGTATTTCCTGGAGGTGAAGGATAAAGATATCAAACATGCACTGGCTGGCCTGTTTGTTGAGATCCTCATCCCTGTAGCTGCTGTAAGTACCGCAGAGCTCTCCATTTGTTCAGATAATATCACCTATGCTTGTGCAAAAATCATTCCTATGAGCTAGATTTCATATGCATGCTTCAGAAATGTAATGCATTCAGGCTAAATTGCCATATTGCTACATCAACTCTGATTCAAATTAGTGCAATTTCACAATATGGCAACACAGAAATCCGAACATTACACAACTTTCCATTAATTCAAATCAGAATATGTTTGCATGATCTGTAAACACTCCGCTATAGTCGTTCTGGGTTAGTCCATTTTCTTCGTAGGAAAATTTTATTTATGAACAGAAATGTTTAAACGTTTTGTGTCTGATGGAGTGTTAGTACCTGCGCCTCGCAGACCATTTTTGCTTCACACCAATCATATACTCGTTTTAAATACAAATTAGTCCTTTGAAACATTGCATTTGTATGCATATCATTTGACAGAAGCTTGGTGACTCTTCTGTAGAGTTCATGATGGTACATGTCTTGTCAAGTGGTTTGAGGTGGAGCTTGTGGGAGTTGCTATAGAAACACGATTGAAATGTATTTCGTTTTGCATTGACAAGATGAATAACTCTTGAGTGATTTGTGTGCTGTCGGGCTCCGAGCGGGTGTAGCTCAGTATGAGGACTCATATGTTTGTGCTTTTGTGTTTTTGGAAGGCGGTGAAGAATGAAGTGAATGTGCCCTGCCTGAAGAACTTTGTGGAGATGCTCTACCAGACGACCTTTGACCTCAGCTCAAGAAAGAAGCACTCACTGGTACAGTCCTTTTCTGCTTTGATACATACTTTCCCACAATCCTTAGAACATTCTGCCACCCAGAAGGCTTTCATTCTTCTGTGGATCACAAAAGGACAAGTTTAACTTATCTATTGTACATCCTTTTCCATGCAGTTGCAAAGCTCTGACGCTTCCAAAAGCACCATAAAACGATCATTAAAGTGGCCCATAAAAGTTTGTTGTTTGTATTTAAAACTCTTTTAAGTCTACTCAATCAAAAGCACTGAGTGAGCAATAGTTATTTACTGTAAATCTGTCCCAGTTCTCCTTATGAAATGCATGAGAGAAGTAGCAATGTCTGATTTGTGAATGAATCAGTTGATCCAGTTCACAATTAATTAACGAATCTGACATCGCTGCTGCTACTTTCCTAAATTCATGAACATCCCATGGAGAACTAGGGTGGATATTGGTGAACAAAGACACATTAGAAGACTTCCATAGTGCATGTGTCACATGAAACCGGTTTATGTTACTTTAATGGTGCTTTTGCATCTTTCTAGGGCTGCAACTAACGATTATTTTGAGAATCGATTAATCTATTGATTATTTTTTGATTAATTGGACGAAAACGATAATGATTATTATAAGTATATTATATTATTAATAATCCATTATTTTAAGCAATGTTGTTCCACATCCTGCCCAATGGTGTCCTCCAAACAATGTGTAATATAAAACAAATATATAGTGAATATGCTATAGAAATATATGGTGAATATGTAAAGTGTATCTATATAGGCTGTAATGTACTTAGGCAAGAAAGGGTTAAATACAAACATTCCATTCTAAACCTAAAATCAACTGATTGCCTACTACTTTAAAGCAGAAATTAAAACGACCAAATTAAAAATGATAATAAACAAAAACAAAAGCACAAATTCTTATCTTGTACGAGGTATGAAGAACACACACATTCATTTGTCTGAACTGTATTACATTAATGGGCTATTCCAACAATAGTGCCTTTACTGTTAATATGAATACTTGTGTTACATGTAGATTTTTAAACCTACACATAATTTCTAACAAATATATTTTATCAAAATGTGTATTTTAGTCTTATACTCTGTTTGTTGCGCATGTGCCCACTGGCACTCAAACACTGAAGTTTAACAAGACGCTTGTCAGAATATGCAAAATGGAAATACTGGTGGGACTTTCTAACATGATTTACAGATAAGGATATAACCATGAAATGAAAGTTAGGTGCTGAGGAAAACGCGTGTCAAAGGCATTAAACGGCACACACATCTGATAAAGCACGATAGGGCAAGACGCGTTTATACTTTTGTTTGTTTCGGACAACTTGGATCATGTACCTTTCCCGCAGCAGTTGCAGCCCTACATCTTTCTTTTTTTTCTACTTCTGTACCTTTAATACCCATAAACACTACTGTTCAAATGTTCGGTAAGGGTCAGTAAGATATTTTAATGTTTTTTGAAAGAGGTCTCTTGTGCTCACCAAGGCTGCATTTATTTGATTAAAAGCACAGTGAAAACAGTAATAGTGTGAAATGTTATTACCATTTAAAGTAAATGTAATTGATGTTTGTAAAGACAAAGCTGAATTTTCAGCATCATTACTCCAGTCTCCAGTGTCTCATTATCCTTCAGAATTCAAGATTCAAGAGTTTTATTTGTCACATACACGGTTATATACAGAATATCAACATTCTAATATGATCAATCATTCTAATATGATGATGTCTCATCACTGTTGAAAACTGTGGTGATGTTTAATATTTTTTTGTGGATTCTTTGATGTATAGAAAGTTCAAAAGAACAGCATTTGTTTGAAAGAGAATTGTTTGTAACATTATAAATGTATTTATTGTCTGGTTCGATACTGCATCCTTGCTAAATAAAAAGATTAATTTCTTTGTTTTTACTTAAAGACTTTATTTTCTCCCCCCAGGCATTATATCCCTTGGTCACATGTCTGCTGTGTGTTAGTCAGAAGCAGTTCTTCCTCAATAATTGGCACATCTTCCTTCAGAACTGCCTATCCCACCTAAAGGTAATGTTTTCTAACAATAGCAAGAATACAGTGTTTGCTTTAGCTTAGTGACATCCTGTGAGAAAACTGTGTTTCACACAGATTGCACCATGGAAAATATAGCTGACAGGTAGCTATATTGCTAGTTTTTAGTCTTACAATATTTATAGTAGCTATAGATCTTGCATTATTATAAAATTTTGATTGGGTGTTGCAAAACAACAAATAACAACAACAACAAAAAACACAAAATGTGCTGTTGATGCATACAGATTCTGAAGGCAGATTTGGTGTTTCGGTATGAAAATTCACTCTGTATATGGGTTGGTTCAGTTACATAATTTTGGGAGAAAGGTGAGGCGTTAGTTGACTTTTGTAAAATGCCTCTTGCTTACCCGTGTCATCTACTCTTTCTCAAATCATATCTCAAAAACATATATGTTTGTGCTTGTCCTCATTCTTTTTCCATTGTCTCTGGTTCAGCTACCAGGATGTGATAATTTTACGAGGCTGACTCCAGCTCCTTATTCACGGAACTATCTGTTCCACCTTAAAAATGTTGAATGGTTGTTAACCCCTGCCCCTCATTGCTTTTGGCTTTGTTTTTTTAAAGGAACAGTAGTAGCAGAAATATGAGGTTGTGAATTGGGCAGCATTTTCATTAAACAGTAAAAATCTATGCTCCTGTTAAATGGTCTTTATTGAAGGTGTACGCTATGTGGCAAATTCAACCAGTACTTTTGTATTTAATCTCTATTTCTTACTAAATGTCTTGTCTTTTTATAAGTATGGAGAAACATTATGTCTGAAACTGAGATTTAATGTTATGTCATAATGCTATGTACTTCATTCTAACAGGTCAGATATATATATATATATATATATCTAGGTGGCATTACTTTATTTTTTCACAAGTTCTCAAATAAATCGAGCACGTAGAGGTATAGATAAATTAATTCTCTAAAGAAATCCTACATTACAACATTTTCTGATGTGTAATTGTTGATATGACCCCTAGAAAATTCACCTCCATGCAACTATATGAGCCGACAAAGCATAATGGGGTTAGAAAATGAATATATCTATACCTCTATGTTATGTGTTTTTTTTTTTTTGAGAACTTGTGAAATGGTAAATTAATGACACCCCCATTATGGTTTGTCGGCTCATATAGTTGCATGGAGGTGAATGTTCTAGGGGTCATATTTCAACAATTATAAACCCGATTCCAAAGAAGTTGGGACACTGTACAAATTGTGAATAAAAACAGAATGCAATGATGTGGAAGTTTCAAATTTCAATATTTTATTCAGAATACAACATAGATGACATATCAAATGTTTAAACTGAGAAAATGTATCATTTTAAGGGAAAAATAAGTTCTATTTTATTAGTAAATAATTTTAAATTTCATGGCATCAACACATCTCAAAAAAGTTGGGACAAGGCCATGTTTCCCACTGCGTGGCATCCCCTCTTCTTTTTAGAACAGTTTTTATAAGCTGCCCATGCCACACGCACTCATGAACCCCATCCCATCAGAGATGCAGGCTTCTGAACTGAGCGCTAAGAACAACTTGGGTTGTCCTTGTCCTCTTTAGTCCGGATGATATGGCGTCCCAGTTTTCCAAAAAGAACTTCAAATTTTGATTGGTCTGACCACAGAACAGTTTTCCACTTTGCCACAGTCCATTTTAAATGAGCCTTGGCCCAGAGAAAACGCCTGCGCTTCTGGATCATGTTTAGATATGGCTTCTTTTTTGACCTATAGACTTTTAGCCGGCAACGGCGAATGGCACGATGGATTGTGTTCACCGACAATGTTTTCTGGAAGTATTCCTGAGCCCATGTTGTGATCTCCATTACAGTAGCATTCCTGTATGTGATGCAGTGCCGTCTAAGGGCCGAAGATCACGGCATCCAGTATGGTTTTCCGGCCTTGACCCTTACGCACAGAGATTGTTCCAGATTCTCTGAATCTTTGGATGATATTATGCACTGTAGATGATGAGAACTTCAAACTCTTTGCAGTTTTTCTCTGAGAAACTCCTTTCTGATATTGCTCCAGTATTTTTGGCCGCAGCATTGGGGGAATTGGTGATCCTCTGCCCATCTTGACTTCTGAGAGACACTGCCACTCTGAGAGGCTCTTTTTATACCCAATCATGTTGCCAATTGACCTAATAAGTTGCAGATTGGTCCTCCACCTTATATGTACATTTAACCTTTCCGGCCTCTTATTGCTACCTGTCCCAACTTGTATAAGTTGTATATGTTACTTGTATATACAAATAAAGTAATGCCACATATATATATATATCACCTGTTAGAATGAAGTACATAGCATTATGACAAAAAATTAAATCTCAGTTTCAGACATAATGTTTCTCCATACTTATAAAAAGACAAGACATTTAGTAAGAAATAGAGATTAAATTCAAAAGTACTGGTTGAATTTGCCACATAGCGTACACCTTCAATAAAGACCATTTAACAGGAGCATAGATTTTTACTGTTTAATGAAAATGCTGCCCAATTCACAACCTCATATTTCTGCTACTACTGTTCCTTTAAAAAAAACAAAGCCAAAAGCAATGAGGGGCAGGGGTTAACAACCATTCAACATTTTTAAGGTGGAACAGATAGTTCCGTGAATAAGGAACTGGAGTCAGCCTCATGATCATTTGGTTTTCTATCTCCCAAACCACAATGATTGAGTTTCCCTCCAATCTATTCAACTTTATCATGTGTATCTTGAGGAATGATCCGTGATGCTTTGATTTGGTGGTGGTGATTTTTATGAATGAATGAATGATTATCACTTGATGTAAGTTTCTGCAGTACCGATTAAATCCTCTCCTCACTTCCTGTTAATCTTGATCGGGACTGGATCAGAATCAGACTGTAGTGTGAATCTTACTCCTAATCCACTTTAGACTGCTTCTTACACTTCATGTGTACTTGTCATGTGAATGATTCAGGATCCAAAGTTTTCCTCAGTGGTCTGGTGTAATGTCTTTAGCCCACTGATCCCAGGTTTATTGGATTTGTAGTCTCAGTGGTGTATAATTCCTCTCCTGATTGATCCATGGATTGCCTTTACAGTTCTGCTTGTCTGTCTGGTTCCCTGTCTGTTCTAACCCTGCTGTAGTTTGTCTTCCCTGACCAACAGACTTTAGTCAGAGTGGACGCCATATTTTATTTCAAGCATTGTTTTCATTCACATTAAGTTTACTCTGAATAAAGTCTTCATAATCACCCTTGCTTGTAATCATCTATTTGCACACACTAATCCTGCTTCCCTTTTTTTCTTTGATTTATTTCAGTCCTGTTTGCTGTTTGTCTTCTCACCCATCTGAAACTCATCAGCACATCACCTATATAAATTAAAACTAATCTTCCTAGAAGCTTTTGTCTAATGGGACATTTTCATTCCTTCGGGAAGTATAGATAAATGTTGGAATACTTGTGTTGATTCTGTAGAGAATCTGACACTGAAGTATTAAATCCCATGCACCCTACACTTTGTTTTGCATGTTGTTGTAGCACAAAGCTTTGTTTTGTTCTTAAGTTTGTTTCTTGTTCTTTTTCTAACCTGCATGTCTTCCCCGCCACCATCACCCCCTGTCCTTTGTCATCATTTTTGTTTCCCCTGCACGTTTATTGGCTCCAGATGCCGTCAAACAACAGCATCCGTAAGCAGATTGAGACCCTACAGGTGAGTTACCATGGTTACCCAAAAGGAATCTAGCCCTGCCTCTGAGAGGTCATGTGATTGACCTGTATTCCACATGGGCTTTGAGAGATTTCTGGCTTTCTCCTGTCCATAAAGGAAACAATGCAAAATATTTCATTTTCACGTCATTACCATCCTGCCTTCCTCAAGAATTCACATAGGAAAACCACCCAGTTCAGGGAGTAATTGATGGAAATATAGACTTAATAACATCTGTGGTCACCATTAGGGGTGTGAGGGATGTTTTATCTGAGGCAGCATCAGTTATGGCTAAAATTCACTTGCTACTCTTCAAACAAAGCAAATATAAAACATGCCTAACTTACCTGTGTTATAGAACTATGCATTTTCAAAAAAAGGTGAAAAAACAGAATAAAGAATTATTACATCAAATTTTAGGTCAGTTATTAAAGTGATTATGACTTTCTACTCTAAGGGCCCTAACATACACCCGGCGCAATGCCAGGCATGATGCAGCGCCACGTTGTTTAAATAGCAAATGCACTCCATCTGTTTGCCCATGGGCGTGCTGGTCTGAAAACCAGGTGTGTTCAGGAGCATTGTTGGCACGTTGCTATTTTGAGGAACTGAAATCCACTGCGCCATTGATCAACAAAAACCTGGTCTAAAGTCAATAGCACAGTATTTTTTGTGTTATTTAAAGGGCGCATTAGTGATGTGCATATAGGCGGGTGCACAACGCACATACATTCTCTCTCTTTCACACACACACACACACACACACACACACACACACACACACACAGACACACAGGGATGCGCCGCAGCACACAAACATTTTTAAATATTAAAAATAAAAGGATTCCCCTCTGGAGAAGCGTTCAATCTTTCTGCTTGCAAATTCCACCATGTAATTAGCGATCCCGCCATGGTGCAAGTGCAACTGGGTTTTAAAGGGAATGGGAGATGAGACTTTGATTGGTTTATTGCACGTTACGCCTAAAACACACCCATGACTCATAAAGAGATGAGCTACAACCCTTTTGGACCATGCGCCTGATGCGCAGACCGTTTTTTCCGTCGTTAAACTAGCAAAAGTGGATTCCGACGTGCCCTAAGTGCACCTACGCCATGCGCTCAGATGATTAAAATGTTAAGGGTGTTACTTCAGCTTTTGAGTTTGACAGCGATCACTATGCACTTCTGGAAGATTGTAGAAAAGGCTCAAATGTTGACCATCAGCTTTGAATGGCCATGATGCTGCTGATCTTCATCTGTAGAACTTTGAAGAGTTTACATGTTTGTTGCATTTACAGTGTTTTTTTTTATTTATTTTTTTTATTAACAAACATTTTAAATGTATCTCATTAGGCCAGACATGGAAAAAAAAAGTATTCCAGATAATTCCATCTCTGTCGATGAAAGACACTATATGAGTGCACTCATTTCTCATGTAGTTGATATTAGCTGTAAACTGTGCGATCATATCGCCCCCTATGGTGAGTGTTGGTCATTACACCTTGCTTAATGCTCTTTACTGCAGTCTGATTAGGTGTGTGTGTGACAGAGAGAGAGAGAAAAGCGGAAAGACTGAGAGAGACAACTGCATAGTCAGTGACTCGATTTGGATGAGTCGTGATGTGTTAATCACAGATTCATTAGCAGAGTTTTTATGAATCCCTCTTTCAATATCCATTGCTTCTGCTGAACAGCTGATTTATGAGTCATCTCTCTGTAATCAATGCTTTTAAAGCAGAAATTACAGCTCTTATTGGCTTGTAAATGGAGCCCAGTGCGTCATATTCCTTATTAGCTCGTCATGAGCAGCAAGTGAACTATTGATCACCCATCATGATACAGATGAAGCAGCAGCTTTTTATGAATGAATCTGGCATATTTTCTGGATTGGATACATTTTATGAGTTGTTGTCTTTAAAGGTCATTTTGACTCACTTGTAAAACTCACAAAAATGTACTTTTTAATCTTTATTTATTTTTTTGTTTTTTTTATATGGCTCATGTCATGAGGTCTTGTTGTCCAACGGTTGTGAGCATATTACCTGAATGTTTTTGTGCCCTTCTTTCTAGAACAAAGACCCCAAAATGTCTCGTGTAGCATTGGAGTCTCTGTACCGGCTGCTCTGGGTTTACATCATCAGGATCAAGTGTGAGAGCAACACAACCACACAGAGGTGGGTCACACGATGCTTACGCAATCATATAGATTTACAAAAATCACAAATTTTTGCCGAATGCACACACACTAAAATACGTGAAACACTTAATCACAGACAAACCATTATTGGAGGAAGTAAACCTTGTACAGATATACCAAATACTTGTAGGACATTTTTATATACATATAACATCTCACATGATCTCTTTTCCCTCACAGTCGTCTCCTCAGTATTGTAACAGCACTTTTCCCAAAGGGCTCCCGCAGCGTGGTGCCCAGGGACACACCCCTCAACATCTTCGTTAAGATCATTCAGTTCATCGCTCAGGTAAATATCCACTCAAAACATATTTCAGAACAGCTCAGGTTGAGATCCAGTCTTCGTTATATCCTTATGTCCCATGTCCCTTCTGTATCTATCCACATTCCCATCTACTCTCTCAAGGTTTCTTTTTCTTTTCTTTTCGCTTTTATAAGTGACACGTATATAAGTTTTATAAGTATTGTTTTTTTGTGTGTGTATGTTTGGCTTTTATAAGTGATTTTTATGTGGTGTGTTTTCTCCTGTCTGAAGGAAAGGCTGGACTTTGCTATGAAAGAGATCATCTATGACCTGCTGTGTGTGGGCAAGTCTCACAAGACTTTCACCATTAATCCAGAGGTGTGTGAAGACATACAGTACACATACTCACAAGACAAACCGTTCCTTTTTTTTTTTGTAAATTTTACCTTAAAGTTCTATACATTTAAAATTAATTAATAGAATATGAACTAACAATTAATATTTTTTTACAGAATTCATTAATCATGGTTGATGTTTGTTTGTTTATAAGCGTTGTGCCATTCATTGTTAGGTGATATTAATACATTACCACTTTATTTTAATGTGTCCTTGTTACGCGTTACATGTATAATGTAATAACAGAAATGGCGTAATTGCAAGCAACTAACACTAAACTCCCAAATTAGGTGCATGTTGTTCCTTCATATTTCATTATTTATTACACTTTAAAATAAAGTGTAACCATTCATTCATACTGCTTTAACTAATTATAAAATATAAGTAACATAATTATGTATGCTAGTCTGTGTAAATGAGTCAATAATAAAACACTAAGAACTAATGTCATTAGTTTAAAAGCTACAGGTGAATTCAATCATTACATCATAAAAACATTTGCTAAAGATTACATTGAACAGTGTTATGAATGATTCGTGTTTTTAACTGAGCGTCAGATGACAGCAAAGGTAATATATAATGTGTCGCCAAATTTTATGTTGAAAACCACTAAAAACAATTGTCTGTTTGTGCCTCTGCCTGTGGTGATGGATGGATAAAAATATAAGTACAAAACAAATTATCCCTCTCATTCTCTTTGTCTCTCTCTTAGAGGATGAATATTGGTCTTCGGGCATTCCTGGTAATAGCTGACAGCCTACAACAGAAAGACGGCGAGCCGCCCATGCCCACAACAGGTGTCATCTTACCCTCAGGCAACACACTGCGGGTCAAAAAAATCTTCCTCAACACCACCCTCACAGACGAGGAAGCCAAGGTCATCGGTACGGTCCCTTACTGTTCCTGCACAGTTCTCCAAAAAGACGATATTCTTGAGTACAGCCTCCCCTACCCTAAAGCATTTGGTCAAATTGGATTAGGTGCTTTTTAATGAAATTGTGATTCCTTGAGCGTGATTCCTTGAGCATGAGCTCTCCTCATTGAGCTTTCAGCATAAAGGAAGTCATTTTTTGTGTTTTTAAGAAATGTTGAAATATTTTAGAAATGCAGTTGTGGTCCATTCATTCTGCAGTCTGAATTTCCCCATATACCTGAATTTGACTTTTTATTTTTAATAGTTTGTTTTGCTTTTCCAATGGTGGTGTGTTTATCTGGCCTCTGTATGTAGTCCATTGTAACATTTTTCATTCTGTGTGTCAACTAAACTGTGTGTGTTTGTCTGTCTAGGTATGTCTCTGTATTACCCTCAAGTTAGAAAGGCCTTGGATAACATCCTCAGGCACCTGGATAAAGAGGTGGGGCGATCCATGAGCATGACCAACGTTCAGATGTCCAACAAAGAGCCAGAGGACATGATCACGTAAGATTCTTGACATTTTATCGACTTATATCTGATATTAGAACCATATGAAAATAAATTGTGTTGGCTTTTATTGTGTTTAATACATGTGTGTGTTCTGCTTTAGTGGGGAGCGTAAACCGAAGATTGATCTGTTCCGGACATGTGTTGCTGCCATTCCCAGACTAATCCCAGATGGCATGAGCAGACAGGATCTCATCGAGCTACTGGCCAAGTAATGACCTGTGACCCTCACGTCAACACTCATTCATCACTGCAAGAAAACTCCAGCCATTCCCCAATTCACTGTTTTTGTTAGAGAACAATTACATTTATACTTACTGATCATTCACTTCAGCAGAAATGTCTTGACTAGATTTTCATGATTCGAATTCTGATTCAAAAGCTTTCAATTTGATTCAGTATTGTCGGAGCCAATAGCCTTGTGGGTAGTGTTCCAACATGTAGCGCAGTTGCGCTTCGACTCGAGTTCTGACTCGTGAACCGATTCTGTCCCCCTCTCTCCCACTTCGCTTTCTGTCAGTTCTCTGTACTGTTCAATTATTACATAATATGCCTGATGTGCATTGAGTAAAACACTTTCTCACATTTGCATATTTCCAAATAATGTTGGCCTTTACAGGCTGCCGTTCAAAGCTAATTGTCTATAACACAACAATTTAGAATGAGGGTTATCAACACAGATTAACTTAAATGTCTTGTCATACAAAGTGTTTAGTTACTTCAGGGGTATGAGTAAAACACAGAAATTAAGATTTCAGAAAAGTACCCAGCTATATAGACTAATATGTAATTTCTGTATTCATGACTTCCTGTACAACAATCACAATCTGAGTCAGACTTCCTTATATGTCGTAATAGCATGTAGTCAGAACCTGTTACCCACTTGACCTCTCTGCGGTTCTGGTGACGCATAATGCTGTTATGAAGATGATGATGTGTATCGTTTATGTATTGCATTTTGTAAACAATGACTCTTTCTTTCTCCCACTCGTCCAGACTGACCATCCATATGGATGAGGAGCTGCGTGGTCTGGCGTTCACCACTCTGCAGGCTCTGATGGTGGACTTCCCGGACTGGAGAGAGGATGTGTTGTCAGGTTTTGTGTATTTCATTGTGAGGGAGGTGACTGACGTTCACCCCACCCTACTGGACAACGCTGTCAAGATGCTCCTGCAGCTCATCATACAGTGGAGACAGGCGGTACAGAGCAGCAACCGCAGCCATGAATCACAGGTGCAGTCATACAACAGAATTAAGTTTTGATATAATATAATATAATATAATACAATACAATATGCCATTCAAAATTTTGGCATCAGTAAAAATTTTTGGGTGAAAGAAATTAATGCTTTTATTCAGCAAGGATGCATTAAATTGATGAAAACTGACTTGAAATATATTTATAATGTTACAAAAAATATATATTTCAATTTCAAATAAATCAGTTCTTACAAAAAGATATTAAGCAACACAACGGTGTTCAAAGTTGATGATGATGAAGTTCTTGACTACATCAGCATATTATAATGATGTCATCGGGATCATGTGACACTGAAGACTGGAGTAATGATGCTGAATATTCAGCTTTGCCATCACGGCAATAAATTACAAGAAGGTTAAAAATGAACAATGCTTCTACAGCATTTATTATTCTTGATGTTAATCTCAATATTTACCAATAATTCTTTTTTTAATCAAAAGTTGTATCTGTTAACATTAGTTAATGAACAGGAACTAACATGAAATGTTTCATTAACTAACATTAGCAAAGGTTAATAAAAGCTGTAAAATGTATTGCTCATTGCTCATGTTAGTTAAAGCATTAACAGATGTTAATAAATGAGACCTTATTGTAAATTGTTACCATTACATTTTACTATATATTATAATAAACAGTTGTTAAATTGTAATAATATTTCACAATGTTACTGTTTTTACTTTATTTTTGATCAAATAAATGCAGTCTTGGTGAGCAGAAGAGAATTCCTTCAAAAACATTAAATCCTACCAATGAAACTTTTGAACGGTAGTGTGTGTATTTCTTCTTTTTCTTTTTCTTGTAGTTTATCATACATTTTTAACATGGTATTTATTTATTTTTTATATTTTTTTAGAGCCCTTCTCTTCCTCTAGAGCGATCTCCTCTCTGGACGGTTCTGCATGTGGTGGAGGGTCTGGCTCTGGTCGTGCTGTGCAGCTGTCGACCTGCAACACGCAGACTCGCTGTCAATGTCCTCAAAGAGGTCCGATCACTGCACACGGCCCTCGGCATCGCTAAGGTAACCATCCTCACTAAATGACTTCCTGTTGTTCACCTACATTAGATTAGATTACTTTTTTTTTTTTTGCTCTTCATATTCATTGCATTGACTTGTTTTTCTCTCTCTCAGGGAGATGAGGAGTTGGCTATAGACGTGATGGACAGATTGAGTGCTTTAGTCCTCGAGAGCTTTATTCACCTTACAGGGGCCGATCAGGTGAGGAAATGTGGAACATTATGTAATTTGGATATTGGTGTCCCCTCCAGACAGGAATGCTTAGAAACCTTTTGACCTAAACCAAAACTACAAATGTCACACACTTTTTTGTTTTTGTTTTATCATGATTATCATTTTGATCCCCCTTTTTGCTGTAGACAAATCTGCTCTACTGTCCCAGTGGAATAGACCTTCAGACTCTGGCAGAGTGGAGCTCGTCTCCCATCAGCCACCAGTTTGATGTCGTAAGCCCCTCCCATATCTGGGTGTTTGCCCATGTGACACAAGGTCAGGACCCCTGGGTCATCAGCCTGTCTAGTTACCTGCGGCAAGAGCACCTGCCCAAGCACTGCCCCACTGCGCTGAGCTACGCTTGGGTCTTCGCCTCCACGCGCCTTCAGCTACTCTCGCCACAAGTCGACATCAAGTATGTTTTCACTTTCAAATGTGTCTCTGGTAGGAATGGGTGAAATAGGTTAAAACATAACTATATCTCAATATTTGCAGCCTAGGTTTCATTAATTCAAATATGTCAAAAAAATTAATTACAGATGTTTAAAGACATAATTAATATTGCTGTGTGACCTTTGACCTTGCAGCAGCCCGATCAATGCTAAGAAGGTGAACAGCATGAGCGGTAGCAGTGACTCATATGTGGGGCTTTGGAGGAACTACCTAATCCTCTGTTGCAGTTCTGCCAGCTCTTCCTTATCTTCATCCTCCTCATCCTCTTCCTCTTCGGCCCCCGGCTCTGTCCGCTGCTCCCCACCTGATACGCTGGCATCCACCCCTGACAGCGGATATAGCTACGACTCAAAGGTCAGCGGTCTTAGCAACCTACCAGCTCTAATGTCAAATGCAGTGATTAGCACTGTTAAATGTATATATTTGGGGCACGATATTTTGAATGATAAACAAGTTTGTGTGTGTTTGTGCAGATCATTAGCATTCCGTCCCCTTCCTCCTTGTTCAAGCATGTGGTTCCCATGATGCGTTCTGAGAGCATGGACATCACTGAGTCTCTTGTCCTGGGGCTTGGCCGGACCAACCCTATTGCCTTCAGGTGCGTCTAGGATCACCTGACCTAGGTCTTAATACTCGGTGTTTGAGTTGTAACGCTATACCGGTATGACATACATGATGTATCACGGTACGATTATCATATTGTGCACATTTGCTTATCTACGGTATTAGGAAAAAAATTAATTGGATGCAGTATCTCACCAGTGCATAAGCAACTTCTTTCCTCTATACTCTCAGCTTGCTCCACCCACACACGTACAGCAGAGAAAAGACAGAGGCTATTATCTCTAATCTCCATCCCTGTCGAAAAAGAAGTTAAAATTTGCAGTATGGGAATACTTTGGATAGGCTTTTTTAGTTATTGAAATCTGAATAAACAAAACAAACAATTGTTATAATAAAGCATTTGTTCAACCAAGAAAACGGTTTCCATTAATTTAACAATTATTTATCTGATGATAGCAATAAGAATTGATTGTTTAATACCATATACTGTGAAACCGTTATATATTCAGAGATAGATTTTCAGGTCATCATACCATGAAAACGTCATACCGTTACAACCCTACTAGGTGAAACGGGACCACTCACAAGTGGCCATACTGACATATTGGGCTGACTGAAATGCATCTGAAATGAACCACCTGTGACCACGTGTGATTGGATTTCATGGCTACGTGCATCACTTACTATGTCAGCGTTTTACAACAAAGTTAAAAAAGTAGAGAAAAAATCTACCAAATATGCTATAAATAATATATGCTTAAATCCAGTGATATGTCTTGCAGAGAGCTGTTGGAAGAGTTAAACCCCATCATTAAAGAAGCGCTTGAGAGAAGGCCAGAGGTGAGTTGACCCATTAACAGTTTGACACTTGACCCGATAAAGGAATCCCTGCTAAGGACTCATAGATAAATGTTCCACTAGACCATTCCATCATTCCACCATCCATTCATGATACAGTAGCAGATCTTCACAAAATATTTGATCCTTGTGATCCCCGAGCACCCTCTTGGAATTGCTCTGTTTATTTGTTTGTTTGTTTCTGCAGAATATGAAACGACGCCGGCGTCGTGACATTCTCAGAGTCCAGCTGGTCCGGATTTTTGAACTACTGGCCGATTCCGGAGTCATCAGTCAGACGTAAGTCTCACACATACATACACACATGCACACTACCATTGAAAAGATTTGTTTTTGAAAACTATGTACTTTTGAAATAAATTAATGCTTCAGCAGGGATGCATTAAACTGATCAAAAGTTACAGTAAATACTTAAGACACAAAAGAGAAGATTTTCATTTCAAATAAATATTGTTCTTTTCAGTATATTTATCTAATGATACTGAAATGTAATGTATGGTTTCCACAAAATTATAAAGCAGCACAAGTGGTTTCAATATTGATGATAAGACATGTTTGAACACTAAATCAGCATATTAGAAGGATTTCTCAAGGATCATGTGACACTGAAGACTGGAGTAATTCAATCTCCCCAACCGTTTACGTTCACTTCAGGCATATCTCGCCAAGACAGATATTTTTAAATAATTGTGTGTGTATTTGACCATTTCAGCGCAATAAAGAGATCTGAATTCAGGATTGCATGCTTTCTGAGAGGTGGCTCTCTGTGCACGTGCTTTAGTTGTATCAGTCAGCACTTTCTCGTGGCTTATTACGCTCAACTCTTTTTAACATCAAACACAATCCGCACTCTTGTGTCTGTGCAGTTCGAGTGGTGGTCTGGATGGGGAGTCTCACTCTCTGAACAGCACTCTACTGGAGTACGTGGATCTCACCCGACAGCTTTTGGAGGCTGAGAATGACAAAGATTCAGACACACTGAGAGACATCCGCTCTCACTTCAGTGCCCTAGTCGCCAACATCATACAGAATGTACCAGGTACACATCTACAGGGCCTTTTCACAGCACTAAACTGACATTTGACTTGAACTGACCTCATGATTGTATTTCTGCAGTACATCAGAGGAGGAGTATATTCCCTCAGCAGTCACTGAGACACAGTCTGTTCATGCTCTTCAGTCATTGGGCTGGACCCTTCAGCATCATGTTCACACCACTGGACCGATACAGCGACCGCAACATGCAGATTAACAGACACCAGTACTGCGCACTGAAGGTACATTCTCACACATTTGCATTTGCAGCCGTCTCAAATTTAACTTTTATCGAGTCTGAATGTGGTCTATGATGTGTGTCCGCACAGGCCATGTCCGCAGTGCTGTGTTGTGGTCCAGTTGCTGATAACGTTGGCCTGTCTTCTGATGGGTATCTGTATAAGTGGCTGGATAACATTCTAGACTCTCAAGACCGCAAGGTAAACACACGCGCCCACATTAGCATCACTAACCAATTGACTTTTATGAAGTGTGACGTGTATCTTTGTGCTCAGGTGCATCAGTTGGGTTGTGAGGCAGTGATGTTGTTATTAGAGCTGAACCCAGATCAGAGCAATCTAATGTTCTGGGCGGTGGATCGCTGCTACACTGGCTCACGCAGGGTTGCTGCGGGCTGCTTCAGAGCAATCGCCAATGTCTTTCACAACAGGTACATATGACCATGTTCCTGTGATGAATGTGATTTGAATTTGTGTCAGTAATTCAGATTAAATTAATACTGTGTGTTTGTTGTCTCTTGCAGGGATTACCAGTTTGACACTGTGGTTCTGCTGAATCTCATCCTGTTTAAAGCTGCCGACTCTTCCAGGGACATCTATGAGGTCGCCATGCAGCTACTGCAGGTCAATAAAGATGCTTTCAGTCAAGGGGGGAAATGTCATTTCTATATGATAATACTGTTTATCATAATATAAAAAAATAAATTAAAAAAATAATTTAAACAGCAGTTCTCATGTTGAATAAAGTGTGCAGAAATGATAAATCAATGTATTTTGCCCATGCTCTGCTTTCTGTAGAAAGAGTTACTCTACTGGTGTTCACAACAACCAGCTCATCCCTCTTTCTGTTGTTCCAAAAGTGAACAGTGAATGTATCTAGATTTAAAAGTGGTTTCAGATCTTGTTTGTCTCTTAGTCCACTTTTCATTCACACAGTAATTTTTTGGGATAAATACAGTTAAAATTTCAGTTTTAATTGTGTACAGTTTAATTGTGGAATTTCTGCACAATTTAATGGGAGAAAGAGAAACTAAGGGAGAGGGAGCTTTGAGAAAGTTAAGGCTGTACGACTTTGATAAATCACAGCTTTTAAAATCATACACTTGTCAACTTTACAGAGTAAAACCTGGGCATCATACGCTAATTGACTGAGGATCACACATCAGACATTGTTTTGAACTCCACGTTGATTTTTCAACATGGCTCAAAATATCAAACATGTTTCATATCCTCCGACTGGATGGAATCATAGTCTTAAAGGCACAATATGTAAGATTTTTGGAGTAAAATATCCAAAAACTTATATTTTGTTGACTTGTGTACTGACATTATCCCAAATGTTTCCAAGAATGTTTAAATCCAGAGAAATTAGCAATTTTACACCTGCCAATGACATCATACCCGCGTTACCCTCGATTTCCGTTTTATTTTGTAGAAACCAAAGAAGCTTTAATGTATTATGTTTTATTAGACAGGTGAGCAACTGACAGAAAACTAATTACTAGTCTTATTGTTTAAATCTGGTTTTCTTGATTTACTGCGAGTACCATGTTTTACCATGCCTAATTTAGATCTAGCTCACTGCAGTGTGAACAAGTGCTTCATAGTAGCCGCCGAGCGAACGCACAGAGTAGCATTATAGCATAACTCTCAACACACTTAAATGTGTGTAATATGATAAAACAGCGCTGCGTTACCCCACATACACATGAGCAGAAGCAGCGGAAGCGTTCATCTGTGGTAGAATATAAGCTCCGCAAAATCAAGGCATCATCAAGCTACGCCTTTGCTTTGAATAAGCGACCTCTAGCGACGAAAAATTACATATTGTGCCTTTAAGTCTGTGCCACCACACACTACGTTCTTTTTTTTTTGTGTGTGTGTTGTATCTGCTTACTTCGACTGCCCAAAATTTGCAGACTGGCTCTGACTTTCAGCAGCTAGCATTGACTTGTCCAAAAATCTGGACAAACTTCATGTAATGTGTTCCAGCCTTTAGCATAAAGTCGTGTCCACATAACAGCTTATTTTGGCTAAGAACTGGCAAGTGGGACCATCTGAATGACATGTAAAGTGACCAGCCACATTTTGTGGTGAAACAACTGTAGTTTGATTTGAAGTTAATGGCATCAAGCTCAATAACTTGTAGTAAATACTTATGTGTATGCATGTGTTGGTATTAGATTTTGGAGCCAAAACTGTTCCGTTATGCTCATAAACTGGAGATCCAGCGTGCTGATGGGGTCTTGTCTCCAGCCTCGCCCCTCCCTCACCTGTACTCGGTGTCCTACTACCAGCTCAGTGAAGAACTGGCACGGACTTACCCTGAACTCACCCTGCCCATCTTCTCAGGTACCAGTGTTATTCTTTACTAAAACGAAACATCATCATCATTTAAATAAAATCTGAAATAAAATAAAAATATAAATGCTGGCAACTTGCTGTGTTTGTAATGAGATTCTTGTTGGTTTTATTCAGAGGTGAGTCAGAGAATACAGACAGCACACCCTGGTGGCCGACAGGTGATGCTCCATTACCTCCTACCCTGGATGAACAACGTGGAGCTGGTGGACTTCAAGCCTTCAGCACGGCGTCAAGAGGAACCTTCGTCGACAGAGGAAGAGGAGGACGCACATGAGAGAGAGATGATGATGGTGAACAGCCGTCGCTGGCTGAAAGGAGAAGGCTGGGGTTCACCGCATGCCACTACCATGATCCTCAACAACCTCATGTTCATGACTGCAAAGGTAAGTGGCCGCATACTACATGCTGACTACTGGAAAGGGTTTCTACTGTCTTAAATAAACCTGGAACTATCAGGACATCTGGAATTTTTTATATATATATATATATATATATATATATATATATATATATATATATATATATATATATATATATATATATATTAGTGAATATACGTTTCGATAGTCAACATAATTTTTCCTAGTTGTAAAATATTTCTTTGGCAACACGTCAATTTATTTAGTTTTATTTAGTTTTTTATTTTATTTTTGTGTTTTATTTGTTTGTGTATATCTCGCCCCAAAAAAAAAAAATTATTTTAATTTTAATTTTATTATGTAAATCAGGGTTCTCAACTATAGTGAGGTCCACTTTCCTGCAGAGATTAGCTCCAATCTTGATCAAACTCACCTGCCTATATCTTTCTAGTAAATCCTGAAGACCTTGATTAGCTTGTTCATTTGTGATTGATTACGATTGGAGCTAAACTCTGCAGGAAAGTGGACTGTATGCTAATAGCCCCTTTCACACAGCAATACCGTAACATTTCCAGAATTACTTTACCGGTAAATACACAAATATGCTTAAAAACACAAGATGCACGTAATAGTATCTAACTGCAGAGCCACAACGCTGATGAATGGAAAAGGCTGGGTCTCGAGCACGACATTGAAAAAGCTGCGAGACAACGGTCAAAGATGATCATTTAGCACATATTTAAATAGAAAAAACTATTAAAAAGCTTACTGTAAACAGCACAGAGTAATGATGTCATCTTCATAAGTCTTTATGATTGGCCTAAAGTAGACGTCATGCGTCATCACGTTCTGACTTTGTATGTGAAAATACCGGTAATCTACATCCCGTGTTCACACGGAGCACATTACTGGTAATTTACTGGTAATGTTACAACTTCCCTTACTGGTAAATTGCTGGAACCAATTTATCAGTATTTTTGAAAAGGTCCTGTTCACACATGATCTGTTACCGGTAATTTACCAGTAAAGACTGTATGCGTGAAAGGGGCTATTGAGGGCCGGAGTTGAGAAGTCCTGATGAAAATATATACTATTTTAACACATTTATACCAAAGTTTTCAAGAAGATTATTACATAAATGTTCATATGGTCTAATATTACAGTATGGTGATGAGTTCGCATGGTCAGAAATTGAGAATGTCTGGACCACTTTAGCGGACAGCTGGCCCAAAAATCTGAAGATCATTCTGCACTTCCTCATCAGCATGTCTGGAGTCAACAGTGAACCAAGTCTCCTGCCTTATGTGAGTGACACCTGCACTGGCCAATCAGACACCAGATACTCAATACCTGAGCAGATGGGCTGCACTTGAGGCCGTGTTACTTATAACTCTATTGTTTCTCTGAATGGTTTTCCTAACATTTTGCAGGTAAAGCGAGTGGTGGTGTATCTAGGCAGGGATAAGACGATGCAACTGCTGGAGGAGTTAATGTATGAGCTGGAGCTAACAGACCCTGTATCCTCAGCTGTCACTCATATGGATAACCCACCTTACTACCGCATTACTTCCTCTTACAAGATCCCTTCTGTTACATCAGGTATTAATGCTTTAAACCCCTCTGTCTACTATCTTTCTCAACATGACCTTTGAACATGCGATCAAAAATGATGTGATCTAAGGAAACGTCATTTTGTTTAAATGTTTGCTTTTTTTCCAGGAACAACATCCAGTAGTAACACCATGGTACCTGGACCTGATGGACACCATGACAGCAAACTCAAAGATTCCAACATGGAGGACAGGTAAGAGTTAATACTGATATCTTGTTTGGAAATGGGGTCCATATTTAAGGGGGAAAAAACACATTTCTGTTTCATCTGTCCTCACTGTTTGCCCACAACAAAACCAGTGTAGTCAGAGTCGTGAACAAACAAATCCTACAAGCCTGTTCTTTTTGAGTTCAAAATAATATCACAATATCTCACCAGACTGCCCAAGTCATTACTTTAATTGTATCCTACTGAAAATATACCAAGATCTGTTTATCAGCTATTACTTGACTGGTTGTTCATTGTTTGGTGCTTCCTCAATAGTACTTTAATTATGGAGATGTTAAGTGGAAACTGAATTTAACTTTCTAAATATCTGCACAGTTACACTCATTTGGACATCTACACTGGTCTGAACAGTAATCTGAACAGTAATCTGAACAGACAGCACCATCGACTGGAGTCCCGTTACAGCAGCAGCTCAGGAGGGTCCTATGAGGAGGAAAAGAGTGAGTACATTAACATCACTGTACTTAAAGTCAGTGCTCCCTCTAACTTCTGATGTTGCTCTTGCTCAGATCAAAAAACATTTAGTCTGAAAACAGACTCAAAAAATGTGTGGATAAATACATAATTCTATACATAAAAAAACCCCTGAAAATGTATGTATTGAAGGATCATGTGACACTAAAGACTGGAGTAAGGGCTGCTGAAAATTCAGCTTTGCCATCACAGTAATAAATTACATTTTAAAGTATATTAAAATAGATAAACAGTTATTTTGAATTAATATATTTCACAGTATTACTGTTTTTCCTGTATTTTTGATCAGATAAACACAGCCTTGGTGAGCATAAGAGAAATCTCACTACCTCAAACTTTTGAACTGTAGTGTATGAACATGTTGTTTCTCTCTTTAGGTGACTCTATGCCTGTCTACGCTAACTGGCGTCTCAAAGTGATGGACCATAACCAGCCAGAGCCCCTCCCGTTTCCTCCCACTGGCGGCTGCTGGTCACCACTGGTTGATTACTTGCCTGAGACCACCACACCTGGAGTCTCATTGCACAGGTGAAGGACATACATGTCCTACATCAGCGTTGTTCTGCTTGACCTTTGACCACTGACAACACATTGTCATTTCTTTACAGGTGTAACATTGCTGTGATCTTGCTGACCGACCTTATTGTAGACCACGGGGTCAAAGTGGAGTGGAGCGCGTACCTTCACCTGCTACTGCATGCCATCTTTATAGGTAACACATATACAACTGTACAGTTTATTTAAATCATTAGAGTCCTGGAGCGTGTCACATTGTATGTCCTGTAATGCTCTGTGTTTATTTGTGTGTACAGGTTTTGACCATCAGCACCCAGAGGTCTATGAGCACTGCAAGCGTTTACTACTCCACCTGCTGGTCGTCCAGGGCACCAACAGCAGCGTCCAGTCACTAGCATCTGTATTGCTCCGCAACCGCGAGCTGAACGAGCCCAGAGTTCTGACAGTCAAACCCACTCTTCAGGAGTTCAACCTCACAGGTACTTTAAAGCACAGGTGTTTTGGAAAATCTCTCAGCCACATAGACATTTCTACCTAATCGATTATAATTAATTATAATAATAATGACCAATTAGAATATTAGCCATGTCCTAGTGTTTTTATGCTAAGAATAAAATATTTGCGAATTGATTTGTCTCCCAGGTGTGTCAGAGCTAATGCCAGACTACCAGCCATCACCAATGACAGACTCTGGCCTGAGCTCCAGCTCCACATCCTCTAGTATCAGTCTGGGCAGCTCAGTCCTGCCTCACCTCCCCCCTACTCTCCTTAATGAGGTGGACCTGTCTGCAGAGCAGGACGAGAAGGTCAAAAACCTCATCGAGTTCATCAGCTCAAGGTGAGGGGGTCACTGCAGACCACTATGTCAAATTCATCCTATTAGCTTCGCAATTTCATTATCAGAGTGCTGAATACATTTCCAATAACATGCAATCCTGTCTGATCAAACCTTGCTTTGAGAGTTTTGTATGTGCTGGAGTGCTTCTGGCAAAGAAATTATGGGGTTATGTAGCCTCTTGGGAACTGCCATTGTTGTGCCCATGAGGAGATATTTTACTCCAGGTTGCTTTAGAACTAGGGCTAGGCTGTACATTGGTGTCAGTATTTATCAAACAAAATAGCACGCTCTATAGAAAACGGCTTACTGGGTCTTAACTCCCAATGCAATATATTTACTCCCCAGAACAATAGATTCATAACCAGAACAAAATATAGTTTCAGACCTCTTAACGTGAAGAATGGCAAAGCCAGAAAATAATCTCCATCAGACAAATGGACGTACAGGCACTGATAAGAAAAGAAGTAAAGTCCTCCGTGACACCGACATAGTAAACAAAGCATCTTTACATAATGAAAAAGGAGCACACACAAACCAAGGCTACCAAAACCTTCATCTCAATATACATCATCAGTCAATCTATGAGGAAGAGCCGGTGCAAATCAACGATAAAAAGTTCACTGCCTCTGTCAGTGAAGTGAAAGATTTAGGTTGCCTCTCTTCGCTCTGGCTTCACGTAGGATCAACTCTTTCTGTTGGTATCAACAAAGCTTGGTGATAACCGCTATTGGTTTCTCTGCTGTCGCTGGCTTGGCTGCAAGAGTTCTATGGGCTCTGTTGATTTTTGGCGGAGTCTGAAAAATATCCTCACCAAACACATCCGACAGAGAAAAGAAAGAAGACTGACGAAGCCCTTTAATCCATTCCGGTGGCTACGCAATTCAAAATCGTGACTTTGAACTGTAGTTCAGCATTACTTTCCGACAAGACCCAACATGTCTTTTCCAGAGCAAGTAGACGTTCATCTGTTAGATTAGCGTTGGTTTCCAACAAGGTGATCCTGTGATTATGGTCTGAAATAGTAGATTGAATCAGGTCAATCTTAGCCTCCAGTGATGAGGTAGCAGCCTTAAAGTCTGAAGAGAGGGCCTGTCTGTTCTGTTCCTGTAACTTAGCGATTGATGTCATGGTAAGTTACGCTTTGTTGTCTGCTGAAGTCTCAGGTTTCAGATTCTTCTTATGATGCTTTGAATTGATGCATGAATATTTGAATTCATGACGGTGACAGAAACCACACTAATATTCTTAAACAAATCTGAATTTTAAAAAAGCGTGGGGGAGTCTGAAAATAGGCAAAAATTATTACATTGGAGCTCGACAAATGTCTAACTCAGATGACCTTCCACCATTTTCCAATATACACATTTTTGAGGATACATTTGTATTGAACCGAAAAACACAGAATACAGAAAACAAACAGGAAACACAGAATTTCTCAATCTCTGTCCAATTCAGGTAAAATAATTATAATGCTGAAGGTGAGGTACAATTCATACTACTTTATTAAATAACTTACAAAGTAATTTGAAAACTATCTGTGAGACAAAATTTCACAAACCGCTTGAGTGAATCAGCGCGCACTCTCTCTTTCCCTCTCAAAATGGCTTCACATTGTGTCTGCACTATAAGTGAGCTGCACAGCTGATGGATTTGTCACTTGCACATTCGATGAAGTGCTATATTGTCTTGCCGGTGTCAGTGCTTAAACCACTCAGCACTCTCCTAGAGACGGTAGCACTCATGCACACTCAAAGTACATGCACATAATGATACCTCACAAACAGCTTGCGAGTACCAAATTGAACTTAAATGGTCAAATACAATCAAATGTATGTACAAAATTACCGTCTTGACAAGTAAACACGTAAACACTCGGTTTTGTCTTAAGTGAACGTAAACAGTTGAGAAAGAAAATGCATGTGTAACAGTATTGGATCCATGCATTCAGTCTTAAAGTGACAGCAGCCTAATAATGCTGTGGTCTCTGATTTTTCCTGTTTTTAATGTTTAATTAACATTTAATGACACTCACTGCTCTTGAACCAATAACTTTTGTAAGTTTAACTGTAAGGATTGAAATCAGGCTTGTGCTGTGTGTAAACTAGTGTGCAACAAAATTGCCCAATTGTAAAAACAAAAATGTACTGCATGATCAAACTTTTAGGTGAGATTATTATTATTATTATTATTATTATTATTATTATTCCCCCCCCCCATTCTCCAAAATTTAATTCCGACCCTGAATTCATTTTTGTAAAAGATCCCATCCTATAAATAATTCTACATGATAAAAAGAAGGTTTAAAATAGATCAGTATCAGCTCCAAAAATCCTGATCGGAGCACCCTTAAATATTGATATCAAATGTTATGGAAAAACATTTTGTAATGATATTTTTGGCATTATCACCCATCCCTTTTCAGAACTGTTGACCCTGTTGAAGTTGAAGGAGAAGTCCAACTGGAGTCCATGATAGGGCACGATTGTTTATCAAATGACTTTCCTCATAGTTGTCTCTGCATATTAAGATGGGAAGAGAAAAATGTTTTAACATCAAAAGCTTTAAACAATGTGTTTCTGCAGTTTTGTTACAAAACATTAATATTGTTCCTGACAAGTTTCCCTGGATACATATTGAATATGTATTTTATTTTGTGTTAAGTAAAGTTATTTTTTCCCCTGCCTGCAGCCATGTCTAACAGGAGAGGGTATTGTTGCCTTGCATGCGTGTGTGTGTGTGTGTGTGTGTTCTCTGTCTCATTTCTGTGTGAGCATTTGATTCAGAGTGTTTTTATATATACAGTTTGTTTGTTTACTGGGAGTTTTGTGCGCCTGCTTTGCCTTTGTTCTGTGTTAGATATTTCCTGCTGTGTCACTTCATCTTCTGATTGGTTGGCCCATAGGAAGCGTGGTCCGCTGTGGAACCATGAAGACGTCTCTCCTAAAAACCCCAACATCAAGAGTGCTGATCAGCTTAGTGTATTCCTTCGTCATGTTGTCAACGTCTTCAAACAGACACCGTCCGGTAAGACATGGCATGTACTAATTTCACTGCATTATGTTGTGGACCAACTTCCATATGAAGGAATACTTATGTTTGATGCATGTTTGATTAGGTTATCAGTTGGAGCAGGAGCTGAGTGAAGTTGCTTTGCAGACCGCGCTGTCCTGCTCATCACGTCACTATGCTGGTCGGTCCTTCCAGATCTTCAGAGCGCTAAAACAGCCACTCACAGCCTCCACTCTGTCAGATGTGCTGTCTCGTCTGGTAGAGACTGTGGGAGATCCAGGGGAAGAGGCTCAGGTATATAGAAATTTCCCACTGTTCCAGAAGTACTGATAAGAAAGCAACAGCTGGGCTCAACAATAAGGATTTTTTTGTGTTGATCCCTGGACAGTCATAATGAAACTTTTCATCTGTCTCCTGCAGGGTTTTGTTATTGAGTTGCTTTTGACACTAGAGGCTGGCATAGACACTATGGCTGAAACGATGAAGAGCTATGACCTGCTTACTGCACTCTCACAGTAAGACACGCTCTGCTACGGTAAAACATTATTTCCATCGAATACAGCACATTACTAAAAATGCTGTGTCCATCTCCTGTAGGGCCTCCCATGATCCTCTGCTTGGCACCAAGTTTGCCAATAACAGGAAAAGTACCGGACAGCTGAACCTCGGCAGTGGAAGTTTCTTGCATGTCCATTACAGCCACACTCGCAGCAACTCCCTCCGAGCCAGTCTGATGGGTGAGCGCCTTGGAGACCGCCGCCGCAGCAATACCCTTGATGTAGCCGACCGATTAGGCGGAAGCCACGGCAACCTTGCCCGCACACGGAGCTTATCATCGTTACGAGAGGGTGCTGTCCGTAGCGATGGAGGAGGTGGAACTGGATCTGGTGAGGTGGTGCCACCGACGGACCCCACCAATCTGATGGCGACAGTCTTCTGGATTGCAACGTCGCTGCTAGAGTCAGATTATGAGTTTGAGTACTTGTTGGCACTCAAGCTGCTAAACCGACTGCTGGCCCAGATGCCCCTGGAGAAGGTGGACAGCAGGGAGAAGCTGGAAAGAGTGCAGGCCAAACTGAAGTGGTACAACTTCCCTGGCCTGCTGACGCTCTTCCTGAAGGGTTTCACTTCAGCTGCAACGCAGGAGCTCACAATTCACCTCCTCAGTAAACTCATCACTGTGTCCCGACACACACTCATAGACCCCTCACAGCTAGCAGGTGCACCCATGGTTTCTGGAACATTTTAAAATCTGAAATTTTGTTAAGAATTGTCATACCTGGGTCTTGAATGAATGAGAGTGTGTATCCATATATTTATTGTCTTAAATTATTTCCTGTTAGGTTTTCCTTTGAATATCCTGTGCCTTCTGCCGCACCTGGTCCAGCACTTTGATAACCCCACTGGGTTCTGTAAGGAGACTGCTGATCGGATCGCCAAAGTGTGCGCTGAGGAAAAGTCACCCACACTGGCCAACCTTGCTCACATGATGAGCCTATACTCAACGCACAGCTACTCGCGAGACAGCACCAACTGGATCAATGTGGTGTGCCGTTACTTGCACGACTCCTTCTCTGATATCACCTTCAACCTGGTCACATACCTAGCTGAGGTGAGATGAATCTGACACATTTTTCAAAGCTGAACTGTGCTGTCATGTGACTTTATACATATACTTTATGCACAAAGTAAGTATATTCCTGTAGCTTTCCTGTAGCTCAAACAATAAGAGCGTGGTGCTAGCAACGCCAAGGTCATGGGTTCGATTCCCAGGGAAAGCAAGAACTGACAAAAATGTAAAAAATGTGTACCTTGAATGCAATGTAAGTCACTTTGGATAAAAGCGTCTGCCAAATGCATAAATGTAAATGTAAAGTATATAAATAACCTCTTGACCTTTTACCTCTTCTGTTTTAGTTATTGGAGAAGGGGCTGAACAGCATGCAGCAGTCTTTACTACAGATCATTTACAGTCTGCTGAGTCACATTGACCTGTCTGCTGCTCCTGTCAAACAGTTTAATCTGGAAATCATGAAGATTATTGGCAAATATGTACAGGTGTGTGTACATCTTACTCTTTCTGTCATCAATAATTAGAACATCAGGCCCTCCAATTATGTATTTTAGTATGCCTGCCCCATGTAAAGAGAATATGAATATAGAGTAATCCATGTGTATTTGATTTCCTTTGTTCATTCTCCCATGCCTGTGTGTGTGTGTGTAGTACTGGAGATTGGACTTTGCTGTAGTGTGTATTTGTCTGTACGAATGGCCTGGGGGCTGTTTGCTTTGGGAGGCACTTTTGAGGAACTATAAGCTGCAGCATCGCTTTCCTACTCTATGGTCTTTATTGAAGCTTTTCGTCTTGTGAGTCCCTCGAGGTTAAAGGGGTATAGTAAAAAATGTCTCAAGAGTTTTATTGCTGCTTGTGTCTGTGCGTTGCCACAGAGCCCGTACTGGAAGGAGGCCCAGAACATTCTGAAGTTGGTGGTGTCCCGCTCAGCGAGTCTAGTGGTTCCTGATGAGGTGCAGCGCTCCTACAGCACAGAGTCAACCGGCTCCCCAGAGATCGCTTTCACCCGCATATTCAACAACTCATCTAAAGAACTGCCAGGAAAAACATTGGACTTCCACTTTGACATCTCAGAGGTGCTTTGCCTGCCATCTTCGCTGTCTTTTATTTAGTTTATCAGTGTATGTCTATTGTAGTTACTTCATCATAGTATCTTTTTTGACAGTATTTTTTTAACCTTTTGACCCACAGACACCTATCATAGGTCATAAGTATGGAGACCAGCGAAGTGCAGCGGGGCGTAACGGAAAACCGCAGGTAATTGCCGTGACAAGAAGCACCTCCTCTACTTCCTCTGGCTCCAACTCAAATGGGCTGGTGCCAGTCAGCTGGAAGAGACCACAGCTCTCACAGGTACTGTCAATTATTATGCAAACCTGTCAAATCTTAATTAACCGACTAGAGGTTTTAATGTTTTTTAATTTGAATTCTAATTTTAATGGCAATGTTGTTATCTGCTTTTAGAGGAGAACTCGGGAGAAACTGATGAATGTCCTGTCTCTATGCGGCCCAGAGTCCGGCCTGCCTAAAAACCCATCTGTACGTCTCATATTCAGAAAGTTATTAGGTTGCATAATCTTAGCAATGGCTAATTACACCTCTTTTCTGTAGGTGGTGTTCTCTTCAAATGAGGATTTGGATGCAGGTGACCAGCAGACTAGTCTGATCCCCACTGTAGAGGAAGTGACACGGGAGGAGGAAGTGCAAGCAGAAGATGCAGGAAGTGAACAGCAGTTCGGTGTCTTCAAGGACTTTGACTTCCTGGATGTTGAGTTGGAGGATGGAGAGGTGAGCCCAAATGCTCTGGGCATGTTGCCTTATATTTTGATAGTTAGCAATCAATCCTCAAAGTCTTTTATTACAAACATTTCAGAACTGATACATGATTCACTTTTAACAAAAGTAAACAAAGAAAGAGTCTGTGTGCATTTCTCTGACATCATCTGTGTCCGTTTGTGCACCTCCACATTACCTCAGTGTCTTAACTCTCCCTAACACTCTTATTATTTTTTTTCCTCTTTTGCGTCCAGGAGCTTCAGGTAAGTTTTAAGCAGTGTTCAGGGAAAAGTTTGTGTTTTAATCTATAATTGTTTGGCGTCGTCATTCATTTGAAAATTTGCACCCATTCAGAAACTTCACAAAATCAAATGTGATTTCCTGCTAGCCAATCAAGTGGATATTATAGTGTTTATAATTGTAGCTAATGGTTTTCACAAGTACATGGATGGTGCAAATTAAACAAATTTCATTTAAAGTAGAATATTGTTTTAGTTTTTTTGAGCATCATTGTTGAGTTCTCCATGTTCCCTGACCCCACTGTGCTCTGTGGTTGCGCATATTGTATTGTGTTTTGTATAGTGTGTTCATTTAATTTCCTTTTCCTTCTGTATAACTCACATAGCATGCAGTTTAAAGTTGATCTGCTTTCCTCTTATTGGCTGTCTCTTTTTCCACCTGCAGGGGGAGAGCATGGACAATTTCAACTGGGGTGTGCGGCGTCGGTCTCTGGATAGCATTGACAAAGGTGACACCCCGTCTCTGCAGGACTGCCAGTATTCCGGCAGCACGCCCAGTCTCATCCAGCCGGAGGACACCGATGAGTCATCTGAGGAGGAGGTACTGAGCGCTAGCCAGATTCTCACCCGCTCCAACCTCGTAAGTCCCCTCTCCTCTGGGCCCCCTCTAAACAGGGGGCACCGGCATGGTGTGTCTGTGCGCCAAATTGGGCTTAGACGCTGCCGCGGCCTACCTAGGCGGGGTTAGACGCTTGCTTTCTGCATAACCCGCACTTCTGGTGTATTTAGACAAGTGCCCTCCGCACTTCTCCCTGCCGCCCAGCCATGCCAACCATTGATTTTTAGCATTTCAAAGCCATTCTCTGACCCTTACTTCTATTTTAAATCCCTCTTTTCAGTTGATTGGGGTAAGAAAGGTGATGGGGACCAATTTTTTTATTTGTTTTCCTTCTTTTTAGTGATGATCTAGCCAGTCAGAGAAACTTTTAATACAATTGTTTAGCTGTCTTGCGTTCTAATACTAACTTTGCCATAACTGTTTAGATGGCATGATCTCATTTTAATGCCCACACAGAATTTTTAGCAGATTGCACAAATTTAAACATCTGTCATTTTATACAATTTGCATTGCGTGTTGCACAATGCAACTTGCGTGTTTATAAATGATTTGATTTATACTTTCAACAATAAAATATTACACTCTAATTAAGTCTGGAATAAACTCCAGAAATGTTAAAATCTGACACAAAATCACACAGAAAGAGATTCATGACAAATTAAAACAGTGTGTGTCCTTAAATCTGCTTAAAATATCGAACGTGTTTGAAATCCTCCGATTCATAGTCTGAAGCTAAAAAGTCAGACTCAGTGTCCATCATACACTACGTGATTTTCTGTGAAATCTGTCAACTCTTGACTGCCCAAAATCTACAGACTGCCTATGGCTTTCATCAACTAGCTTCGACTCGTCTGTAATTTGGCTCAAAAAACTGGGCACCAGTCTTGTTGTTTATTCCAGTGTTTAATTTAACACATTTTAACATGTTTAAATTTCCACAAAAATCTGCAGAAACTGCCAAAACAAATCTGCATATTCCTTCTGGGCCTTCTCATTACTTAAATTGCTTCAAATAGTTTTTCTGCATGAATTTTTAGATGCAAGCTTAATATTGTTTTTATATTTCAAACCTCTAATACATTATTGCACCCTTTCGCTTGCTATGGGGCATGAGCTACTAAACAGAGCTAAAGAAAACTGATCTTTTAAACGCTGCTGAGTGAAAGTCATCTTCCTTTTCCTGTTTTTGTCCTTTTCCTCCTACACTGTTTGAGTAAGACTTGAATGCGTGTCTTGCCAGGTTCACATTATTTTGTCTGGCATGCCACATAATGTCTTGATATGAAATATTAAAGTGCAGAACTCAGGAACTACTTTTCATTTTCACGTGCACCATGTAACATAACACATAGAATTTGCTATAGTCTCTGCGTTAAACTGTGTTATGCTATATATTCTAACTAAATATTGATACATTTTCCCTTTTACGTAGCTCAATAGTGATTCTGCGACAGATGACGCCATATCCAATCACTTGGACTCGCTCCAGCAGTCGCAAGAGTCCTCCAGTAGTGTCCTGACTGAAGAGGCCACACCCACCCCACCGCTACCCCGCCCAGACAGCCCCACCCCTGAGACCGCCCACTCTGACAGCAATAGCAGCCAGCTGCCTGAGGTGGGATCAATCAGGAATCTCAATAAATTGTGGTGCACGGGTGCTATTTAGCCATTTGCTTTTCGCTCTCTTTTGGAGTTAACTGGTGCTGTTTTCTTGCCTATCAAATTCCCCCTATCATCCAATGGTGTCAATGTCAAGCTTTTGCTGCTAGAGTGTTTCCAGAAAGTGTTGCATTTTGAACACTGGGCACTGTCTGTTTCCTTTGCCAAAATGCTGGCACATTCTCTTTTCCTCACACTGTGTTGCTTTATGGGATGCTTGCCATCATTGACCTTAGATAATTATTGACTGCTATGAGGGTGGGGCCTGCTTGCCTGCTTGATGTGTGATTGGGTAAGAGATTATCATCAGGGATAAACATACACCTCAGGCCTGCTGTGCTAGAACTACCTCAAATTTGGTCCCAGAAAGGTTGAAAAACACAGACGTTAACACGCTTTAGGCTCTAATGATGACCACTCACTGCTATCCACGGACCGGCAACCTCATCGTAAGTATTATAGGAAATTATCCCACCATTCTAAGGGGGTTTAAAAGGCAGTATCCACAAACATGAGTATTAAGCGCATTTTCCTCCTTCCATTTGTATTACATAATCCCTGACTGTTTTACATGGACTGGTTATAGCCGCAGATATCAAATGATCAGTTGCTTATCTGTTTGCCAGCCATCAGTTGTACTCCAGATAGCATCTGCAACAACCTCCAGACGTGTGGGGAGTGCCTGTAAATGCAGCTAGGGATGAGGTTAAGCAGACAGTGTAGAAAATGAGCAGAAACTCATGTGTATTGATATTGTCCTTTTTAAATCGCTGTTAAAGTAATAATTCACCCAGACATTGTCATCATTTACTCACCCTCATGTTGTTTATCGGTGGGACATAATACCGATACACAATACAATACTCCCCATACAATGAAAGTCGCAATAGTTGGCAAAACTACCAAAATGTCATCAAAGGTAGTTCATATTACTCATGCATTATATTTCAAGTCTTCTAAAGCGATATGATAGCTTTATGTGATAGACTGAAATTTAAACTTAACTAATGACATTTGGTGTCATTGCTGACATGGTTTGAAAATTTACAATTGTTATTTTAGTATTAGTATAATATATATGTGTGTGTGTGTGTGTGTGTGTGTGTGTGTGTGTATATATATATATATATATATATATATATATATATATATATATATATATATATATATATATATATATATATATATATATATATATATATATATATATATATATATATATATATATATATATATATATATATATATATATATATATATGTATGTATGTGTATACCATGTATACACACGTATACATACATATACGTATGTATGTGTGTGTGTGTGTTGTGTGTATTTTATTTCAGTTTTATGTCAACAACACTGGAATGACATTTGAGAGCTACAGCAGAGAGAAAGACTTTCAGTGAATAATGACGTCAATCTGTTCCTCACACAAAGATATCGTATGACTTCAGAAGACTTTGAATATATTGCACAAATGGTCTCTTTTGTGTTCTTTTTGAAACTTGGCAACTCTTGGTCACTCTATGCTTTCATTGTATGGAAGGAGCAGTGTGAAGATTCTTCAAAGTACATTTTGTTTAATAGTTGTGCCTTTTGGAAAGACATAAGGGTGAATAAGTGACAACAAAACGTTATTGTTTGGGTAAAGAGCAGCCATCCAGTAGTAATCAAGTAAAAAAAAGATGCACAGCCCGACTGAGAGAACATTTAAAGACCACTAACAGGCTTTAGCCAGCCATATTACTAACACTGTACCTTAACCAACTGTTGATATTTGTGTAATTTTTTATCCCAGTTCATTTGGTTGATGTTTAAATGACACATTTCTACCCTGGAAAAATGATCTTTTTAAGGTGTTCCCACTGGTCAACCAAAATAAAACTGTGTATGTTCCCTAGTCACAATTCATAGCATAATACCCCTCATGTTGATGTTAATGATTGAACAACTTTTGATCAATACTTACTCAGTCCAGCCAAGACCAGCTGAGTCCAGTCTAGTCCAGTCATACCTCAATATCAGCTCAAGGGCATCTCGCCTGTCATTCTCCAGCTCTTAGCGTAATGAGTCCAGATAAAACCATCAATAGTCTTACTCATCTGCGTGGCCACCACAGCCAAGAATGCCTAAAAGCTTTCTCTAATACCGCCTCTACTTTGGCTGCACGCCACCCTCCCTTCTTCTGTTAATGCATTAGACTCATAAATAGAAAGGAGGAGGAGAAGAAGGAAAAAGAAACTCAAGTTCGTTCAATTATATGTTGTTTTTTCTTGGTTGCCTTCTTAAAGTAGGTTTGAATAAAACATGAATCGAAGATGGAGCAGTTTGTTCCCAGAGATGTTTTACCATCATTCATATTGTGTGCTGGAATGTATCATAATGGCAAATCATGCACCTCAAAGTTTTACAGGTTTTATGTGACATTGATCTGTGACTTTGTCACCCATTTCCAAGAGTTTGAACCTTTTTTTTATTATTATTGGCATATAAGTTTGTCCGAGAGCACAGGAGCTCCCATTTCAGTATATTCATTAGTTTACTGTCTTCGTTTAACAGTTATAATAAATTGTTAGATAGAAATAAATATTTAGGCAGAACTGTTAAAAGAAGCTAAACAGTATATGAAAAAGTATTATAGCGTTTGTCTTTCAATGAGTAATAGGCAAAAAAATAATTTATTCTTAAAGTATTAATTTAGTACATTTTATGTCAAATGAAAATACTTGAATAGTTTAATTGCATCATGTGTTGTTTACTTTCTCAATATTAAATTGTGTAATGTCTTGTATACCAGTGTCTCTATAGAGGACAAGTAGTTTGAAAAAAAAACAAAAAAAAACAATTGTCTCATGACGTAAAAGACCAAATTAGTCATTCATTGCTGTATCTGTGGAGTCTTGATTGTCAGATATTATATCCCCGGTTTTAAAGATGAGGCTTAAGTCTAGTCCCAGAATAAATGCATGTTTGAGCTGTTTTAACTGAAAGCAGTTTGCAGTGGCGTGTCTTAAAATATGTCAGTGTCGTTGTCGCAAGATGCACTTAAATGTCCTATTTGACCTAAAGCCTAATCCTGGCTTAATCTAAGCCCTGTCTGTGAAACCAGGCCAATGAGTCTCAGGGTAAAGATGTTTTTCCATGAGTTTTCCATTGATTTTATAGTTAGCTGCTATTTAGCTCAGTGCTTCATGTGATTTATGAATGGAGATAGAGTGGTCCATTTAATTTAGATCCTCTGATGTCACAGGTTTATTCCTCTGCAGGTCACATTTGCATCACAAGTCAGTGGTGAAAGATTAGCCTGTACCGTTATTGATTTTTTTGTTTTGTTTTTCTTTTTCTTCCCCCTTCTCCTAATAGAAGTACTGAGAGCGTATAGCAAGGCCATTTTGTGAGTGCCAATGCTTAAGGGTCCCTTGGTGACGTTCACTCTAAGTGTAATGTTCATACTGCCCACCTGGTCTAAATGTGGACTCAAATAAATAGTTTTTTTTTACAGCACAGTAAAAATACACTTTCTTCTGCCACAGCTCTGGAGTGTTGTAATATGGCAGTAGATCTGCTAAGTGCTTAATGCACACACATACACAGCAAAGCAGCTTTAATAATATACTCTAATAATACAGCTTTTTGTATCATTAGAGTATAAAGCGTTCATAAAAACTATTTATTGCCCTCGAAAAAAAACATTTCGCCCTTTTTGCCTCATTTCCTGACTGTGCTTTACTGTCCATATTCACATTTGCAGGATGCCAGTGTAACTGCAGCGGATGAATTAAGTAGCAGTGTCAGTGAGGATACAGGGTTTGGCAGTGCCGCTCCTCTACCCTCAGACCACCCTGAATTATGTGACTTACCTGACTCCCAGGACCCTACCGACGACCTGGATCCAGCCCCCCCTCCTCCACCGGCCGTGGACAGCCCGCCTGGATCCCTCTTTGATGACGAGCCGGTGCTGCCGCCCCCTATCATAGACTCCGCCTTGGACTCCATGTGTGAGGAAGAGACGGTTCTGCCCCTGGCTCTGAACTCGGCACCCGATTCAGTATGTGAGGAGGATGTGACATTGGCATTGAAAGAGCTAGATGATAGGTGCGAAGAAGAGGAGGCAGATTTTTTCGGCATGTCCAGGTTGGTTTGATTTCTGTGGTAATCATTCGAATTGAAAGTTGAGTCAATCATGGCTGTTCCAAAACCCTACTACCTACATAGACAGCTACCTTCAAAGGCAGCATCCTAACCTCAAAGTAACTGATCAAATAATGCTCTTCATAGGCAGCCACTCCTCTAAGTCACTTGCATGAATCACAACTAGCTTTTATCACATGAAGTGCAGCATATGAAATTATAAATTATGAAAAAAACATGAAACATACACTCATATAATTAAAGGCTGACCAAACTGCAATTATTCCCTATAATTTGTAACAGCTGTGGTCAGAAGGGCACTACGATTAAAAAGTTTTGGGTCTGGACAAATTCTTTTATGTTTTTTTTAAATAGTCAAGTCACCTTTATTTATGTAGCGCTTTCTACAATACAGATTGTTTCAAAACAGCTTCACAATGATAACAGGAAAATAATGCACAGCAAATCTAGAAGAAAATAGTGTCATATTCCAGCTTATGTAAGTTCAGTGATGGTTCATTTCTAGTTAATTTATCTATACATCCGCTCAAAACAGTGATGCCATCATCCAGCTCAGTTCAATTCTCATACAATGGTGTCAATGCAGGCAGATTGAATATTAAGTGTCCCCAACTAAGCAAGCCAAAAGCCAAAGGTGACAGTGGCAAGGAACCAAAACTCCATCAGTTGACAGAATGGAGAAGAAAAAAAAACCTTGGGAGAAACCAGGCTCAGTCGGTGGGGGGCAGTTCTCCTCTAGCCAATGAATGAACAGTGCATGATTATGGTTCAGGCAGCATTACAGCTCAGAAGTCAGATTGGATCAGAACATTCAGAATATTTATCTAGTTCCATCTGGTTGAAGATTGGAGTCGTCACACCAGTATGGGGCGGTAAATAAGTCACTTGTGCTCACCATGGCTGCGTTTATTTGATAAAAAATACAGTAAAAACAGTCATATTGTAAAATAGTATATATAATTGAATGTCTTTTATTTGTGTGATGGAAAAGCTGAAAAATCACACCCAAAACTTTTGAACGGTAGTGTATACAGAAATGATCAGCATGCTATTGCTTCCAAATATATTTCCAAGTTTTAATTTTAGTATAAACGGACATCACTTTAACAAAACATTATTTTGTGGGATGCATCAGGATGGATTAGTGTTTACCTTGCAAATGTGACATGGTCGCATGAATTTCTGATTACCTCCAAATGCAGTTTGAGTGATCAGATCACAAATTGTTTTGGACCCCGTTTACAACTATTTATTGCTGTCCACTTTTGATTGGATGGTCTGAGATCTTGATACCAGGTGTAAACAGAGTCTGTTTTTTGCTTAGGTCTGTACAATTTAATACCATTCGCATGTTGTGCTGTGAATAAGGATGAGTTTCATTAACGCTGTGAATGGTGATCTCATACTTGGCAACATTATTGCTCTTGAAGGTCAGCCATTTATACCTAATCAGATCAGAAAGTGCCTCCACAAACTTGCTTTATTCATTCTTATACACACTCACTCACACACACCTCCTCTGCAGTGCTATAGATCATCCTCTAAGCCCTGATGTTTCCGGCTCTTCCATGATTGATTAATAAAAATTATTAGGTAGTGATTCAACAGAGTGCTCTAATTAGATTTTTGCGCATACACGGCACGATGAGGGCCTTTCCTTGCTCTTCCTGGCAACTTTCTGCAGCTGAGATCCTTTTAACAGAAAGAGAGGCTGCATTCGCGACTCCGTGTGTGTGGGAACCGCTCTGGTGCGGCGCAGCAGCGAGTGGGGGAGGGATCGAGAGGGAAAAACAGAGAACGTCACAAACGCAGCGGGAGAATTTAGGCTAACACGTGAGGTGAAGAGCTCAGAGAGGGAACGGCGAAAAAAGAGCGTCAGAGCAGGAAGACATTGAAGGGAAAGATAAAAGCTGTTAGTGAGGATGAAGATGAAGGCCATGTCCTCCACATCTTTCAGCAGCACTGGTCTCAGGTTCTTTTACTCGGTCTGCTTCATCAAGCTCTTCGGCCCTACAGTCCTGTAAGTGTGTGTTTATCTGTGTGTGCTTATGTTGATTTTGTGCCTCTGCAGTAGATTTGGACTGTAACAACACTGCAGCACAGGACATCTGCAGTGAGAGAGAGAGGGGAGCGAGAGCTAGAGAGAAAGAACAGCATGTCTCTGTTTACGTTTTTCCTTCCTAAATGATGTAGGACTTTGTATTGGTGCTAGCGTCTCTACATGTGTCTGAGTCTTGCTCTTTCCATCTTTGTTTACAGTCAAGATGAGGGTGATGCAGACGGCTTTCCCGAACTCCAGGCCTCACCACCTCCGTCGCCCTTTCTTTCGGCTATTTTGGCTGCATTCCAACCCGTAGCCTATGACGACGAGGAGGACGCCTGGCGTTGCCATGTCAACCAGATGTTGTCGGACTCGGATGGGTCTTGTGCTGTGTACACCTTCCATGTTTTCTCACGACTCTTCCAGGTAAAACTAAGAGCGTTTGTGAGTATGAATACTTAAACATTGCATGAATATTACTATTTTCTGCAAAATACACTACTGTTCAAAAATCTGGGAAATCTCTGTAAGATTTTGTTTAAAATAAATTAATACTTTTACTCAGCAAGGATGAATTGAATTGGTCAAAAGTGACTGTAAAGACATTTATGTCTTTTCTATTTCATATTAATGCTGAACTTTCTGATCATCAAAAAATCCTGAAATATATGCATCACATTTTCCACAAAGATATTAAGGAGAAGCAACTGTTTTCAACATTGATCATAATCAGCAATGTTTGTGAGCACCAAATCAGCATATTAGAATGATTTCTGTGACACTGAAGAAAATAAGAATACGTTTCTTTTTAGAATACATTCAAATGGAAAATTATTTTAAATTGTAATAATATTTCACATTTATTTAATATTTATTGTAATAATATGCAATATTTAAATTTATTTTTTTAATCAAACAAGTTCTGCCTTACTGAGCATAAGATCCTAAGATCCATAAGATCCTCTTTCCAAATACATAATAGCTTGTTGTTTGACTGATTCATCGCTTGGTGTGTCTGAGTTGATTCTCTGCTGTCTCTTTAGCACATTCAAAGGAAATTTGACTCGATTACCCATGCCTCAGTACGCTTCCTTGGGGAGGGGCTCCAGCGAATGGGAAACCAGTTCCTGAGCTCTCTAGAGGTCATGACCTCCTGCTCCCAGTGCCCTACAGTCCTGCTGGATGCTGAAACTGTGAGTTTCGAGTGTGCACTTCCTCTGCAACACACTTGAATACTTATAATGCTTATAATACTTCTAATACCTGAAGACAGTGGAAGATTACACAGGTTATTGGTGTTGCATTTAGGTCTAGTTATATTTGCCTTTTTACAAAGCTTATGTCAAATAATTTATCTAAATGTGGGATACTGTGATATAATTGGTATATTTCGTGAACTGTGTGTGTGTTTTAGCTGGTCTCCTGTGGGCTCTTGGAGACACTAAAATTCAGTGTGTTGGAGTTACAAGAGCATCTGGACACTTACAACAGCAAGAGAGAAGCTGCCGAACAGGTGACGCACTAACTTGAGCAATATCAGACACCTTAACTACAAACCATGTGTAATGCTTTTTAGTCACAATGAAATCAAAATGTTCAGTCTTATTTTTATGGAATATTGCATGAATTAATGATTGAATGATATTATGAATGATTTATCTGTGCTCATAATTTTTTTTATAATTCATGTGTCCTTGTAAAATTTTATCAAAATCATTAACTTCCCCTTACATCTCTTCTCTGATTGCGTGTGCATCAGTGCAAGGGTGGGACGATAATCCCTAGCCTCCAGCATCCTCCCATTAGATCACAGCGATTAGCAAACAATAGAGATCCAGTGATCCACTCAATTCCCACAAACTACGTCTCGCCTTTTTTTTAAAAGAAAAAATAAAATAAATTGGCGGAGTAGAAGGTATGCGCGAGGACTATCCGGAGAGTCTTGATGCTAATGGCATGCAGTGAAGTGCAGGTCTACATTTCAATGGGTCCTGCGTAGACTGAACAAAGCTTCAAAGACGTTCTTGGTTGCTGGAACGCACAAGGGGATCTTTGTAGTCCTATAATCCACTCTTTGGTGATGACTCGATGGCTAAAATGACAATAGATATCACAGTCTTGTATGAAAGAGAAAGTTTCTGAAGAAAATGGCGCCCAGCACAGTGTCATATATATGGTGCATTCCCGCCCCTAATCTCACTGTCTCTCTTGAAGCCAACACGAAAGTGACTTAAACTGCAATTGGCCGCCTGAGACAGGCTCCAAAAGGGAGTCAAATATGCATCTCCCCCAACTTTACAGCAGAACAAAAAATATTTACAGCCTGGTACAAAAAGTGGTTTTGATCTATACAGCTAACTGTGAGGGAGTGAATTTTTTTATAACTCATCCGTTTAAATTATATTAAGCGTTAATATAGTTCTACATAATTAAGGGCATGGCCACTTAATTGGAGTGGATTGCCACTATGGTCGAGCTAGGCACGCGTGGTTTCAGCAACCAGGCACCTCAGTGCCACGTCTTTGCTCAGTTTCAGTTATCTGGGAGTGACGCGCTGCTGATATGCTCTTCAGAATCCTACGGGTGACGTCACGGACACTACGTCCATTTTTTTTTTTTGTCTTTGGCTTGAATTGCAATGCAATGTCATAACGCCAATCAGGCTTCAGTATTCTAGGAGAAAAGTGTTTCCCCATAGCTTCCTCAATGATGCAACGCTGAGAGGCTGATATTGAAAGGGATCCCACTACTGACCTTCATATCCTGAAATACCCATATCATTTATTTGCTTTCCATGGAATACAAAAGCAGATGATTGCTGGTGGTGATTTATGATGACCTTTTTACCTTTTTTTTTTATTTATTTATTTTTTTTAAATCCGGTAATGCAAATCTTTGTTTGCATTTAGAAGCGGTCCACTGATTTTCAACTGTTCCGGATTCTGGTAGACATGAAAAGTCTATAAATAACTGTGACTTTGGGATATTAATTGGGACTTTCTGTGCAGTTTGTTCGTCTATAAAGGGTTATGCAATGGAGGAAAAACAGCAGAGGAGAATAAGCTGACAGTGCAGGATCATAAAACGTTCCTTGACGTCTCTTTGCAGTTATTGTTGGCTACTAAATCATATCAGGACATGAGCTGATTTAGCCAGCGCTAGCTTCCGTTAACACCCATCTAGAATCTGTGGTAGACAATTTCTCTTAATGCTCGGTCACTAAGAATAGCCTCACGGAGACCCTAAATCATTTAGCTGGGCGGACAGGCTGCAGGAAGGGGAGCAGAGGGGCCAAATGGTATAGTGGATGACTAGGGGACAGTAATTGGATGAGACACAGGCACTGCCTCTAGCGCATTATGTCCCGACCCCCTCTGTGCTTAAACAGACCCTCTTTAATTTGCTAAGTAGTTCACTCTTATTAAATTTACCTCATGCACACTCCCATACATACTAGTTGTCTCTCCATTTTTGTTTCGCACTCACAGAAACGTCATCTGTCTTTGCTCACATTCACCCATAGAAATGTACACCTGCACTTCTCTGCTTTGTGGTTAACAAGGTATTTCCTCTCTCCTTCCCCTTGCAGTGGTTGGATAACTGCAGAAAGACCTTCAGTGATAAAGACAGTAACCAGCGACCCAACACCCAAGCTCAGGTATAAAAAAACACTCACCTCACTGCATGTCTGTTTAAGCATGCAACCGTGAACATTTGAGCTCTAAACATTTCTATTTATCTCTGAGAAATAAACAAGAATGTAAGAACCTCTGTAAGAATGTAAGCAGACGTGATTCGAGGGCAACAGATTTTCACAGCTTTCTACGACCCATAACCATTATTTAAATACATTAGGTATCATGAACAATATCAACATTATTTACAGCATTTATTAATCTAGATTAATGTTAATCTAGATCTTAAATTAGCTTTATGCTCTCCATCTCGTTTATTCATCTTTGTCACTACTGTCCCAGTGAACAGCATCTTTATTTGTTCTGCAATCTCAGAGTGCTAAAGTCAGGTTTTGTGATGCCACAGTTCTGCCAACATTTCACTCTTACTATAGCTTGCATTAGTCTCAGTCGCTCTCATGCTCCTTTTCTACCTATTTTGCATATATTTAGGTACGTTAAAAATGTTTGAGTGTGCATATAAGTAGTGAAAATATATTCAAAGTAATTTCTCCTCCCAGAATGCATTGCATGTGACTTCAACCTTGTTCATTGTTAATTATCAACAGACTGCAATATTTCTCTCTCTCTCTTTCTCTCCTATGGTGGTCTTGGGGTGTTGTGAGCTCACTAATTTTTGGTCTTTCTCTCATTTCCTGTGTTTCCTCTTCTTTTTTTTTTGTGACCGGCTGTCCTTGTTGCTTAGCAAATGGAAATGCTAGCAGTAAGTTGTTTATTGTATTTTAGAGTCTGTCATAATCCTTTTCATCTGCACAATCATGCTCAACCAATCAGAATTCAGAACAACCCCTACATCTGATCTCTTAACACCACTACAGACATGTCCAATTCATGATCATTCATATATCATCACTACCCGCTTCATTAATCAGCTTCATTATTTAATGGCTTAAATGAGTTCTGCATACTTGCGGTGTTAGCTTTGCAATTTAAATGCTAATTTACTAATAGGTTATTAGCGTTTTAATGCATATTATGCATTCAGTGTGTGAATGGAGTGTCCATGAACATCTAAGTGGAGGATGGGAGATAAAATTAGCTTAGATTTTTGCATGCTCCATCTACCCCATCTGCTCACTGACATGTGACATGTTTTTTAGAAACATACTTTCAGGGTTTCGCTCTGATTAGGGAACCATACGTAGTCCACGCTGCACAAAATGATGACCCTTCATTCCTTCTATCTGTCTATCCCTCCATTTGATCATTCATCTGTCCTTCCGTTCGTCTGATTATGCTGTTTTGCTACTGACAGTGCAGTTGATTAAAGCTGAAGATGTTGAGGTGATTGTGTCAGGACCTTTCTTTCTCTCTCTATCTCTAGGAGCTGGAGTTGTGTCGACGGTTGTATAAACTCCATTTCCAGCTCCTACTGCTCTTTCAGGCCTACTGCAAACTCATTAGCAGAGTGGACACCATCAAGAGAGAGGCAGAGGTTTGTATCTGCTGTTTCTCCTTGTATAGTTAGAAGCTGTTAGACATTTACGATATCATCATTGAAACTTTTAATGAAACCTGAGAGATCAACACAAATACATACATACAACACATTAAATATGGAAGTTCAGCAACACTTGCTTACAAACCTCATTGGTTCTTGCCTGTCAAGCAAGCATGTTTGAGCTTTAGTTCAACATTTTTCATGTCCTATATGCATGTTTATATGTGAATAAAAGCCTAAATTGAATCTGTTCATCATATAAATTGTTTGTGTCTCCTGAAAATCTTTGATTTTTTTTTTTTTAGACCTAGAGTTGAATGGATTGCTTTTATGATTTCTTTATGAACTCTTAGAAGCATTTTGGTGAAAAGACTTTAAATGGAGGGACAAATCTCTCAGGTTTCATTAAAAATATCTTTATTTGTGTTTTGAAGATGTATGAAAGCCTTATGGGTTTGGAACAACATGAGAGTGGGTGGGTGATTAATGACAGAATTTGTATTTTTGGGTGAACGATCCCTTTGTTTTTTATGTAGAATTACGTTAAAAGGACATGGCTCTTTTTGGCTATTACTACACATATCGCAGTTTTTTTTTTTGAGCATCTCAAGGCAAGATTGATACAACTTTAAGATGCCATGTCAATATATAAACCGATAGATAGATAGAATATATAAGATGTAAGGCCAGCCATATAGACAGAAGATAGTCATTTTTCTCTGTTTTTTGTGGTAGTTTGTGCTAATGTGTGCCAGTATGGACATATATAAAGGTCTGACTGCAAATAATGCTCTTAGTGCAGTATAACTTTATTATGCTCACTGAGGGAGATGGATATGCTTAACACAGACCAGAGCAAAGCCATTCAGCCCATTGCTCATCGATACTAACTCACTTACGCTTTATAGACCATACACATACACACGTAGACCTCAGCAACCTCTGTTATGTAGAAAGCATATAACAGTTCTCATATGTTCAGCTTGGGGCTGACACGGTTTTGTTATATTGGTGGTGATATGAGTTAATACACACTGCCTGAGGAAGATCCATTTAATTTTTCAATGTGTTTATGCTTAATATGACATGACTACACTGTGCTTTAATGGTGTGTCAGGTGATTGATTTTGTATTGGCGAATTGGTTGTTTTTCAGGTGTGGTTTAATCTGAGTTGTGAGAGTATTGACTACATGTTGATTTAAAATGACATGATCCTTGTGTGTTTCTCAGGTGACTAACATGTCAGAGGAGCTGGCCATATTAGAGAGCTGTCTGAAGGAGGCGGAGTCAGTAGGAGATGGACAGGAAGGAGTGGCCGTGTTTGAGGTGGACCAGTCGAGCACAGAGACGGCCATCCACTCACTCATCGAGAGTCTTAGAGCACGGGACTTCAGCACAGCCATCGCACAAGTTAAAGCCTTCAGGTATAATAAACAGACTTTAATGGAGTACATCTGACTGAATCATTACATATCAGAAATCACTTAGCACAAATCAGGCATTAGAACTAACACGGTTACTTGTATGCTGTGGCTTTACTGTCAAATTAAAGTAAAAGTCTGTTTGCAGAGCCTGCACTGAAATTGCAACTGATTTATCAACGAATTCGCAGTGAAATGTACCGAATACAAATAAATAATGCTCAACTGAGACATTCACGTTGTTGAAAATAAATTACCACATTCCTAGCATTAGGATCCTTTGGAAGGTAATGTGTTTTGTAGCCCATCCTGTGTCGCTCTTCTGTCCTCATCATCTCACTAACACTCCAGTGGGCGGGGCCAAAGTTGCAATAATAGTAGTAGGCATTGATTTTCTTCTGCAGAGGCGGTCTTTCACTATCTATTATATAGGCACATTCCACATTCAACGGGTCTTTCACTGGGCTTGGTTACAAAAAAAGCTATTCTGTACTGTTAAGCTATAAGGATAATCTTATAGTATGATGACCATATGACTTATAGTATATGACTAAAGCTCAAGGAAAATTTGATTTCTCAGTTCAGTGACCCCTTTAAAGTTACAATGAAACGGAAATAGAAACAGATATTGTCTTCCATATTGTAATGTATAGCAAAGTGAAATGGTTGATCTGACAAAAACTGTAGGGTGGGACAGATAAATATGACCCTGGACCACAAAACCAGAATCTGAGGGTGCAAAAAAATCTAAATATTGAGAAAATCGCTTTGTCCAAATCAAGTCCTTAGCAAGTCATATTACGACTAATAATAATAAAACATTTTATATATATATATATATATATATATATATATATATATATATACATACATACATACATATATACATACATACATACATACATACATACATACACACACATAATATATGTATATGTAGGAAATTTATAAAACATGGAACATGATCTTTACTTAATATCCTAATGATTTTTGGCATAAAAGAAAAATCTGTAATTTTGACCCATACAATGTATTGTTGGCTATTGCCACAAATATACCTGTGCGACTTATGACTGGTTTTGTGGTCCAGGGTCACAAATTAATTATAATAAATAGCAATATTACATTACATTAAAAATGAAAATTTAAACTTAAAATTTTTTAACTTTAAAGTCGTGATGTAACAGAAGTAGCAACAGATCTTTTCCTCCATATTGTGACGTTTATCAGATTATCAAAAAAGAAAAATGCAGGGACGTAGACTTGATCCTGTCCATCAATTGTAAGAAAGCAGCGGGGTTTAAGTGAACTAAATAATTGGACATTATACATTACCAGAAAGAAGTCTGCTTAAAAATGGACCAAGCAATAAATCGCATTGAGCTGCTCTTTCCTTTTTATTATTATTTTTTTTTTTGTCCTAACCAGTCTTGACAAGCGATGTGCCATATTGTCAATCACTTACTGTGGTTTTATGCCAAGTAGCTCTACCCACAGTACAATCTCAGTGGTCCAAAATTTTGCTCTGCATAGTTTGTTTGTTAAACTTAAACCATATTCTGATTGGCCACTTTCAGACTGGACAGACAAATTGCTTGTTGCTGGAAACATATATTACATCATGTCCAGTTAGGATCCATAATCTAATGAACCATCTTGTTAACCTTATGGAGTTCTCTTTTGCATAAATCTGATAGGTTGCAGTATCTATTGTCCTCTATAAACTGCCTTTTGTCTCTTACTTCCCTTCATTCCCTCAGGTGCCTGTGGCCTAATGACATATTTGGCAGTGAGAGGGATGATGCCGTACAGACGCTGCTGCACATTTACTTCAGGCACCAGACTCTGGGTCAGACGGGCTGTTTGGCTGTGGTGGGTCCCAGCAGGGATCTTTCTCAGGCCAGCGCGCGCCTCATGGAGCTCAACCTTCAGATCCGCGAAGCTCTCTGCCAGGCTCAGACGCACCCGCACACCCACCAGACGTGCATCCTGTCACCGACCCCCACGGCCCACATCCAGACACAAATCGACACTCAAAACACAGTCCTTAGCACTGGACTGTGAGACCTTCACAAACTCAACTCTCTTCCTCCAGGGTGGCGGGTTTGGGGATTTTCACGTAGACTTCACCTCAAAGGGCTAAAGAATGTGTGGACATTAGTTACTCAAAACTATTACGCACGTAATTTTTCTCTCCCCATCTTCTCCAAAATAGTTTAACCTCTCCAGATGTTGTAAAAAGTACGAAGAATGGGACTAGGAGGGACACTGGGCGATAATGATGCTAAATTTTAAGCTTTTTGGCGGAATGACCTATGACCTCTGGGTGGTGTCCTTTTTAGACTGATCCACATCCGTCTGCCCCACTATGCACTGGGGCAGAGATGGGATTTGAAGCATTATCGTGAGAAACAGAGTATCGCAATGGATCGGCGAGACTGTCGTATCGTCGATTGCAAAAAGCATGCTTGAAAGAGAAAAGCCTGCAACAAATATTTTTTTGAGAATTGTATTTTTTAACAGTCTTAGGTTGTAAATGTTAGGATATTTAACAAGTAATTGTAAGCTGGAGGGCCATACCCTCCATTTAAAGAGGTTTATCTGTTTAACTTTATTGACCTGCGTCGGGGAGAACTTTCAGCTTTCACTGGGCCGCTCTTACAAAACCCTTAAACTATAACCAAATAAGTAGCTGCCTGTAGGAAACCATAGACTCTTGTGTACGCGTGCAAGGACGAGTGTGTGCGTGTGCGTGCGATTGACATGGACTGATATTTGCACACCCGTTCTCTCTCATACATGCACGTTAACAAACCGAGATGCACAGGTGAAGTGCAAACTGGCTGCAACTCATGGAAATATCAATAACTTATTTTACTCTGTATATATTTTAGAAAATGTATAGTGTAAAAGCAGTATTTTTCCTTGTACATTTGTGTAATGCACTGTTCAATCAGAGAGAGCTCAGTAGAGGGTAACGACTAATGCAAAAAAAATAGCGAGTTGAATAGCTATTGGGAAGTCATGGACTGCCCTCTACTTTATGATAATACGCCACCTTAATCTTCAATATTTCCCGACGAACGAGCTCGGCTTCTCCGGTCGAGCTTTTGCCATATGCATTCCTTGATACCCACTGTGATCTCCATGTTGGCTCAAAGTCCCTCACTGAGGCCCTGCTGGAGCCCCTGCTGAGGGGAAGCTGGGGCTAGTGTTTGTCCATGTTGGCTCTGTCTTAACTCTAGACTCAGGGCTGCACTGAGGGTTTGTGGGCTCTGCGCCGCTTCTGAAAGGCACTGCACTCCGCTTGCTGAACTCCAAGAGATAAAGCGGTGTCCTGAAAGTGATATCTGCAAACCGTTTAGTCTGTCGTGGCACATTGAGAAATAAAACGTTCACTGTATTCATTCCTCTCAGAGATCTCTTCTGTTGCTTGTTTGGTACATTTTGAATGCTGTTCTTAATTATTTAATGGATATATTATTTACCTGGAAAAATATAGTTTTTATCTAGAGGTGCATTCTCTTTTTTTCTGTTTCCCCCTCTCACATTTCTCTCTGGTTTGTCTTTGTTTGTCATCTGATTTACCTGCTTTTCCCTGTACTGTTAAATAAAAACCTGATTATAAGCAACTCTGGCTTTTTGTCAGTTCGTTTCCTGATGGTTTTTAACGGTCCTCAGTTTTAAATATGCAGTCCTTTTCCCAGCATCACTGGTCTTTTCTATTAAGGCTCATTCACACAAGTACAATAACTATATTAGTGCCCACCACCAGTGGATGACATTTAAAGTGTGTGCTGCAGTTGTTGACTGATGCTTTAAATGCTCAAGCTCTTTTAAAGTTATCAGCTGGCATTTGTTCTGTGATGCCAACAGTGTTCCTGTGTCAGTACTGTTATAGTGCTACTGTAAATACTTCACTGGTTCTGCATGGTGTTTGTGTTGACACTGTATGTGAAACTTTGAATCATGAATGTATCTGGGTAACAACCCCACACATTGTAGAACAAAACCTGTTTATGCAGTTACTTCAACCATGAAATCCATCCTGACTTTGAATCTTACTGAAAACAAGATGAGGTCAAGTGTTCAGATATCATACAAGATTGAGTTTAAAGACCCTCCTTTAAATGTTTTTTTGGACTGTCCTGCTTTTAATGCAAGTAGAACACATTTAACATCATGAAGCTCACTTAAGATAACCAGAAATCTTTTGTTAAAAGTCTTGTGTAATAGAATTGCTGCAGTTCTGTGCTTGGTTATGCAACTTGTATTAAAGTTTCAGTTTTTGCCATGGAGAGCCACAGATACAGACATGGCATTAAAACCATACTGACACTTCAAAACCACAATAGTTAAATGTGCGAGTTTAAGAATTTGCTCATTTAGGTTAACCACTGTACAGAACTGTTGTTGCGTTTTGGCCATTCTATGACAATTTTGGGGGCATGTTTAAAAAAAAAAAAAAAAAAAAAAAAAAGTTTCAAAACTAGTTTAAAAGTGCAAGTTTCTGAAGATGCAGTTCTCTGAAAATGCCATGCACACGGTCAAGCTATACCCAGACAGCAAGTGTCAACCAAGATCCAGGCCACATCTGGTACATGTGGATTCCACACGTGCCAGATCTGGACACCATGTTACCGTCTGGGTAAGCGCATGGTGGTTCTTTGCGGGCCTGGGACATGAATTGGGATTGACAGCATTGTCATCTGTATGTGAAAAATGCAAAGGAAAAACCATGTATGAATGAATCAGTATAGATATACCTATACAATGATTTAAATTCAACCATTCACAGCAGGCTTCTGCAAAGCAGTTCATATAAAACTTTGGCTCCAGGTGTGCTAGTAATTGCCATTTTTATTTTCAGTTTTCAGAATTGGTACCTGCAATTATTGCAAGTACTGTACAAATTAAAGCAAAACAAAAACAAATGAGACTGTAGTGACTGATGGACCTGCAGTCTTTGAGCAGTGAGGATGCAGAGACTGAAGTGGGCAACAAAGCCTGAGCGCAGCACGCAGAGCTGCTAGATGATGTATTTGAAGCTGAATGTGCTGTCGCAGGATAGCCGCTTGCCTTTGCAGCGGCCACACAGATCTTGCCGGTGGGGTCTTTTGGGGTCCACATGACGTGATGTTACAGGACACGTGCAGCGAGTCTTCTTACAAGTCTGAAAATTAATAGCTAAAGGGTTAGTTCAACCAAAAATGACAATTGTCATTAATTCCTCACCCTCAAGACATTCCAAACCAGCAAGAGCTTTGTTCATCTTAGGAACAAAAGATATGCAAGCCAAGAGATTTCTGTGCAAACCATACACAGCAACGTCATTACCACCTTCACGGCCCAGAAAGGAAGTAAAGACATCATTAAAATGGTCCATGTGACTCCAGTGGTTCAAACTTAAATGTTATGAAGCGATGAGAATATGGTGCACAAAAAAAAAATTAAAAAAAATTCTTCCCTTCGGTTTTATGTCAGAATGCCGGCTCACTATTGGCCGACAGTCTGACGCGTTCACGTGACGTGGAACCTGGAAACACTGCGTTTACAATGTCAAAAGCATAGGAGACTGACAGACAAGATCGTTAAATAGTTTGTGCACAAGTATTCTCATCGCTTCATAACATTAAGGTTGAACCACTGGAGTCACATGGACTATTTTAATGTCTTTACTACCTTTCTGTGCCTAGAAAGTGGTAATAACATTGTGGCCTATATGAGGTCAGAAACATTTACATTTATGCATTTGGCAGACGCTTTTATCCAAAGCGACTTACATTGCATTCAAGGTACACATTTTTACAATTTATCAATTCTTGCTTTCCCTGGGAATCGAACCCATGACCTTGGCGTTGCTAGCGCCACACTCTTATTATTTGAGCTACAGGATAAAGCTAACAGGTTTGGAACGACATGAGCGTGAGAAATTAAAATGACAGGATTTTAATTTTTTGGTGAACTAACCCTTTAAATGCAAAGTGCACCATTAATACTTGATCTATAAAACACTTGTAAACTATCGGCACTAGTTTAGTGCAAGAGTTCAATAAAGTGGACAGTTGATGGGGACAAATTAAAGAGGGATCTGTTTAAGTGTTGCCATTTTATCCATTTTTTGCACACCATTGGACCTTTGCTGTGGTCCCATAGAAAGCCTCAGGCCCTCTGCTTGAGGACTGGCTTACCTGACAGGTTATGTCTTCAACCCGATATGGATTGAATGATTTCTGACATGTTCTGCAAAACTGCTTGAAATACACCTTTGAGAGAGACCGTAAAGCTTGAATCAGGACATTTGCAAGAATAGAGTGGGGAAGACAGACTTATGAGTCTTACTACATGGGTTTAATTTGCATGCATAGCCCATCCATTACCTTGTTTGTTCCTTGGACACACCACACATAAGCACTTTCCCAGCGCAGGTTGCAATCTTTGCAGTGATAGTAGCCGTACTTCTGCTCCAAAAACTACATTAATACAATGCGGAAACGCGGTTTAACTGCACTTCTGAACTTAATTCAATTAAAACACAGGATAAATCCGTTTCCTCACCTGGAATCTCACGCGAGCCTTGGACTTGGGTTCGTTTTGTCCGGTTTTCATTGGCTCGTTTCTGTTCTCCTCATTTGTTTCGGTCTGTTTGTTTTCATTTTCCTCGGGACTAAGCGGTTCCTTCTCGCTCTCCTCACTCTCTTTGCGCTCGCCTCTCTCAGCGCTTTCCACATGCTCTGCGCGGTCCAGCGTCTCAGGGGCCCCGGGCTCCGTGTCCTCCTCCTCCTCCCTGAAGAGGGACACTAGTCTCCTGGACTCGACCGGAGAGTACACGGCTTGAGTGCGCGGGAACCGGACGCCGCCGCTGATGGGGCTCCCGGGGGTCTGGACCTCCTGTCGCCGCTGGCGCAAGGCATCACGCTTCCGGGCCAGAAGGGTCCGCGGGCCCAGGGAGCACTGGATGGACGCGTCGGTCTTCGGGTTGACCTGGACCGCGATGTCTTTGGTGTTGGCTTTCCTCAGACGCGGGGTGAGGTTGGGGTTGATCTGAGACAGGATGGACTTAAGGTGCGCCCTGTGGTAATTATCAAAGTAGGTCTCGCCCTCGCCGCAGTTGGCGAAGTAAGCTTTCTGTCTCCAGCTCTTAAACTTGGGGTTTTTGTAGGAATAAGGATTGTAGGAAGAGTAAAGATAGTTGTCGACTGTCTCGTTGCCATACGTAGCCATTTTTTCGCTTAGCCGGTGGGTAAAGGCATTGCAGCAGTTTAAGTAGACGCACAAGCACACAGATTCAGGACAGGTGGCCAATTAACTGCAATTAACAGATGGTTAGAAAACCCGAAAATATCCTCCCGGGACCCAGGGAGAGACTTTTGTCCTCTGTGGTGGACATTATATTTGAGTGAATTTCTCTGACAGCATGCATGTCCTGTAAAGAGCACTTTCAGGGCTTTTCAGAGATAGCTACCAAATGTTTGGAAGTTAAACAATGATCAAATTTAACACTCTTATGGAAATATGATAATATTTTGAATCATTTGTTATTATTTAAATCTAATAAATTTTTTTGTTGTTGTCATAAACCAGCATCTCAGGAAAATGTTATGGGGTTTTTAATATTACCAGGATTTAAAGCATGTTTAATCATGCATTTTAGGAGACACAACAAGTGAATAGGGAAAGAAATTATATGTCAATGTTCCTATGAAATATTAGATGCTTGCTAATTACTATTCCCATTATTACTGTTCTTTTTTTCATTACATGTTGCCCCAAGAACACATCAATATGCAAATTAGATACAATGGATACACATTGTTGCCTATATAATGGGAAAACCCGCTTATGGCCATTTTACACACACATATTGCATAAAGCAAAAAGGTATATCAAATTTTTTTATTTTTTTTTAAATCCCATTGTTTTTGCATATTCATGTCATTTTATTTATTCATTCATACTAAATCCACAAAACTTTCTTCTTCTTCTTCTTCTTCTTCTGGTTCTCAGGAGGATATCAGGGAATTTTCAAAAGGGAATTTCCAGACCTAGCAAAGTCATAAAAATGTATAATTCTTGCAGGAAAAATACATTTACAATGTTAGCTGTTCTGAGAACAGCTGGTGTGTTTAGTTTGTTGAGCAGTCACCATGTTTGTCGCTTGTTTGTCCAAGCAGGTCTATACATCTTGACCAGATGGGTAATCTTAATTAGTCATGGACTCTATTATATTATTATTATCTATTATTAATAATCTCTATTCTAGTTTTAAAATACATATTTTGAGAGATGTTGAATGTAAAGCATAATGTGCATGTACCCAACATACATCAAAGAGCTATCCTTAAACTGTTATAACAATATAACAGTTTAACACAAATAATCTAGTTACATTGTGGATATAAACTTTATTTAACATGCACGAGTTAATTCAATGATTAAGTAGGACTACTTTCTGTGTGAAGAAGATTTCAGATGATAGTTGGTCTGAGGGGTGCATGGTGAGACTTATTTTCATCTAAAGTTTGATAAATATAGTCTTATTAATGTTTCTAAAATGTCCCCTGATCTTGAAAATATCATGTTGAATTTGTGCTAATTGTGTCCCCTTGTGGAAATACAGACACAAGTAGTGTGCACCAGTGCCATAAGCATAAGTAGAGATGCACGATATATCAGCCGCCATATTGCTATTGGCTGATATATGTCCATTTTTAATGTTATCGTTATCGACCCAATAAGAACATTTGGCCGGTATATTAAAGCCAACAAATAATGGATTATTTCCTTCAGCTGAGACACTTCAGATGCACACTGTTCACCATGATGGGCTTGAATTGCTTGAAATGTGATTGAAATCACTTCACAGTGCAACATGTGCAGCGCAAGCCTCTCATAGGCTGCACAAAATTATAATGAGAACATGATTATAATTGTGTGCTTGGGACATGGCTTTTAATGATGAGACTTTTGTTTTTGTAATCAGGCTCTCAGAAATTATATTAAAATTTGGATTTAGATTTATCAGTCAACATATCGGTTATGGGCTTTCAAATGTAAAGAATTATGGGTTATTGGTATCGGCCAAAATGTTCATATCCATAAGCGTCCATAAGCATAAGCACAGTATTTGACTAAAGTTCATAACATTTTTTATTAGGCTTCCATTTTACTGAATATAGCATAATAATCAAATTTTAAATACATAGCACTAAATATGCTATTAGCACGTATTTGTACATTGTTTTGCACTTCCGTTAAAGATTGTCCTATTATTAAATACTCAATACAGTATTAATATTAAATAAATATTAGATTAATGTAAAGTTTTTTGTGAGTGCAGTGGCTATAAAATATACTCTTTTTTTTTTTTTTTTTTTTTTTTTACCAGAGTCTGGCAGTGATATTGGAGGAACAGAAATAATAATATTAGATGCTTGCTGTAAACATTTATTCATCTTGCAGGCGTTTTCATATATTCTAATAAACGTACAATATTTTCATTTTGATTACAGAGATGAATTGCCTATTTGGATGTTTTGAGATGGAAACTATAGCACATGATCATTTGTCTAGAATAAACCTCATTTTAAATAAAGTCCTGTTTTTCAGAACCACATTAGTTATGATCTGAGTCTGACACTGAGATGTTGTTGTAGCCTTTGGTATCGGTCATATCAAACAGTGGTAATCCTGTAAAATTACACTACTTTAGAAGCATCAAACTAAAAACAAACATATTTTCTCCGTGTTTTGGAATCAGAAATAGACTGACAGTGGGTGGTGTGCAATATAAGGCGTGGGATGTGAATCAGTCTTCCTATCCTCTGGGTCCACATAATCAAATAAGCCATTGTAATCATTTTACTGGGGTAATAGCAGGATTCATTTACAAACAGCAGCATCAATCTATATTAATGGTGGATTTGCATACATCCATGACACTCTGAAAGTGCCCTGTATGAATGAATGAATGAATGAATGGATTAAATTTGCTCAGTAATAATAACTAAAAATATATACTTTATATATAGTCATAAACATCTTTCTCTCTGTGTGTGTGTGTGTGTGTGTGTGTGTGTGTGTGTGTGTGTGTGTGTGTGTGTGTGTGTGTCCACTAATATTGGCACCCTTGGTAAATATGATCAAAGGCGGCTGTGAAAATAAATCTGCATTGTTTATCCTTTTGATCCTTCATTCAGAAAAATGCACAAAATTCTAACCTTTCATTGAAGTAAAACTATTGAAAGTGGGGAAACTCACATTATGTAATAAATGTTTTTCTCCAGTGCATGTTGGCCACAATTATTGGCACCCCTAGAAATTCTTATGAGTAGAATATCTCTGAAGTACATTCCCATTCATATTTACATTTTTACCAGGATGACTAGGAGCATGAAATGACTTCCTGTTCCACAGGAGTATAAATATGAAGAAACACAAAGGTCAAATTCCCTTAATCATTCATCACAACGAGTAAAACCACAGAATATAGTTCTGATGAGCAGCAAAAGATTGTTGAGCTTCACAAAACATAAAGTGACTGTAAGAAAAGAGCTAAAGCATTGAAAATCCCCATTCCCACCATCAGGGCAATAATTAAGAAGTTCAATCAACTAAAGAAGATGTTATGAATCTGCCTGGAAGAGGACGTGTGTCTGTATCGTCCTAATGCACGAGAGGAGGAGAGTTTGAGTGGACAAAGACTCTCCAAGATCACAGCTGGAGAAGTGCAGAGATTAGATGAGTCTTGGGGTCCTACAGAAAAATCCTCCTCGCTCATCCAAAAACAAACTCCAGCATATTCAGAGTCAGACACGACTGGAGCTTCAGACGGGACCTGGTTCTGTGCTCAGATCAAACTAAAAAAAGAGCTTTTTGATGGGTTTGGTGCACACAAAGTCCCCCATGCCCACAGTTAAATACACCGCTGGATCTTTAATGTTGTGGGTCTGTTCTTTTGCTGGAGGTCCTGGACATCTTGTTCAGATTCATGGTATCATGGATTCTAGCATCAACAGATAAAAATCAAAACCTGACGCTTCTGCTAGAAATCTGATAATGGGCCGTGGTTGGATCTTCCATCAGGACAATGATCCAAAACAAACATCAAAATCAACACAAAAATGTGTGACTGAGCACAAAATGAAGCTTCTGCCATGGCCGTCCCAGTCCCCTGACCTGAACCCTACAGAGAATGAGTGATGACCTGAAGAGAAGAGCTGGGAATCTGAAGGATCTGGAGAGATTCTGGATGAAGGAATGGGCTCTGATCTCCAAACTCATCAGGCATTACAGACGAAGACTCAGAGCTGGTATCTTGGGGAAAGGATGTTGCAATAATCGTGGCCAACATGAACAAGAGAAAAACATTCATTACATAATGTGAGTTTCCCCACTTTCAATAGTTTTACTTCAATAAAAGGTTAGAATTTTGTGCATTTTTCTGAATGAAAAGCATAAACAATGCAGATTTATTTTCACAGCCGCCTTTGCTCATATTTACCAAGGGTGCCAATATTAGTGGAGGGAACTGTACATACATTTGTAGTTAAGAATTATATAGAATTATATATTTAATTAATATATGAATTTATATTTGTGTCTAAAAATTGTATTATTATTTTTTTACTGTGTGTACATGTGCTTTGAATTTGGCACATATTTTAGGCTAATTTCAGAAAATTCCATTGATATCTGGCTAGTGTGTTTAGATAAAGATTTAAAACATTGGCTCAAATATTCAACTTTAGTATTGCCACTGTGTGATGTCATGATATTAGTTTCCAATTTCTCAGTCTTGCAATCATTTTTGGCACACACATGTTAGTTAGAATGCTGTGAGAGATTAGTAAGAAATTCAACAGTGAGCGATGGCATAAATGAATCCTAATGTAAATACGCAGGTCCGGTGTCTATAGTGAGTCTCAAGACGGTTGTTTTGTGCCCTTATACAGGCGTGGGGCTTCCAACACCATCCTGTGACTCCAGCGCAATGACATTTGGATCGCTCACTGTCACCGCACCATACGTAGAATCAAACGGCACATCTTCTTCCTTCATTCTCTTGTAGGATATGCTTGTATCATCATCATCATCCTCCATGAGGTCCTGTTTATGTAAAACCTCTTTTCTGTACATGCGGTAAACCAGAATGAAGATGCCAGCCTCTGCTGCCTGGAAGAGCGCGTACAGCAGAGGAAACATGTACATGCCGCCCATCAGCTGCGGAGGGAACGCCAGCTTCAGGATAGCTGTGCAGAGCTGCACGTTCTGACATCCGGTTTCTAAAGACACAGTCCTCCGACTGTTAGGGGGGAGATCGAAGAGCGTCGCCAGGCCGTATCCTGCCGCGTAGCCGGACATGGGCATGAGCACGGCCACCAGGTAGACGGAGGCAGGGATGGTGGCCAGCAGCTTCGGGCCCAGCATAGTTCCAGTCATGATGAAAAGCATCAGCACAGTGACCAGGAGAGACCACAGAGATGCCTGGAGCACAAGCACAAAGCACAGGTTGGTCAAAACAGCCATTATATCATCATACACACTCACTGCATTTTCTCATCAGAGAATTATATTGATCTGTTTAGTTCATTTTAGTTATTTAACAAAATAAATAAATAAAATAAATTGAATGGACTGTATTCTCACAATATTTTAATTGTATTTTCTGTGTATAATGGACATTCTCACAATATTTTTTGCTTTATATTCTGGGTGTAATAGACATATTCTCACAGTATTTTTATTTTATTAGATGGGTCTAATCATGGACATATAACAACTATATTAATGGATATTTTGTTTAATGGGTGTAATGGACATATTCTCACAATGTTTGTATTTTCTCACAATTTTTTTACTTTACATTTTAGGTGTAATTGACATATTCTAACAATATTTTTGTTTTATATTCTGAATCTAATGGAAATATTCTCATGGGTCTAATGAACACATTCTGGAGACCATTTCTATATATTTCAAACAAATAAATTACTCCTTTTTTTTTTTTTTTTAAACAAACACCCTATCGTGGACTCTGAACAACTACTTGAGGTTCATCTCACCATACCAAGGTTATTGTAGTTTTGCATTCTTAAATTTTGCTATTAAAATCTCAAATTTGCTATAAATTTCAGTTTAGTTTTAGTTTGTTTCATTAATGGTTTGATTAGTCTTCATTTAGTTTTTATATATTTAGTTTCAGCTTTAGTTTTAGTAATTGTAGTTTAGCAGAGTTGACAGAAGTGTAGACCAGTCTTTTTGTTTGAATGGCTTGTTTCCTTGATTTACCATGTTTTTACCATGCCACAGAGACACACTATTTTGTCACTAAGTGGCTAACAGCATAATCAGAGAGAGCTTTCTCCATCATACAATATACACTCACCTAAAGGATTATTAGGAACACCATACTAATACTGTGTTTGACCCCAAGAAAACATCCCCCACACCATTACACCACCACCACCAGCCTGCACAGTGGTAACAAGGCATGATGGATCCATGTTCTCATTCTGTTTACGCCAAATTCTGACTCTACCATCTGAATGTCTCAACAGAAATCGAGACTCATCAGACCAGGCAACATTTTTCCAGTCTTCAACTGTCCAATTTTGGTGAGCTTGTGCAAATTGTAGCCTCTTTTTCCTATTTGTAGTGGAGATGAGTGGTACCCGGTGGGGTCTTCTGCTGTTGTAGCCCATCCGCCTCAAGGTTGTGCGTGTTGTGGCTTCACAAATGCTTTGCTGCATACCTCGGTTGTAACGAGTGGTTATTTCAGTCAAAGTTGCTCTTCTATCAGCTTGACTCAGTCGGCCCATTCTCCTCTGACCTCTAGCATCAACAAGGCATTTTCACCCACAGGACTGCCGCATACTGGATGTTTTTCCCTTTTCACACCATTCTTTGTAAACCCTAGAAATGGTTGTGCGTGAAAATCCCAGTAACTGAGCAGATTGTGAAATACTCAGACCGGCCCGTCTGGCACCAACAACCATGCCACGCTCAAAATTGCTTAAATCACCTTTCTTTCCCATTCTGACATTCAGTTTGGAGTTCAGGAGATTGTCTTGACCAGGACCACACCCCTAAATGCATTGAAGCAACTGCCATGTGATTGGTTGATTAGATAATTGCATTAATGAGAAATTGAACAGGTGTTCCTTATAATCCTTTAGGTGAGTGTATTTTAAAATTAATTGCATGTCATTTAGCAACAGCCATTTAGTCATCCTGTTTATATTGATATATTCTAATATTGATCTAGATTACTGTAAAGTGCAACAAGTGTCTCATAGCAGCCGCCGAGTGAGCGCACAGAGTAACGTTATAAGATAACTCTCAACACACTCAGATGTGTTTAGTATGATTGTTTTAAGTATGTAAAACAGCTCTGCGTTCCCCCACACACACAACGAAAAGAGCGGAAGCAGCGACTGCAGCGTAAGCAGAATAAAAGCTCAGAGACGGTGTTTGGCGCAGGTCTCTCTCATTAGCATTCGCTCTCAAGGGCTCTCGCGCGTCCCGCTTCATACCACCGTAACGCTAATAAAACTTTAATACATTCACTCATTCATGAACATGATTTCTGCCCGAGTGTGTCGGATTCCTTTCCATCGGCTGTGGAGGTGAAGAGTCAAGACTACAACTCCCATGATTCCACGCTCATTCACAGCGTCATCAAGCTACGCCTTTGTTTTGAATAAGCGACCTCTAGTGGAGAAACGTACATACTGTGCCTTTAAATACGAAAATTATAAATGTTTGCTTACTATTATTTAATTTCAGTTAGTTTTTCATTTTTCATTTATTGTGACGTTTTTATTTTAGTTCACGAAAATGTTTTTTGACGTTAACGAAAATAATATAATGTAAATCATTACCCTGGTCGAGAGGAACTGCTGTGAAAATGGCAGTGTGTAACAGGACTCAGCGGGCAGCAATTAGCCGTAAAAGGTTTTCATTAATAAAGTAACTGGTGACAATTGATGTGACATATTTAGCAATGATGTATGGCCTGGGAATAAATCCTGAAAGTTGAAGTTGAAGTTGAAGTTGAAGTTTATTCGTCATTACACATGTACAAGTACAGTATAACGAAATGAAGTTTGGAGCAAGCCTCCGGGCCGCAGCCGATTATTCAGGCGCCGCCCTACGCTCCAGAAATACAAGAATGCAATTTAGCAAGCATTACATAGCAAACACAACAAAACATAAACATAAACATAAACATGACACAGTAGATAGGGACCACTGATTCATGAACATGATTTCTGCCCAAGTGTGTCGGATTCCTTTCCATCGGCTGTGGAGGTGAAGAGTCAAGACTACAACTCCCATGATTCCACGCTCATTCACAGCATTCATCAAGCTACGCCTTTGTTTTGAATAAGCGACCTCTAGTGGAGAAACGTACATACTGTGCCTTTAAATACGAAAATTATAAATGTTTGCTTACTATTATTTAATTTCAGTTAGTTTTTCATTTTTCATTTATTGTGACGCTGTTTTATTTTAGTTCACGAAAATGTTTTTGACGTTAACGAAAATAATATAATGTAAATCATTACCCTGGTGCAGAGGAACTGCTGTGAAAATGGCAGTGTGTAACAGGACTCAGCGGGCAGCAATTAGCCGTAAAAGGTTTTCATTAATAAAGTAACTGGTGACAATTGATGTGACATATTTAGCAATGATGTATGGCCTGGGGAATAAATCCTGAAAAGAGCGAATGGCACAGAGAGACGTGATGATACTACTGGAGGAGAAAAGTGCAGGCCATAAGTGACACATCAGCTCACTTTTATCCACTCTACTTTCCCACCCCACCCACCCAAAAGCTTCTATTCCTTTATCACACACTCTGTCACCCCCACCACTCCCCTCCCCACTCCTATCTCACAGTCGCCACTGTGCCCTTACCAGACTGTTCTTAGATAAGCTCAACTGACAGAAGAAACCCATGCCCACATGTGATGCCACTTTGCCTTGGGCACTTCAGTCTCCTTTTAATGGCCAGAGATTGTGGACATAACCCATCACAACCAGTGATATTTAAGAAAAGACAGCATCATTCTAAATCATGTTATATATAGTGACTCCTCCAAATCAACCTGAAAATTTAATTCTGGACTTCCAGTTTCCTATCCCTGTAGCAAATGCGCAGCTGTGGCACAACCTTGAACCACTGAACTTTTTGTTTTTTTCATAAACTCACCTTAATGATGATCTCGGACACTCGAGCATAGCGTTGTCTAAGCCAGACCCCGAGCCCGATGGGAATGAGGGTGCTGCAGAGGGTGAGAATGATCGCGCCGAAGGGCAGAAGGTTCACCACGGGTGTGTTGATCCACGCGCGACTGTACATCCACAAACACAGCGGCATCAGCACGAGCGCCAGGACAGTGGACGAGATGGTCATGACGATGCTGGAAAACAGAACCCACCAAAAGCAATGTATTATCAAGACCTGTGCAATGTGTTATTCTGACCTTTAGTTCATTTCTGTGTTCTCGTGCTTTGATGCATATCTCATATCTCTCTATATTTGGTATGACCAAAAAGAGCATGCTGATAAAAATTAAAACACAATATATGTGCATGTCTAAAAATCCATAAATACTGTATTTAAAATTACTGAGACACATTATCATCCTTTTTTTCTTTCTTTCTGTGACATATAGGCTATGTGTATATTCTGAGATGGATTTTCACAATATTCACATATATTTCACAGATCTTCTTTTTAAGAGCCTAATAATATATTCTGACAATATTTTCTTAACAAACAAACACCTTTATAGCTGATCACCAGACGGGTGTAATGGACATCATACCTGAGGTTCATCTCGCCGTTGACCAGCAATGACATTATGTTGGAGAGGTTTCCTCCAGGGCAGCAGCCGCAGAGCAGCACAGCCATAGCGGCCACATCATTGAGGGAGAAGGCCAGAGCCAGGAGGAAGGCGATGAGGGGCATGAGGACGAACTGGCACAGCACCGCCAGCAGGACTCCTATGGGCTTTCGGATGTGCTCGCCCAGCTGACTGAGCTCCACCGTGCAGCCCAGCCCCAGCATGGTGAAGCACAGGACAAAGCCAACAAACACATTGATCCCGTGACTCAGGGGTGAATCCCAGAAAGCCACAATCAGGTGAGTGGGCTCTTCAGAGGGCGAGAACGGACCCGCCAGGAGACCTGCTGGAGCCACATCAGTCCTGAAGCTGCTGACCACGAGAGACAGCGGCTCTTCTGTGGCGCGCAGCCCTGCCATGGAAGGCTTCTCCAAGAAGCTGGCTGGATCCTCCGTGAAGTTCAGAAGTCGCGTGAGAGCGGCGGTGGACGCGTCGCTGTTTGGCACGGTGCTGGAGGTCTCCATCGCGTCCCCGGGGCACTGGAGCTCTCCAAATGAACCTTCGGTCTCCGCTGGTGTCTCCTCCCTGACCTGACGGTCCCTAACGGCGCAGGATCATTGTACGTCTGCCAGCAGTGACTGAAGGGACTCTGGGCTGTCCAGCGCGGTGCCACCGGGAGGAGGTGTGGCGTAGAGCGCGCGTCACCAAGAGCCATTACAGGCGCCATCCACAACAATTAACTCAAAAACTGATCACAAAGACACATCTCTGGAGAAATGCGTTGGAATTGAATTGGAACATGTCCATCAACGTTTGCTATTTTAGGACCTTTATTTCATTTCTGTTTTACGCACCCAGTAGCTATAATAACGTGATGCATCTTTTATTGTCATCAGGTCAGAATGACAAAAAATGACAGTGGAAAAACTTAAACGTACAAGGAAAACGTTATTATCTATCTAAAGTAATGACTTAAATGCCTCACTGTGCATTGCTATTGTTGTCATGCTTACACATTACATCTACACTTTACTGGAGAACTCTCACCAATTTCAGAAGCACCCTCAGTGATTTGATCTCACAGTCAAATTAAAATGTAAAGTTTTAGCAAACTTGACACTACAGTTCAAGTAAAATGTGATTTATTTTAAAAGTTCAGGTAAAAAAAATATGATGTAAAACATTAAAAATGATTTACAACAACTGCAAACAACTAATTGAATTATGATTTTTAACATTATGATGCATAAATCTCAATTTTAACAATGAAAAGTCATATGCATACAGTGATGCATGTGCAACAACACTAATGTGCATAGTTCTGATCTGTCTTAAGATAATATAACTTATTCTTAATCATAATATGGTTGTTTCTATTAATATAGAAGGTTTGACACATTTTGTATCGGGAGTCCCTGCTCCATGTCTCTATCGCCTAAGGGGTCCTTGCCCTGAAAACCATTAAATCTGCATTGTTTATCCTTTTGACCTTTCATTGAAAAGAATCCCAAAAATCTAAACTTTCATTGAAGTAAAACTATTGAAAACTCTCATTATGAAATGAATGTTTTTCTCTTGTTCATGTTGGCCACGATTATTGCGACGTCCTTTCCCCAAGATACCAGCTCTGAGTCTTCGTCTGTAATGCCTGATGAGTTTGGAGATCAGAGCCCATTCCTTCATCCAGAATCTCTCCAGATCCTTCAGATTCCCAGCTCTTCTCTTCAGGTCATCACTCATTCTCTGTAGGGTTCAGGTCAGGGGACTGGGACGGCCATGGCAGAAGCTTCATTTTGTGCTCAGTGACACATTTTTGTGTTGATTTTGATGTTTGTTTTGGATCATTGTCCTGATGGAAGATCCAACCACGGCCCATTATCAGATTTCTAGCAGAAGCGTCAGGTTTTGATTTGTATCTGTTGGTATTTGCTAGAATCCATGATACCATGAATCTGAACAAGATGTCCAGGACCTCCAGCAAAAAAAAAAAAAAAAAAAAAAAAAAACAGACTCACAACATTCAAGATCCAGATCCATTAATAATAAAAAGTTAAAAAGCGACACTTCCTCAGTAACACACGATAATAATTTCACCAAAATAAACTGTTTAACTAATTATTATTAGCTTAAATAATGCTTAACATCATTAATATACCCCGGATGTGTTACCTCAGTCACTTTCATTTCACCAGCAATAAACAAATCACAATAGGACAGCTGTTATATATAACAACATTTGAAATGAAAAGGTGTCCATGTGTAGAGCATTTGTTGTGCGACCTCATTGTGTAATGCTGATGCTGCAGCCAAAACATCAATCATTTACATGTATTGATCTGACTGTTATGAAGTTCATAAACATTCATTTTACACGTACATTTTACATTTTTACATATTTACCTATTACATAGCTTATTTATTTCCCCACTTTTAGTAATACAACAGTCCGTAACCACTTCAACTTGAGCAATTTGAAATCATTTTCTTTTAGGAAATGTCTTGTGTACTTTCACCCTTTAGGCATGTCCAGATGTTCTCGTTATTTACACAAGTGACGGGGTTTCTCTGACTGTCCTGCTTTCCTGTAAACAGTGCTCGAGTCACACACGGACAGTCTCTTGTCAGGATATGAGCAGCATTTTGGAATAACTGGAAATCTAAGCAATTAAAGGTAAGATGTTGTTTGGTTAACGTTTTACTATTTTAGACACCGAGCTCAAGTCAGGGAATTTCGATAATGTGCATGTGATTCCTTTTTCTTCGCGTTCTTCTTTTAGGCTAGCCTACATTCATGACATTATTTTTGTTCTGAGTAGCTACATATCTTCTCAAAAAGCAAAACAAAACAAAACAAACACGGAAACGATATGCTAGGAATAAATCAGCTGCGCATGTAAAAAAATATATATATATATATATATATATATATATATATATATATATATATATATATATATATATATATATATATATATATATATTAATAATACTAATATGAACTTCAACTTTTAAGCTCGTGAAGATGAATTCCTGGCTCATGCATGCGCTCTCGGTGATGGTCGTCTTCTGTTGCCGTGACGCCCTCTCGTGTCCAAAGCGATGCACGTGCCACTTCAGCACCAAAACAACCGAGGTCGTGTGTCCTGATGCCGGCCTCTCCCATTTCCCTGGAGACTGTCTCCCAGGCAACACCACCTACTTAACCATCCAGTTCACCAACCTGAGCGTGCTGACCTCTCAACACCTGAGAGCCATCCCACTGCTAGAGGAGTTACACCTGCCCGGCAACAAACTGAGCAGCTTACCGGCAGATCTGCTGAAGGACCTTCATTACCTGCACACCATAGACCTGACGGGTGAGTGTTTAGAAAAGCACCCCCTGTGGTGAAAATCACGTTTTTAATGTTGTTTGTATGAGAATGTGGTGTTTTTAATATGCTTTAAGACAAACCAAGTCAACACCATTGCTGAGTATTTTCTCTTTTAAACTGAACCAAAGACTGGTGTTTCTGACGTCACCAACTACCTTGTAACCAATCCCGTCAACATATGGGCGGGCTTTAGCATATCATTAACCACTCTGAAGCAGAGTCTGGGGAAGCCAGGTTATCCCGGAATAGTTGTCTGTTGATATGAAAAATCATTACAATGTGGATGGATGCACTTTTTTGGTCTTCAAATTTTGGGCTGACATTCACTACTACCATTATAAAGCTTGGAAGAGCCAGGGCATTTTTTAATATAACTCCGATTGTATTCGTCTGAAAGAAGAAATCCATATAAACCTAAATCATCAGGAAATGGACCGTGTCCGTGCGTTGCCTATAATGACATCATACCCACCTTACCTTGCTTTCCAATTTTATTTTGTAGAAACCATGGAAACACTAAAGACGCTTTAATATATGATGTGTTTTATTAGACAGGTGAGCAACTGTTTGGATCATTGATGGACAGAAACTAATCACTGTTCTCCAGCTCAACACAGTTAGTCTTATTGTTTAAATCTGATTTTCTTGATTCACCGCGAGTACCATGTTTTACCGTGTCTAATATCGATCACTCACTGCAGTGTGAACTCATAGCAGCCGCCGAGTGAACGCACATTATAGTAACATTATAGCATAACTCTCAACACACTCAAATGTGTGTAATATGATAAAACAGCGCTGTGTTCCCCCACACACATGAGCAGAAGCGGAAGCGCTCGTCTGCAGCAGAATAAAAGCTCCACTGCTCTCGAGCCGTGTGTCGCACTCGTCTCTCATTAGCAATCGCTCCAGCGCCTCATTCCGCTCCACCCTGCTTCATACTACAGTAACGCTAATAAATCTTTAATACATTAGCTCATCCATGAATATGATTTCTGCCCGAGTCCTATCGGATTCTTTTCCACCGGCTGTAGAGGGGAAGACGACAACTCCAAGAAATCAAAGCATCATCAAGCTACGCCTTTGTTTTGAATAAGCGACCTCTAGTGGAGAAAATTACATACTGTGCCTTTAAGGGATAAAATTATTGACTACGGGGGACTTAGACTCTCTGTGTGTATTTTGTAGCTATGTGCGCTGAAGTCGCAATGAGCCGTTTGTGATGGGTGAAAGACAATCATCCTTTTTACTAGCACAAAAATAAAAACAGTACAACTTATAGACACATTGTTTCTCATATAATGTTTAAACCCTGGAGAAACTACAAAACAGCGTGTGTTGTACATTTACCTCAGGAGTCATTCAATGTAAAGAAATCTTGTTAGTTCGATGAAGCATATAAGCCTATTGGTAAAAATGTGCACAGCTTTGAATAGCCTACATGTTATATTTTATATTTTCAGTTATCTCCAAATTATGTCAATTTGGAGTTTTTATGACAGCCAAAACAACTCAAAATGATGCAGCAGGTCACAGATTGTTTTCTAACTCTTCTCATTCAAACTGTGCACAGATAATGAACTTCGAGAGCTGCCTGCGTATGTTTTCCATCATGCTCCACTCCTCAACCTGGTGCTGAAAGACAACCGCATCTCCAAACTCCACCCAGACTGGTTGCCCAGTAACAGCAATCTCACATGGCTGGATTTGTCCGGAAACCATCTTATGAAATTCCCAGTGACCCAACTCCAAAGTCTGAGTCACCTAAAGGTTCTGCACCTCTCAGAGAACAAACTCGAAGAGCTTCCAGTTGGGTGTCTAGATGCTCACCCTGCTCTAGAGAGACTTCATTTGGACCAGAACAAAATCCAGTCCCTGGATGAAAAAGCCTTTAGCTGTTCTGCTAACCTGACTCACATCTTCCTGCAGAAAAATAGACTAGACAGCCTCCCGCCAACTGTATTTCAAGGGCTCAAGCGACTGGAGTATGTTGACCTCAGTGACAACAGGCTGCAGTTTCTGTCTCCTGGTATATTAGATATTAATACCAGCTGGGTGGAGTTGGCCTTTAACCCTTGGCATTGTGACAGTAAAATAGAGTACCTGTGGAGGAAACTGACCATGGAGTCCCTGCAATCAGAGCCCAAATGTGCTGCACCAGAGAATCTGAAAGATCGTGTCATTGCAACACTCACCCGCAAAGAAATGGGCCTGCCGGAGTTAGAGAAACAAGATCCCAAAGAGAAGTAGAAGAAAGTAAAAGAAAACCTGTTTAAAAAGGAGGGAGAGGGGACTTTTAAAGCAACTCGCCATAATGGATCTCACAAAAATTGATGTTTGCAAACTGCATTGCAAATAAAGAAAAATGTAATCTTCTCTTTTTACTTTTTTTTAAATTTTATTTTTAGAAAACATTGCAATAGCACATCATTGTGACACATATCCTTCATGAGACCGAAATGTTGCTAATAAAAAGTTTTTGACATCTTCTGCAAGTATCAATAGTGTGTGGGATTTCCTTTAACTTTTGTGACACATATCCTTAAAATTTTTTTTTTTTTTATATTTAAAATCACATTTTAATGTATACATGTATCATGTATACACTATATTGCCAAAAGTATTGGGACACCCTTCCAAATCATTGAATTCAGGTGTTCCAATCACTTCTATGGCCACAGGTGTATAAAACTCAAGCGTGGTACCGTGATAGGTTCCAACCTGTGCAATAAATCCATTCGTGAAATTTCCTCACTTCTAAAATTTTCCACGAACAACTGTTAGTGAGATTATAACAAAGTGGAAGCAATTGGGAACAACAGCAACTCAGCCACAAAGTGGTAAGCCATGCAAAATCACAGAGCGGGGTCAGCGCATGCTGAGGCACACAGTGCACACAAGTCACCAACTTTCTGCAGAGTCAATAGCTACAGAACTCCAAACTTCATGTGGCCTTCAGATGAGCTCAAGAACAGAGCGTAGAGAGCTTCATGGAATGGGTTTCCATGGCCGAGCAGCTCATCCAAGCCTTACATCACCAAGTGCAATGCAAAGCGTCGGATGCAGTGGTGTAAAGCACGCCACCACTGGACTCTAGAGCAGTGGAGACATGTTCTCTGGAGTGACCAATCACGCTTCTCTGTCTGACAATCCGATGGACGAGTCTGGGTTTGGCAGTTGCCAGGAGAATGGTACTTGCCTGACTGCATTGTGCCAAGTGTAAAGTTTGGTGGAGGGGGGATTATGGTGTGGGGTTGTTTTTCAGGGGTTGGGCTTGGCCCCTTAGTTCCCAAAGACATTTTGAACAATTTCATGCTCTCAACTTTGTGGGAACAGTTTGGGGATGGCCCCTTCCTGTTCCAACATGCCTGCGCACCAGTGCACAAAGAGTCGGTCCATAAAGACATGGATGAGTGAGTTTGGTGTGGAGGAACTTGACTGGCCTGCACAGAGTCCTGACCTCAACCCGACAGAACACCTTTGGGATGAATTAGAGTGGAGACTGTGAGCCAGGCCTTCTCGTCCAACATCAGTGCCTGACCTCACAAATGTGCTTCTAGAAGAATGGTCAAAAATTCCCATAAACACACTCCTAAACCTTGTGGAAAGCCTTCCCAGAAGAGTTGAAGTTGTTATAGCTGCAAAGGGTGGGCTAACTCCATATTAAACCCTACGGATTAAGAATGGGATGTCATTAAAGTTCATGTGCATGTAAAGGCAGGCGTCCCAAAACTTTTGGCAATATAGTGTACATTGTCACTTAAAATATACATAAAATAAATAATAAAAAAAGCTAAAAAATAATAATGAAAATAGACTGACACACTGTAGATAATTTTATGTACACTTAAATATTTGAACACTTCTGGTTTTAAATTTTGAACCAAGATCTCATAATACATTAGATTATAAAAAACAGAAAGACTACAACCAGACAACTAAAAGTAATTCATCGCAATCTCAACATTTTCCATAATGGTCTATGGTCAGCCGTCAAATACTATACATTGTTTTCTGACATGAATAAGTTATGGACAAATAAGTGACAGACCACACAGCTTTTTTTCCAACTTTTATTTGAAATGATTTAACGCAGGGGAAACCGAGCATCATGTTTGTGGAGATATAAAAGTTTTTACCAAAAAACAATCCACAAAATGTTTATGCCATGTATTCATGACCATACTAGGCTCAAGCATCCCACTAACTCTATCTCAGCACACGGAGGCATCTCACCGTTTAATAAATAAGCCTCTTATCAGCGCATAGTATTTTGTCATAAATATCAAGGGGCTTTTAGAACATATCTTTGTTACAAAAAGCAAATATAAATGTTATCAAAGAAATTACAAAAATCAAACAAAAGTTGAGCAAGAAATGCAAAGAACCCTGAAGTAAATAATATTGGCAAAATAAAGCAATTGGCACAAACCAAAAATGACATTTGTAGCAAATCACATAATTTCATAAATTATAGGCACTCATTTTTAAACAAACTCGCACAATCTCAATAATATGCTAGTGTGCAGCAAGATGTTCAGTGGCATTGCCATTCAGTTACCCCATTTTAATTCTTGGCCTTTCATCAGTTATTTCACTCTGAGAATACAAACAATTTACATGACCTGGAATATTCCAAAATTAATAGTACATAAGCACTACACTTCACCCACACAACTTTTTATGACCCTTGCCACAGAGACATTATCACTGGGACATCATCTGATGAACAAAGTTGGACCATACGACAGGCTTTATTTTCCAGTTAGGACATACAAACACAATTCATGAAATTTGACTTGAATTTCTCACTGATTCGTGTGTCTTTCGAAAAGAGCAAAGGGATCAATCCTGCTGCGTATCTGAAGGCTCCAACTAAACACGTTTGTTCAAAAACTCTGAAATGCATCCATTATTCAGACATTTAAAATGCTTTGGAAACGTAGCTTTGCAGTTGAGGTCTCACAATGACATTCAGAAATAAAGATACATACATATATATATTTTTTTTAAAGACCAAATACTGTGTGAATACTCTTTAAAAGAAATATTTTAAATAATGATTTCAAATAAATAAGAGGTCACATAGATATGAAAGACATTCAGACAGAATGCAATTGCCATGTGGACTCCATACAAATCTTTCCCACGTGAGCCAAAAGTTAAGGTCAATTTGCACATACTCACAAGGGATCGCCACTAATGTTGTTACAGAGAAAACAAGTTTTTCAGTATTCTTCTGTGGTGGGTTTGGGGGGTTTGCAAGCAGGATTGGGTGTTCAAGCCGTTTGAGGTACAGGTGCTGTTTGGTTAGGTGAGGGCGAATCCCAGTATGTTTCTTTGGCATTCTGTGGCATCCAGTCTGCCTTCAACATCTATCCTGCTGGGATGAGAGCTCTGCAACGTCAACTAAAAGAGGACAGAATCATTTGTTCGGAAGAATGAGTCTTTTATTTGTGGGGGTTAAAGACGTATCTCTATAAAGTGCCTGGTTGAACTGAAAGCTCGTTTCTGCTGCTGGTTCTGGGCATGCTCAGTAGCAGCCTTCTCTCCAGGTCTCATCTCTCATGCCGCTGTACGTCCGTGGAGCTGGAAGAGACCTGCAGAGCAAACCACACACTCACTCAGCATGTACTTCAGCCGGTTACTATTTTTTTTTTTTTGAGTTATGAGCAGAGGTGGAAAGTAACAAATTACATTTACTCGCATTACTGTAATTTAGTCTTTTTTTGTGTGCTTTTGCAAGTAGTTTTTCAAATGTGTAATTTTACTTAAGTATGTTTTGTTTGAAGTATTGTACTTCGCTACATTATAAATCATATCCGTTACGGAGTATAAAAATAAATAATATAATAAAACAAGGAAGAAAAAAAATTGCGCTCCAGAAACTACTGCATTGATTGACTGAAGGGCAAGAGGACAAACACACATACAGAAAAACCGGACAGACAAGACAGATGCCAGCGATGCAGACCCAGCTGAAAGCGAAACGCTCTAGAATTCCTATGAAACAAACCCCTGGCCAGTATGGGGATACTTTGGATATAAAAACGAACACGTGGTTGATATCCAATTTGCAAAAAATGTGGATGCAAAAGGAGGAAACACATTGAAAATGTTCAGGAACACCATCACTCCGTGCAGATAAAGGTATGTCCCGTTTATAACTAAAGGCCGAATGATTTCCGTGGTGCAGCGGGAATCCAGTCATGAAAATGGGATTTACAGTAAAACACACAAAATGATGGATGAATGAATAAATCGAAAGTAGAGCTGTACAATAAATCAAGTCGTGACATGGTCTGTGAATATTAAAGCACAAAAGGCTGCCATATAAATAAATAATCTGCTTGTTACTACATACTCAAGTATGCGTGACGCTCATGGTGTTCTCAACGTGAACACGAGCTGCTCTGAGAGATGCTTAACGAGCATTTTCAACATTATATTTGAGAAAAACCAGTCAAATACACTCTCAAACAGGTCTTTACAACAACCCGTCAAAATAAAAGTGTGGAGAAATTATGACAGAAATATATTACTACTGTACGCCTACAATAGAATGTACTTCTCATAATAATAATAATAATAATAATAATAATAATAATAATAATAATAACAACAACAACAACGATAATAATACAATTTATTTAAACATAATTTAAGGAATATCTGTTTTGCAGCACTTTGCCAAAAAATAAAAGGATTTAAACGTTTGTTAAATGTTCATTTGATGACCACCGGTTTTGATATATTTGTATTAAATCATAAAAAGAAAAATGAATTTTCTGATTACATTTCATAGGACTCTTATTCTTAAACAGTTTAATAAATTAATGATACAAATTAGTTGTTCATCTGATTCATAATTACTGAATTTAAATTTTAATAAACACAACAAACAAATGGTTTAAAGTTGGTTATAATAAAGCATTTGTTTTCATTCATTTAATGGTCATTTTAACTGATTATAATAATAACCATAATTTAATAATACGTGTATGTATTTAATTGTTAATTACCGTATACTGTGATGATGGCGTGATATTTTCTGAGACGGTTATCATACCGTGAACATCTTATACCGTTACAACCCTACATGGTTGAAAAAGTAACTCAGTCACTTACTCGGAGTACATTTTAAATGAGCTACTTTTTAGATTTTTAGACCATACTTGAGTAAAATTTCATTGAAGTAATAGTACTTTTACTTGAGTAGAATATTTGATTATACTTTCCACCTCTGGTCATGAGAACCTGAGAGTACCTGCGCACTGGCTGGACCAGTTTGCTGCGAGGCACTGGTAATCCTCCTCCAGCATTGGCGGCGGGGCGGGGCAGGCCGCTGCGGGGCGGGGCCATAGAGCGTGTGGGCGTGGTTGTGCCTGAACCATGATTAGACATGACCTTCATGGGCTGACGGAGAGCCAACGGCGACGGGGCAGTAGGAGTCCGCAACTTACTGGAAGAAGGCACTGGAAGAAAACAAATTGGGGAGATAAGTAGGAACGACTTTTGCGGGAAAAGAATAAAGGCAACAGATGGAATATAAAGAACAGAACTGAAATATATTTCATGAAAGATAAAACATAGACTGAATAAAAGAAAGTACTTTTATTCAGCTACCTGATACAAGCCATTCAAGGGACAAACAGTCATGAGTTAATGGGAATGGGGTTATAATGACAATTACAAATAAAAAAAGAAAAAAGATGGATTCAACCCTACAAAACCAAAATAATGCCGTTAGACAACTCCACTTCATAAAGCTACACATTAAAAACCACCACGCTCCTATGTAACACGCAGAAGACCATTTTCCACATTCACAGAAGTTCACTAGCATTAATGACATTCAACACAAAGCTGAGAAAATAAAACACAATGAGAATGGATGGATTAAAACAGCCTGGATCAACTAGTGTTGTTCACAAACATTTGACAATACTAGTTATACGAATGTCCCCTTGTTGCAAAAACACATTCACAGTACAAACACAATCTACCACTCACGCACACTTGCACAACATAAAATATCATAGCACTGAAAAGCTGCATCATCATCAGTGTATATACTCACTGAAATCTGCTTCCTCTCCGAAGCAACATGAGAGAGGAACTGGGTAAAAGATGGAAAAGAGAGGGTTTGGTTTGCATTGTTCCAAAAGCTGTGGAATTGCTCAGTTGCTTATTTTCCAAGTGCAAGTGTGACTGAAATACTTTATTTAAAGCAATCAAAGTGCATATATAAAATTGCAGGTGGCTTCACAGACTACTGGAACATTTGGTTGCGAAAACTTTCAAGCAGTTCCATTTAATAAAAAGGTACCAGAAGACATAGCACATTTGTACCAAAGGGGGCAGACCCACGACCCACAACCCACAGCATCCCTCACCATATAACACTGCAAAAAAGCAGCAGCAGCATTCACAATCACAGGTGAACTAACTATTCTTAAAAAGGCCAATCAGACACTCCAAAACAATATACAACACAAAATACAAACTGACACAAAACTCAATCCTGCACAAAAAATGTGATATGACATTTATAACTGCAGATCAACAGACATGGCCTAATATATTATATATATACACACACACACTCACTATATTGCCAAAAGTTTTGGGACGCCTGCCTTTACATGCACATGAACTTTAATGACATCCCATTCTTAATCCGTAGGGTTTAATATGGAGTTAGCCCACCCTTTGCAGCTATAACAGCTTCAACTCTTCTGGGAAGGCTTTCCACAAGGTTTAGGAGTCTGTTTATGGGAATTTTTGACCATTCTTCTAGAAGCACATTTGTGAGGTCAGGCACTGATGTTGGACGAGAAGGCCTGGCTCACAGTCTCCACTCTAATTCATCCCAAAGGTGTTCTGTCAGGTTGAGGTCAGGACTCTGTGCAGGCCAGTCAAGTTCCTCCACACCAAACTCACTCATCCATGTCTTTATGGACCTTGCTTTGTGCACAGTCATGTTGGAACAGGAAGGGGCCATCCCCAAGCTGTTCCCACAAAGTTGAGAGCATGAAATTGTCCAAATTGTCTTGATATGCTGAAGCATTAATAGTTCCTTTCACTGGAACTAAGGGGCCAAGCCTAACCCCTGAAAAACAACCCCACACCATAATCCCCCCTCCACCAAACTTTACACTTGGCACAATGCAGTCAGGCAAGTACCATTCTCCTGGCAACCGCCAAACCCAGACTTGTCCATCGGATTGTCAGACAGAGAAGCATGATTGGTCACTCCAGAGAACATGTCTCCACTGCTCTAGAGTCCAGTGGTGGCGTGCTTTACACCATTGCATCCGACGCTTTGCATTGCAGTTGGTGATGTAAAGCTTGAATGAGCTGCTCGGCCATGGAAACCCATTCCATGAAGCTCTCTACGCTCTGTTCTTGAGCTCATCTGAAGGCCACATGAAGTTTGGAGTTCTGTAGCTACCCTGCAGAAAGTTGGTGACTTTTGAACACTGTGTGCCTCAGCATGCGCTGACCCCGCTCTGTGATTTTGCATGGGCTACCACCTTGTGGCTGAGTTGCTGTTCCCAATTGCTTCCACTTTGTTATAATCTCACTAACAGTTGTTCGTGGAATATTTAGAAGTGAGGAAATTTCACGAATGGATTTATTGCACAGGTTAGAACCTATCACGGTACCACGCTTGAGTTCACTGAGCTCCTGAGAGCGACCCATTCTTTCACAAATGTTTGCAGAAGCGTCTGCATGCCTAGTGCTTGATTTTATACACCTGTGGCCATGGAAGTGATTGGAACACCTGAATTCAATGATTTGGAAGGGTGTCCCAATACTTTTGGCAATATATATATATATATATATATATATATATATATATATATATTATATATTTATTTTTTTATTTTATTTTTTTGACAATCGTTAGACTACAAACAATTCAAACAATTTAAATCAAACTACAGAAATATTTGTTATTATTATTTATACTAATGTTCATGGAAAACTTAAAATCAATAGTGGTTAATTTCTTCAGTTTAGGCCTAATTACTTTCACACCAAAAGAGTTCAACAAAATAGTTTCAGAGCTAAAAATTCCCTTCATAACCGTTCCCAAACCTACCAGGTTGGTATGCAATAAAATATTCTTCTGTAATAGAAACATGGCAAAAAAGGTAAAAACAATTTAAGCAAATCACTCAATTTGAACCCAGACCCCTCTTTTCAAGCAGAACTGGACGTGATTTCTGAGGTCAGTAAACAGCTTCCACCCCAACCAAACCAAACTCTAATGTTGGGTTCATAAAAGTGTCAAAACGCCATAAAATACTTCCAGCACTATCTGGTAACTTGGCTTCACAATGCTTTTGCAGTGTCTGGGTGACCTGCTCAGTGCATTACCTCGAAGAGACGTAGGGCTCTGGAGTCTCTCTTTTGGTTTTGGGGAGGAACGCGGAGGAGTTGAGAGCCTTTGGTGCAACGCTGAGATGAGAAATAAGCAGACATTACGTTTTGATTCAGGCTAATCTTCAGAGTGTCTTCTAGAGTTCAGTCGTCCACCTCCACATGCAGGCACTTAACCTCCAACCTGATCCAGAATCAGCTTGAACTGAATAGTTTAGGGAATGCCAAGTTAAAGACAGCCAGCCAGGGTTGGGTTTATTTCAAGGCAGAGCCATTCCATGCATGGTTAAGACAGAAGACCACTTCTAACCAGCCACCAGAGGGCGCCACAGTCAAGAGAAAAATTAAGCCCTGGGTGAAGAACAGGCAGGAGCAGCACTAAACCAAGAGTAAATCCAACCACATCCAGACAACCAGCACCTCGGCCAAAAACAAAGGGTGTGAGGAAGAGATAAAGGCGGAGAGAGAAGGGAAGAGGCAGAGCATGCTAGGCAGGAAGGACAGAAATAAAACAAGACTGTCCATGTTACCAAGGGAGGAGAAGCCTGCAGAACTCTAAAATACTAGGCGCAATGTGTAAAATCACTTAAGCAAGCTAATGTCTCTGTCTGTGCGGTTTAAGAGATGGCCGTTTACCCCTGGGAACTGAAAAGGATATTCATTTTTAACTTATTAAACATTTTTTTACAGGGATTACCAGAGTTACTCCACCCATGTTTGAGAGACTTGATCAGATTAACTGACCACTGACAGAGAGAGAGCCTTATTTATTGAACTTGCATGGACAAAATTCAGTATGCTGTCATGAAAAGTCTGGGGGTTTTGTACGCTTTCACTTTCGTGCTGGCTGTGATGTCATGAAACGGCAAATGGGTCCACTCATGAATATTAAATTAGATTTTGCACAAAAAAAAAGAAAAAAAAGAAGAGCATTTCCAATAGAATGCATGTGTAAGAAGAACTGTTCATGGAACCAAATGTCATTCTTTCTTTTTTTCCCCCTTCCTTTTTTAGTAACTACAAAATAAGACTGCTATAGCTGTGTGCTGGAACACTGACGCTGTCGTTTCCACCACTAATGACAACCACTAGCACCCTAAATTCTAGTACTGGATCACTATGTTATATAACATTTACTATGTTATATATTATTTCAGAAACTCCTGCTCTAGAATTGGATAAATCCCTGCCTAACGCCATTTCATCCAGTGATTGGGACAAAATCGGCCATGGCAAAAATGTAATGTACGCTTTTTTAAGACTATTAAATATGCTTGATCACATAGGTGTAATGGCATATAATGATTATAACGTGAAATGTTTTCCTACAAAAAAAAAAAAAAGAAAAAAGACAAACTTTTAGTGTTCCTGTGCCATATTAAACACCTACAAGACCCATCATTTGAAAACAAAAAAATCAGATTTGAATAGTAATTTACAAAGACTTTGTTTGAAAATCAGTCAGGCTTTTGGAGGGAATGCCAAGATGCCAATAAAATGTGATCTAAGAGAGAATGTGAGAAGATCAAAGAGCAAGCCAAGACACCAGCGGTGCAGTTAAGAGCACAACGTGAACGTGTGTCAGAAGCACAGAATCCACAGCCAAGAAGTGCTCTATCTCTGACAGTCACAAAGAGTCAAATGTTACCATATATTAACATTTATGGACAAAATAACATTCATGATAAATACTGCATGTGTGTGGGTGTGTGTGTGCCGTTTACTGAATGTTAAAAGTTCTGCATGTGTTCATTTGTTGATGTGATGCATAGGCGCCGGTGGGTGCCCACACCCCACTGCCCATAACTGCTGGTCTAGGATCAGTTTTCTCTGTAATAATAGCATATTGGCAAAACAGATCTGGCATTTTTTACATAATCTATCATTGTGTAAAAAAAAAAAAAAAACAGAAAGCACAAGCTTTTGTGTCAGGTTGTTATGGTGTAATGCTAAATATAACAATAGATTTGTCTGTATTTACGACTGAGTGAGAGGTTCCCGAATCTCAAGTTTTTCATTGGATAAAATGAATGGAGAACATTTTGTGTTTTTCCGTGGGTGCTCACGGATCGGCGCCTATGATGTGATGTATGAGTACGAGCTGACTGATGTGTCTGAACACTCACTGGCAGACTGACTCTGATGTCTGGGTGACCCTCCGTTTGGCACTTGCAGGTTTGACTCACAGCTCCTGCTGTTTTTGACCGGCTCTGCAGTCGGCCCAGAGCTGGATCGTGTGAGGTTAGGGAGACTTCGCCTCAACTTTTCTGCCCACACAGACAGAAAGGACGGAGAAGCCAACATTTAAACAGACATTGTACAAAAGTTTCACAGCGTTTTAAAGAGAAATAGACCAAGTGTAATGTGACTGGATGAAGATGTACCTTCATTCTTAATGGCATTTGTCTGGGTATCGTGGCCCTGCAGAGAGTGGCGGGGCTGCTGAAGGCGACTGATGATTGGTTGGGGAGATCCGCGGCTGTACTCTAAAGAGCGGGCAGGTGAGCGAGATCGGGGCGAGTTTCTGGGGGAGACGCGGGGCGAGTGCCGAGGGGAGGGGCTGAAGCGGTTGACGGGTGTGTGGAAGGAATGGTGGACAGCCTCCTCATCATCGTCCAGGCTCTGTGCGTCCAGCTCCTGGTCACTCAGAGTTCCTCGTCGCAGCGACTGACATGATGAACCAGAGCTACGACGTGATGCCGTTGCAGCATATTCTTGCCTTAAACCTAAAGAGGGAAACACAGATACATTTGAGTTTAAATCTCCAAGTGCCCCATTTTTGTTCACTATTAGCACTGTTTATCATCCATTTCAGCAGCAGGATAAGCAAATATATAACAATAACTGTTCTCAGAACAGACTAAAAGGCACAAAATGGCACTTGTTGGAGAAAAGCTACAACTCACTCTCCTCCTGCATGCGGGCAAGTATCTGCACATCTGTGACGTCATTGAGTTTATATGTGGTCGATGAACCGACAGAGTCTTCGTCCATCTCTGATGTGCTTAACTCGCTGTCTACTGAGGACTGGGGGCTCACTGCCTGTGCGTTTCTGTCAGCCGATCCACGCTGATGACCTAGACACACAATATATACTTTCATAAATGCTAAAATAAAATTAAAAAGTGACTGATAAAATAGTAGTGTACTACTTACTGTATACTGGACAGCATTTACTAATCAGTGGTTACATTAATGAAAATTACCCCATGATTTACTCACCCTTAAGCCATCCTAGTTTTATATGACATTCTTCTTTAAGACAAATACAATCGGAGATGCATTTAAAAATATCCTGAATATTCCATATTCACTACATTTTAAAAGTGCTTTAATGCAGAAGTAACAAATACATACAAAGGTAAAGATGTAATGTGGTTACTTTTGTGATTAGTAATGCACCAAAGTAACTGCAAATGAATAATAGAACTTGTTAGTGGACATGTAATGACTGTTTGTAGCACAATTTCTGAGACTAATAAACAATTTCTTAGTATGTGAAAGTACACAATACGTAACAGCAGTTACCACTTAACCTTATTATATTCAGAGAGTGGTCTAATCATCATACTGAAAATAAAATGGTAATTTTTCATTATTCATCTGACAATATGAAACATCACTCAATATGAATGTCACTGTAAAGCTGCTATGAAACACTCTGTATTGTATAAAGCACTATATAAATAAAGGTGACTTGACTGACTTTTTAATCCAATATTTATCTTAAAATAAAAAAAAATGAAGTATAGAATAGATTTGGAGTAATGAGGCCTTTACCTGCACTGCCAGGCAGAACGAGCTGCTTGACGATAGGCACTCTAGATGGAGTTGAGGACGGGGAGTTGAAGCCACTGCTGTAGGGACTGTTTGCCGTGTTTGTGCCGTACGGGCTTCCGTAGCCCACTTGAGGACTGTAGGAACTGTTATATAGACTCCTCCGCTTGTTTGCTGCAAGACAAATCAAAACAAAGTAAGGGCACTAAAGAACTTCCTGTTGAACATGAAGAGAAAGCATTTTATGGTCTCTTTCTTACGTTGTCTGTTTAAACAAACACCATTCATTAAAAAGTAACATTTCCAACAACACCATCTGTTATCGTTCGGAAAAATAAATCACTTAAGGTCACTTAAATGACATTCTCCAAAACACAAAAACAACAGAAGGTCATATCCCACCCCCCTCAAGTACACTTACACAGATGCTGTTTTATTGCATGCATGTTTACGCAGACATACACAATATGGTGTACAGTATATTATGCATCTCAGAGAGTCAATTTAAGCATACGGCATGGCCAAGTCGAATACAGAGTGTCATTCTGGATCTTGGTGGAGTGCACTTGATTGAATACAATGCAGCCTATTCACAGTCTAAGAAGAGTACAATGATGCATATGCACACACACACAAGAGCTTTACTCAGTCATTTAGTGGATGACAATGCCATTACCATCTAGTCAATTCTTTTTTTCGCTTGCTCGCTCTCTCTCTCTCACATACACAGACTCAATGTAGGCATTGTAGAGCAAATCTATGATCTATGATTCAGTCATAAGGTCAAACTCTAGTTCAGCTGCAGCAGTCAGAATGTATTGCTGTTAAAGCTTTTGGCAACACCGACGGCTAGAGAATCTGGAGTCTGAATATCAGCCAAGAAAGAGACTGTACTGTGTCTCTTAAGAGCAGAGCATAAATAGAAGCCACTTCTGCTGCTCTCCCTGTGGATATGCTCTCACATGACTGCTCATCACTGGATCCTAGGTGTGTGTGTGTGTGTGTGGCTGGAAAAAGATTAAATTATATTAAATATATTACGTTAAACAGTATAGAAAAAATTACTAATGACAATACTTCTACACTTTTGTGTATTTGCTCTGACTCAGAAAAAATAAATAAAATGTATTAATATATTACAATATAATATGTAATATATTCTTTTTAGAGACCTACAAATAGTGTAGAATAAAATTAAAGATTTCTTTAACACAATCTTAAATACTTCCAAATGTATTTATTCCAGGTTTAATAAATCAATACTTTTATTGTAATATACATTTTTAGAATAAATTATGTTACCTTATTAAAATATCGTAGGTAAAATATTTATATATGTGAAGAAATGCCACATGGAGACTTCAATGAACATTCTTCATCACAATTTTATATACTTATATACTTTTATTCAATTTTAAATAAAGGTTTGCTTTATTTGATTAGGGACCTAGAAATAGTGCAGAATTTTAAATATAACTCCTTTATAACAATCCTTTATAACAATCTTAAATACTTCTTGATAATCAAAGTTTATTCCAGGTTTATTAAATAAATATATAGCTTATTTAAATATGTTATTTTAAGATACGCCACACAGAGACTTCCATTAAATGTTTTGTCAAATCATCAAATCAGAGTTTTGAATCAAAAGCATGAAGATTAAATTTAACTAACTGTGACACATTGAGCTGCTGAAGTTTAAAATCAGATTTTCTGTTAAAACACCACAATCTTTAGGAAATTATTTGGGCAAATAAAAAAAGATTAAAATCATGGTTTTATGCATGTTGCATTGTTTTATATAGGCAGCACAACTATCTTGAATATATTATAAATATTTGAATGCTCCTCATCCTTTAGTGTGTGTGCATGTTTGTTCAGCTGGACACTCAAGAGGTCATTACAGCACATTTCCCAGACCTACTCTTTCCTAGCCTCGTTCCATCCACCCTCTCTCTCGCTTTCTCCTCTCTAATGACTCTCTCTCTCTCTCCCCATTCCTGCCATCTCTCAGTGTGTGCTTTATTCAAAGAAAGCAACAACAACATGCCCTCCCCACTCACTTCCTTACAGATCAGGCACTGAACTGCATTACCACTACACCATCAGCCATGCTTACACGCATACATGCACAACGCTTGAAACAGGGATGCGTGTGCACACAGTTGTGATGATGAATGCTGAGTATGGCTGGTCTTGGATTGGGGCTGGTGTAGATGACCTCTGACCTTTGACAGTTCTGTGTTTGTGTGTGTATGTGTTAAAAATGAAGCCAAAAGCGAGGTCTGTCCTCATTCTGCAGGGACTAGAAGAAATGAGGATTGACACAAAGAGCCCGGATCAGTGACGCGGAGACCGCTCTAAGCCACTAACACCAGACTGTAAGGACATTAGAATCAAGGACATGTACCATCAAAAGTCAACAAAACACATCAGACAACACTAACTGCATGCAGACTAAATGAAGGATTGTTAATACATTACAATATAGGCACACAAAAGTGTCTAAAATCCATTACCTAAACTGATTCAAAGTGTGTCATGTGAGTGTTTTTCAGTGTCTTCAAACAGACAAAAATAGAGGTGTCCTTAAAACCTAGCCTAAAACAACCTAGTCTCACAGTTACAGGCTATAAGGTCATAAACCTCATCCATATGCAGAATGCTGCATATGCTGCCCATCTTTTCACGATCTCGGACAAACAACAGAGCAGACGTCATTCATTTCTAATGGAGAGAAGCGCAGGAGCTGCATGCACTTCCGGTCATATCCGTATGCAGAATTCTGGGATCCAACTTGAGCTTTGGGAACTTTTCCAGCTAGACTGTATGTGACCACATGACCGGATTTGACGTATTCTAAGCAAAGCTATAAGCTGAATAATAATAGTATCATCTTTTTTTAGAGCTGCTTTACAGCACAATTTAATTCTGTTTGCATCATTAGCTGCGTTTCCACTGCAGGAACTTTCCCCAGGAACTGGGGTGATACTCGATGTGTTTTCAACCGCAGGGACCAGGGTCTAAATGAAGTTCAGGGTAAAAAGGTCCCTCTCAGAAAGTCCCTGCTCGTGAGGTAGTACTTTTTCAAAGTTCAGGAACTTTTGGGGGTGGGGCTTGAGCGCTGAACATGCTGATTGGTTGACTCCACGCAGCATTTTATTTCAACCACCATTTTTAAAAGTCTGTTGCGTGTGTGCAGTAAGAGTTGTTTGCTATTGGAATCAACAATGGAGTTTAAAAAAATACGACCGATATACCACTGACGAGGTTCAGGCTTTATTAAGCTTAATTGACGACAACAAAATCCAGTGGGAACTGGAAAGTAGTGCACAGTCCTACGTCACCGGACTAATTTGCCTAATCTTCACAGTACTTTAAACCGCGATGGAAATGCAGACAGCAACAGGTCTGGGGGGAAAAAACTTCCTGGGACAAATTGTTCTTGGTTATTTCTGTGGAAACGCAGCTATTGATCATTAATTTCCTGTTTAATCACTGTAAAGCTGCTTTAAAACAATTTATACTGTATAAAGTGCTATATAAATAAAGACGACATGACGATATCATAACGTGTAAAGAGATCATGTTTTTTCTGGAATCTGAAACTGATGCTACCATAGACGTTTATATAGGAAAGCTGCATCTCAGCCAGAACAGAAATACCCTAAGTCTTTTCCATCTTTCAAGATGTCATTAACTCCATATATGTGGCCGAAGTGAGGCAATGACCATTACGTTCCAGTCCATCAGATGGTTTGGCTCATCCATGCTCTTTCCACCAGCAGTACACCACACGGAGTAGACTAATACTGGCTTTCTGTATCTCCAAGACAGAAAAAGCCAAGAAAGAGAAGGGGAAATGAGGACAGCTAATCTGTCATAACTCTGATGACTACATCCATAAACTGCAAGACGACAAGTTAAACCCCAGAGGTAGTTCTGACACTCAAAAGATGCTTCACAAACTGTGTTTTTCATCTGGATTAAATAGGCTAATAAGACGGCCGGGCTCATTACAGGGAACCTGGGCTGTCTGTCAAGAACATCTAGTTCAGCACAATGAACATCAGCCCATATGAAAGTTTCTTTTCAGGGAAGGGGGTGGACGAGATGAGAGACAGAGAATATAGCCCCTTTTTAAACAGTGGATTGATCCCGGAAAATTGCCATAAAATTACTAGAGTGCCAATCCCCATTCCTGGGATTGATCCTGGAATGGGAACCCTAACATTGCAGGGATCAGTCCTGGAACACACCCTGTGTGAACAAAAGGCAGGATCAATGCCGTAAGGGGTGTGTTGTAGTGATGACGCTGAAGCTGAGATCGTTCGCCAGCTTAGTGAACCTTAGTGGTTTCGAGAGATAAATCTATATTAAGCGAACTTAAGACGGAGGCATTACACGTCACATCGATGTCAGGTTGTCTTTACAGATGTGTGAGAAAATTGCTGGCAGTGTGAATTAACCCAAATCAAACGAGATTTGTCTCCCAGATCCCGGGACACATTATCAATGTATTTTCAGGAATCTCTGTGTGAAAGGGGGTTATGTGAAAGAGTCCCGTAGAAAGGAAAGGTCATCAAAGCAACAGGGGCTGTTTAAAGGGGGGTATTTAAACTGTTAAAGAGTTGGATTCTCATGCTAAACATTGGATGTATGACAGAGTATTTCTGTGCCAAATACACTCCTTCAGGATTCTAACTAGTTTTGGAAATTTTTGACTTTGTCCCTGTATGACTTCATAAAGGGCGGAATTGCTTGTATGGGCACTTCTTCCGCGCACATTAACCAGAGCGAGAGCAAGAGCGTGAAGGATATGAAGGATGCAATACTACTCTATAGGTACTCAAGATTAACATGGCAGAAACGGTGTTTTGGTGCAGATCAGTACGCAATTTGTCGTGTTCATATATGCCCAAATGAACCGAACTAAGGAATAAAATGCATCAGGTTCCGAAACAAACGCTCCAAACGAGCCAGGTGTGAAAACGCCATTAGACACTCTAAGAAAGACAGTGGAGTTCACAACACCAAAAGCAGCATAAAGAGCCATAGATGACATGAAAGAGGAAGAGAAAGACAGAATGAATGCAATGATGTTGAAAGTATACAGGATAAGACCTGACAGATCAGTAGAGGAAAAGGCAGAGAAAAAAAAAAAAGAGATAAGGCAACAACAAAAAAAGAAAGAAAAAGAAAGATATCAAGAGGGAAACAGAGTGTAATCCAAACAGGATTGCAATAGCGGATTGGATTGCAAGGGTAAATTGAGGTTGCAGCTAAAGAAAAAGATACAGAGAGAGAAATAAATGTTCTTGGCTCAGGGAATCTCAGTTCTACCCAGTCGGAAAGCTCTAAAGACTAAAGAACTTGCTGAATCACTGTATAACAATGTTCAAGAGCACATTCCTATTAATACAGTACTATACTGTCTGGTGTCCTTTTGTCATTTTTAAAGCGCGCGCACAAAAAAAAAAAAAAAAAAAAAAAGCACAAATTTAGAGGTGCAAATGATGCAAAAAAATTCCTTGAGATCTCTTAGATATGTTTGATCAACAATTTTTTTAAATTAGTTTTTAACAATTATTTCAGCAATTTGTTGTGTAGATATTCAGTTATTTTAAAATAATTATACAACTCATTATTAACTATGAATGACCAAAACTGTAAGCAACCCTATAACCACATGATTTTCCCCTTTACAAAAAATTATTCTGTAAAATTGACATCCAAGATTAGAATCATGTTAATAATGTAATTTTATTTTCTCAATTTTACACCGTTTATAGTGTTGACTGCATGTTTTCAAACTGTATTTGTCAAGCTCAGCCTTCAACAAAAATCAAAGAACAGGGCCTGAATTTCATTTGGGAAAATGAGGTGACACTTATGGGGGTTGGGGGCAACTCTATGCTCACTCTATGTTTTTGTGTTTTTACTATGGGCTAATTTTTGTTGCACATGAGTTTACACACAGCACAAGGAAGCTTGATTTTAACCTTAAACTGAATTTACAAAAAAAGACAAGTAAACAAGCACAAATAAATACAATAAAATAAAAAGTCAAATACAGAGAGCTTTATGGTTTTGAGGACGGTCTAACAGTATTCGGGTACAGGAATACTACAGAAAGTGAATAAAATTAAACATTCAATATTAAATTAAATATCTTTTGTTGTTTAATTAACATTTAACTCCTCATGAAATCAAAATTGACCCCATTTACTTTGTTAGCACATATTAAAGGTCTTAGGGTGAACAATTAATCCGTGTCAAATGTCAATACACAGAAAAACATTGTTTGTCGCGGTAATCTTTAATTAAAGTCTGAAAAGTAACTGGAAACGGCGTTCCTTCTCAGATGATGTCAGCTTGACGGCTTACGGTTGAAAATGCTTAACCACTCCCCTCCGACCGTTCGTCTGCTATGAGCCGAGAGATGGAGAGGAGGAGCGCTGAAGTGAAACCCTGCCCTCCATTCAATATTCCCTTTCACTTGGAAATACGTCACAGCACTGAAGAAAACTCACTTGCTACTTCCGGTTCACTAGGTTTTAACGACACTTTAACGAGCAGGAATATTAGCTGCTGTCACTTTAAGAGCTAGTGCACAGACCCAAAGGTGTGTTCACGGCATGGTAAAATAACCGTAATTATGAGATTTCAACTTGTAAAAAGAGTTCACATCATCGTAGAGCTCGTAATTATAGCTTGTAAGATGGGAATTTTCTAATAGCTCCTACTTGTACCACATGACCGCTTTACTACCTGACCACTGCAGATTCACTAAGGCATTGATAGTGGAGCCACAGAAATGGCTCATTTCATGGATTCATTTCACGTGTAGTCATTTCAAGACTGGTAATTATGACATGGCGTGAACGCAGCACAATATACTGATCACTTTTATGCAAGTGCTGGCCAAGATAGGCATGTTGACAATTTTGTGCATTTCTGACTGTTTAAGTCACTCAGTTTGGTACTCGCAAGCTGTTTGAGAGGCGGCTTTATGTGTGTGCTCTGGGTATGAGTGCACAGAAAAGTCTAAAACAAAAAGTCTATTTGTTTCTTCAAATAAGAATAAAAAAAGTTTTTTTTTTGTCAGTGGAACATGTTATTAAGTCCAAATGCTAAGGAAAGATCACTTGTACTCTTTCTATCAAACCTCTCCTTTTGTCCTCATGTCCAGTGAGTTATGTAACCATGGTTATGACTACAACCTTATGGAACTGTTTGCATTTCTGAGGCAAGTGTAAAGCCCTGGAATGAGTTACCATGGCTGGACAAACAGACTCCCCAAACAACAGGCATACTATAACAGATCAGCCATCTGTAAGTTTTACTATGCAAAAGACAACCAATTGGTCATGACCAAATTGCTTATTCATGAGCTATAAAGTTTACAACAGCTGCGTCCAAGCTCTGTTTCAAAACTTAGTGAGGGCCTAGCCATCTACTGCCTTTTTACAAAGAGTGCACATAGCTTATGAGAGTGCTGAGTCAGACTCTTCAGCCTTCTGAATGGAATTCATTAATGTGTGCAAACATGTCCGTCTCTATTTTACTTTCTCACATACACGCAGATGCACTTCACAGGGGTAGCCGGTTTTGAAGAGAGCACAAGAGAGGCATAAAAGAAAAAAACAAGCAATAAGAGAGAGACAAAAAAGCTGAAAGGTGTGCCTAACAGGATCGAGATTTGACATGCATCCCACATATCTGCACGGGCTCTTATCACTCTCTTGGCAATGGCTCTAGGGAATTAGCGATACCTCAGGTAACCTGGAAACCGCAACACACACCCTACACAGTCAGCAGGGATGTGTGCCCACTAACAATGAGCTTTACACATTGGAGCAGTGAACGAGTATTTTATTAATTGAGAGTGTTTTGATAAATGGCTAACACAAAATAAAACCGGTATTCATCTCAAGTGTCTTCTGCCAGTTGATTATAGACTAAAATCAATTGGTTTGTCAATTGTTTATATATTTTTACCTGAATTAATTACATGATATGCTTAATTAATAACAATTAATTATGTATATTAATATTTGCAACAACAAAAAAAGATGACACTGTGGCAGACAAAATTAAATTACAGCCATAAAAAAAAAAAAAAAAAAATTGTATGCGTCATAAATTAAATAATATATAATACTTAAATACTATAATGCAAAAGTTCAGGATCAGTACGATTTTTTTCAATGTGTTTCTAAGAAATGTCTTATGCTCACCAAGGCGGCATTCATCAACAATACAGTAAAAACAGCAATATTATGAAATTATTACAATTTAAAATAACCTATTTTAATGTATTTTCTTCCTGTGATCAGCATCAAAAGCAGAGAGCATCCACTCAGTATTGTTATCTCATTTTTGACCAAAGTAGCTTTTAGAGGCTTTTGCATCTGAATTATTTTTTCAGGATTCTTTGTATAGAAAGTTAAAAAGAACATTTATTTTAAATATATTTTTTGTAACATTATGTCTTTACGGTCACGTTTGATCAATTGAATGTGTCCTTGCTCAATATTTCTCATTATCTTGGAAATGTGAGATGAAAACCATTCAAAGGGTGATGTGCTGCTGTCTGCTCTATGATGACATGATGAGTCCACTTAAAACAATGACATCATACACCCGCAAAATGACAAGAGTGATTCACACCTGGCCCTGTTCCAAATGTTAATCAAATGCAGCCACTGTAGACTGGATCTTTTAAATGGAAAACTCTGATCTACGAACTGGAAATTCTCTGGAAAGATTCCCATGTCACTCAAGGTGACGGTAGAGTGAACTGCAGGAGATGAGCCAGGAACGATCTTTGAGAGAATCACTCAAAAGGACTCTTAAGATCATTTGCTCTGTCACCTTTCCTCATTGAAGCAATATAATAAAAGTAAAATATAAGAGTACATAAAAGTGTGATGTAACAGTGTGTCAGTGGGTGTGGTAAAAGTCAGAACGTCACATGTCAGTATAAGCAGTCAGTGTCCTCCTATAAAGAGCTGCTCAATTTAAGACATGTCACATGGGCATACCTGACTAAAAACAGCAATAGCCTTCCTGACTATGAATAACACGGAGGAGAATCTGCAATAACTCTTCTTTACCTATAATTAGAGAAGAGATGGGCGGATGGAACACAGTCACGGCCGAACATACAAGGATTCATCCAAGTAAACTGACAGGGCACAAGTTGAAAACATGGTGACAGACTGATCACAGCAAGGAAGTGGGGATGGGAGAGAATCAGAGCCAGAAATGGAGTTCAATGAATGGGTAGAGGGCAGAAGAGAGAGAGAGGAAGAACTGAGACTGAAAAAAGAGGAAGCGATAGGTTTGAATAAAATCAACACAGACAAACACAGGGTTTGGATAGAAGGATGGCCAAATAACCCAGAGTCAGTGTGACAGTTATCTAGCAATAGTATCAGTATAGTTTTATTTAATGCCATGTCAGCATCTGTGGCTATCTTCATGGCAAAAACTGAATTACAAAAATACAAGTTATATACACACAATAGAAATTTAAAAAAGCAAACAGAAAAAAATACAGCAATTAATATTATTCTATGCAGCAATAAAATAAAATTAAACGTGCTAAATGTGTAAATAAGTATACATTTCAGATATTAATGCTAAATACTTACTATATATATAAAAAATTATAAAAATATATAAAAATACAATTTATTTAAAGAAATATCATATTATATATATATCAGTTGACTAAATAAAATGTATCATTTTTGTGGTGCCACAAGTAAGAACAGAAAATCAAGACATCCGGTGAAAGACATTACATGAATGAAAATGCTGCGTGTGTGGTACCTGACATGGTAAGGTCGAGTCTGTGTAAAAGAGAGCGTTTGGCAGACTCCATATCAGGACTGGGGTTATCCAGAGCCTGTCTGCACCACACGATGGGACTCAAGGCTTTCTGCAGAGGACTGTTCAATTTCGCCTCGTACAACCTGCAGAAACACGAGCTAGAGGTCAGTCACATGGAATAAACACTCTCTCATCGCATATCCGGCACACAAACATTTAATCAGAAAACATGCTTAGTAGTGAAGTTTTGAGATTCCTCAATTAACAGTGGCTTATTCAGCAAAAGCATGATTTCCCTTTAAATTAAAACTTGCCTACAGGCAAATAACCCAATAAAACTGTCCGTAATCCTCAAGGTAAGGTGTAAACTGCACTCTGCAATATTGTACAGGCAGCTTTGCTTAGTCATTGAGACCTAAATTAATAGTGGAGAACTGTTCAGGTCAGCTGATCGCAAGCTTGTTTACTATCCGCTAAATACAGGCCATATGACAACAACAGATCATCTCAATATGACAGCTGTAGTGGAGAGGACATTTGATATTAGAGGGTGATATTATCAGTTAGCTCAAGTAAATTTGAGTATGTTTGTTGATTTGGGTGCATGACTTCACATCCAGATGTGGGCGTTGTATCTTAAAGAAATGTGCTCTATGAAATGCATTTGATTGGGGTCAGGTGATCACAAAACCCACCAACTAGTCAACTGACCCCTGGTTTTGTATCAATAGTGTTGCTGAGCATCCCAAAACACACAAATGTTACCGTTTTAAAAGATTCAATTTAGTTCTGGTATTCAGGCAAGTGCGTTCTGAACTGAGAAGGGAATCGAGAGAGGAATGAACGAATGAGGAGGGAACAGATATAACTGCACTGCATGAGTGTTGTTTTCTGGTCTCATACAGAGGCAGCTGTTGCTCAGGATCTCCTGACAGTAACAAGTGGTACCAAAAGTTGTTTAACAGACTTTATAAATGTCCTTCAGGTCTTAAGCCTCTTCACGTTGATGATTAAATCGCTGGAGATCGTCATGTCGCTGTATTGTTTGTTGCTACAGCAGGTGGTCCTATTTGACTGCAGTGTCCAGCTGTATCAGATGGATCACAATGGACAAAATAGTAGCGTAACAAACATGCTATAAATGTAATCATCAAAACATACACAACTGCTCAAGTGTTTTGGGTCAGCAAGGTTTTTTTAATCTTTCTTGTGCACGAGGCATTTATTTGATACTGTAAAAACAGTAATATTTTTAATTGAATTATATTAAAATGTAATAAAAAAGCAGATTTTCAGCATGATCCCTCCAGTCTTCAGTGTCACATGATCCTTCAGAAATCATTCTAATATGCTGATTTGCTACTCAAACATTTTCTATTACCAAATAATAATTTTTCATGATTCTTGGAAGAATAGAGAGTTCAAAATACATCACAAAAACAGCATTTGAAATAGATTACTTCTGTAACAACATAAAAGTCTTTATTGTCACTTTTGATCAGTTCAATGCATCACTCCTTGCTGAATAAAAGCATTCATTTCTTAACAAGCTAAACTTTTTCAAAAAGACCCCAAACTTTTGAATGGTAGTTTAGGATTATTGCTAAGTTCGAGTCACACTTGAGCACTACGCATCCTGTGGCACGAAGCTGGTTTTGGTTGCTACCCAGGTCGAGATTAGTTTCAGTTAACTCTGGTTCATCGTCACGGTAACGGCTAAGGTTTTATTCTGGGTTAGATCGCAAATCCAAACTGGACCAATGAGCTGTGAGTAAAGTGATGTGATGCAATAAAGCCACGCCTCCTCTCACCCCAAATTAAAGCAGTTTAGAGTAAGAAAAACTTTGCTCACAAATTTGCTGCTAATTATTTATTATATTTATATTATATGAATTATAATGACTTCATATTATATATTAATCTAATTATATTAATTGACAAGTAAAGCTTTTAAATTAATATAAATATAATTCATATATAATAATGCTTTTAAACAACTTGATTTGAGCTCTTTGTGAACCTATAATTATTAGGCATAGTTCTTTGATTCACATCATGCATTGATTTGATATAGTCAGATATTTTCTTTCAGCTGCCGTCTCAAATTTTCGCTGCTGCAGCAGTGTTTATTTCTGCCTTGCAAACGCGTTTAATTTCATGATCATTTTCAAAACAATCTCTTAATCTTCAGAAGAGAAGTGAATTGCGACGTCTCATGAGAAGTGGATTAAACTGACGCTCTCCATCAGTGATTTGCTGTTTGCCGCATGTGTCACACGTTCAGGTGCACGCACTACAGAGTTAATCTCAAACTCGGAAAACTCAGAGTTTGTTCAACTAGCTTCAAGCAACAGGCCTCTGGACACATCTCTCAAGTCAATGACTGTGATTTAATGGTGTTTGTCAAACAGGCTGACACAAACCATTTTGTTTATAGGTATGGCACAGAACCAGAGTCAGATTAATTTTTCAGGACTGGTGGAAAAGCGGGATTGGTGGCAGAATCTGGCACATATTACAATCCCTCACATAGAGAGAGCGCATTTCTCATAGGAAGCCTTTCGCCTGAGATGATCTCCTGGTAGAAATACAACACAGATCTGACTTTGAGAGCTGAGCTCTCTGACTGTTGCTTGATTGATTCAACACAATTATAAACTCATTATCTTCTTATCTTGTCAACAGATTTCAACCATTAAATCTACAATAAAACAAGCAAACATGATCTCATCCTGCAATCGTCATGACTAAGAAGATTAAATCAATATCCTTGCTGTAATCAAGTCTGACCCGTTTGGTTTGACAAGTACACTTTCTGTCCTACCAGATACACTGGTAAACAGGTGCTCACTGATCTGCTGGACTCCAGCTGTTGAAGGGATTTTCCAGCATTTTGCTGCCACAGCAAGATATCCGACTAAACAGGATCGAGTGTCCGGATTACAGCATTCTGAGTCTGTGTAAATTGACCTAAACCACAGAATCTCACAGACACTGATTAAAGCAAACACAAACAATGGATTACACACATCAATCCAAACAAGAACAAAAACTGATAAGATGAAGCAAAATAAGTATTTCAAATAAAGGCTGTTCTTTTGAACTTAAAAAAAAGTATTAAGCAGCACACCTGTTTTCAATAGTAATAAATGCTGAGCACCACATCAGCATGTTAGAATGATATCTGAAGGATCACGTGACACTGAAGACTGGAGTAATGGCTGCTGGGAGGAAAAACAAAAACAGGAATAAATTACCTTTTAAAACATAAACTGCACTGTTTATCCTTTTGATCATTTAAAAAAATGCACAAAATTCTAAGCTTTCATTGATATAAATTAAATTTAATATTAAATAAATGTTTTTCTCCAGTGCATGTTGGCCACAATTATTGGCACCCCTAGAAATTCTTATGAGTAGAATATCTCTGAAGTACATTCCCATTCATATTTACATTTTTACCAGGATGACTAGGAGCATGAAATGACTTCCTGTTCCACAGGAGTATAAATATGAAGAAACACAAAGGTCAAACTCCCTTAATCATTCATCACAACGAGTAAAACCACAGAATATAGTTCTGATGAGCAGCAAAAGATTGTTGAGCTTCACAAAACATAAAGTGACTGTAAGAAAAGAGCTAAAGCATTGAAAATCCCCATTCCCACCATCAGGGCAATAATTAAGAAGTTCAATCAACTAAAGAAGATGTTATGAATCTGCCTGGAAGAGGACGTGTGTCTGTATCGTCCTAATGCACGAGAGGAGGAGAGTTTGAGTGGACAAAGACTCTCCAAGATCACAGCTGGAGAAGTGCAGAGATTAGATGAGTCTTGGGGTCCTACAGAAAAATCCTCCTCGCTCATCCAAAAACAAACTCCAGCATATTCAGAGTCAGACACGACTGGAGCTTCAGGCGGGACCTGGTTCTGTGCTCAGATCAAACTAAAAAAAGAGCTTTTGATGGTTTGGTGCACACAAAGTCCCCCATGCCCACAGTTAAATACACCGCTGGATCTTTAATGTTGTGGGTCTGTTCTTTTGCTGGAGGTCCTGGACATCTTGTTCAGATTCATGGTATCATGGATTCTAGCATCAACAGATAAAAATCAAAACCTGACGCTTCTGCTAGAAATCTGATAATGGGCCGTGGTTGGATCTTCCATCAGGACAATGATCCAAAACAAACATCAAAATCAACACAAAAATGTGTGACTGAGCACAAAATGAAGCTTCTGCCATGGCCGTCCCAGTCCCCTGACCTGAACCCTACAGAGAATGAGTGATGACCTGAAGAGAAGAGCTGGGAATCTGAAGGATCTGGAGAGATTCTGGATGAAGGAATGGGCTCTGATCTCCAAACTCATCAGGCATTACAGACGAAGACTCAGAGCTGGTATCTTGGGGAAAGGATGTTGCAATAATCGTGGCCAACATGAACAAGAGAAAAACATTCATTACATAATGTGAGTTTCCCCACTTTCAATAGTTTTACTTCAATAAAAGGTTAGAATTTTGTGCATTTTTTGAATGAAGGATCAAAAGGATAAACAATGCAGATTTATTTTCACAGCCGCCTTTGATCATATTTACCAAGGGTGCCAATATTAGTGGAGGGAACTGCATTCATCATTATTTTGACAGGTCACCCCAACAGGTGACAACCACGCACCCAGTGTTTACATTTAGCTGGCTCTTATTCACTTCAACAGTATGAGTGGTTTTAGACTTTAAACAGACACATATCAGCCTGACTGGACTGTTCGTCATTGCAGTTTGTTTCATCACTCCAGGAGGGACTGCTTGTTATATTATATACATTATATTATTCCAATTTTACGCGTTGTTTGGAATGGGAGATTGCACACATGCTGATCCACAACATCACTCTGGACTGCTGTGTGTGTGCTTGCTTTAGCAGTCTGAAACCCCTATATAAATCATAACATTATTATTCATATATGCAAGTAGAATATTTTTGGGGTTTCTCATGTGACTTCTCAAAAGCACTATTCATGTATTGCTCATTTCTTTAAAAACTGATTGCACTAGTAATGTTCACGTTACATAAAAACAAATGAGCAATATAGACTACAATGCAGAAAATCATATGTACATCTTGCTAGAGCATATCTGAGGCCTTATCAGAAAGACATCTATATGCAAATGCATCATTTGTGTGTGATTCTAATGGCATCACTGACGCATGGCTGTCATTAAGCAGATTTATAAAGCACAACTTGGTGCTAAAATAAACTGAAGGGCAAAGGAAAAGGGCTGAAGCAACTGCAAGACAGGCCGTGGTGCTAACTGAAGACATGCAGTCAGCAAACTGTTGCTCCTAAATGCTCAGGCATAAGACACTAATCATCAGATGACAGTCGTACTGCAGTCAAAGCATTGAATAAACTATCCCCACGGAGAAAGAGACAATGCATCAAACGCATTCCTCCAAATGCGCGTCATTCTCTGTGGCGTCTGCACGCACACACACACAGAGCTAGGCGCACCTGTCAAACACATGAAGAGTGTGTGTGTGTGTGTGTGTGAGGTTATTCCTCTGATCGGGGCTAACGCCTCATCCAAGCAGCTTACTCACCAGCTGTCCTCCTCTTCGTTCAGGCAATCCATGTCCTCCAAATCGAGGATCTCCACCTCGTCCAGCACTGAAGTTTCTCCGTCCTCTATAAAATCCAGCGAATCGTTGTCACTGTCATACCCCCCTCCGTAACTGCTGCCGTGATATGATCGCCTTGGGCTCAGTCGGGAGTTTTCCAAAACCCCACTGAAACCCCTCGATCCGCCGAACCCCACCCCAGTGAACCCGGCGAGCCCCGCCGCCGCTCCCGTGGAATCATACCCGGCGCTCACGGGTCTGGTGTTCCCCGAAAATCCGCCGGAGGAGGAGGAAGAGAGCACACTGGATCGGCTCCGAAGCTGCTCGTTCTGCTGCTCGAGTTTCTTCACTAAGTCTTGGAGCTTCCGCACCTCCAAGTCCGCGTTTATGTTCGAGTTGATATCCTCCATATCAAAAGCAACGATATGTCCTCGCGCCAGCGGTGTCCGTTAGGTTTGTTCAACTACCGCCAAAGTCAGCAAGTTCGCGAGCCTCTGTCGCAAGGTCTTTAAAGAGAGCACTGTCAACGCCGCGGCTCGAAAGTTACTAATCTTATCGTCGTCATCTTCTCCGGGCACTCATACACACTGTAAGCGCCGTCGCCATCTTTACTGTCCGCCAGTCGCTAACTGGGAAATCTTTGAGAAGCTAGAGGTGAGACGTCATCACGTGTCTAAGCGGGGACGAGCACGTTTTGGGAGCGACCCTTCCCTGGAACCCGGCACGCGCACTTAAACTCTGATAACCCTCTCGGTAAACACACACTCGACTCCGAGTACCTCAGTGCTGTACTTAACGCATTATTGCGGGGATTTTGTACTTTACCTGGGCACTATTAATTACATTTCCTCACAAAGTTGCACAAAGTAGCAACATTGTAATAGCAACTGATAACGATTAGTGTAAACTACTTATTTGGACACATTGTCATTTTTACCTTGTGAGAGGATGTCACATTATTAGTCATCAGTCTTTGGAAATAAACACATTCATTATAGTATCATTTTAATTATAGAAATTGCTAAAAAAAAAAAAATGAACAAAATTGCCTTGCGTGTAAACACGCATGATGCAATATTCATATGTCAAACAAGTATAAAATTATCTGGCGAATTTAAACATAACAATTTGAGTCGACAGGTTTGAGTTTAGCATCCTGTGTCCGAGACTAGAGCAGAATAATACACTGCATTATTAAATACAACTGTTTGTTTCCTTTGAAGAACCAGGATTCCTGGATATACGAGAGAGCCTCATTTTAAAAGTGGGATTTCTAGACCTGGAAAAGTCATGTAAAATAAAAGCCCTGAGCATTTTTATAATAAATATACATTTGTATTTTACATGCCAGGCTCTACAATTTTATCCAGCAGAAATTGAGTACATATATATATTTATATACTATGTCATATACAGTATATATATATTTAAAAAGAGCTGGAAATCTGAGGAACATTTACCTCCTAAAACTTGTAGAATCCATAAATGTAATTATTTATTTTTATAATATATTTACTTATTTATTTTTAATATAAGGAGACTGCCATATTAATACATGTATACTTTTTTAATTTATTTTTGAACACAGTACCTGAAAAACAAAATATAAGGTATATGCTAAATAACTAAATCTTTGCATGTTGAAAGTTTGCATCTAAAATTAGCATGGGCTGTTTTTGAGACGCTTGCTGAAATAATATAGCTTCTTTAGATTGGTCTCACTTTCAAATGAAATTTCTTAATAAACCAGCCATTTACATCATAACCATCTCTGAAAGAAATCTATCATTTAATTTTATGATTATTTTTGGCCATCTTGTTTGGACATTTACCATAAGCCCTCACAGCCCATCAGTCTAACACAGAACGAATGGTGTCAGCCAGAAGGGCCGCTGGAGGCACCTCAGGATTTATCTTCTTGTACAGAGGGATAAATCTGGATTAGAACCTTAAAATGTTCACTCAGTCCTACTCACGAGTCCTGGCCTCGACTGAACTCTTCAGTTATTTCAGTTCCAGGTGAGCAAGGCAGAAAGGCTAAGAGACTGTCACTGTCCTTGGGAAGAGGTTTTCAACCTTAGCAGACCCAGGGGCCACCTATTCAGACTCCTAACTAACCCATGAACCACTAATATAATAGTACATAATGTTTAAAATCGCATTAACTCACTCTAGTCTCATCAGAAGGCTAATAGAGGAAGTATTTTGCCCAAAGGTACAAGATGTTTTTAAAGGTTCAAGACACGATGGAGAGATACTGTATAAAACTACTGATTTTAAGTTATTGATTACATATACACTCACCTAAAGGATTATTAGGAACACCATACTAATACTGTGTTTGACCCCCTTTCGCCTTCAGAACTGCCTTAATTCTATGTGGCATTGATTCAACAAGGCGCTGAAAGCATTCTTTAGAAATGTTGGCCCATATTGATAGGATAGCATCTTGCAGTTGATGGAGATTTGTGGGATGCACATCCAGGGCATGAAGCTCCCGTTCCACCACATCCCAAATATGCTCTATTGGGTTGAGATCTGGTGACTGTGGGGGCCATTTTAGTACAGTGAACTCATTGTCATGTTCAAGAAACCAATTTGAAATGATTCAAGCTTTGTGACATGGTACATTATCCTGCTGGAAGTAGCCATCAGAGAATGGGTACATGGTGGTCATAAAGGAATGGACATGGTCAGAAACAATGCTCAGGTAGGCCGTGGCATTTAAACGATGCCCAATTGGCACTAAGGGGCCTAAAGTGTGCCAAGAAAACATCCCCCACACCATTACACCACCACCACCAGCCTGCACAGTGGTAACAAGGCATGATGGATCCATGTTCTCATTCTGTTTACGCCAAATTCTGACTCTACCATCTGAATGTCTCAACAGAAATCGAGACTCATCAGACCAGGCAACATTTTTCCAGTCTTTATTTGTAGTGGAGATGAGTGGTACCAGGTGGAGTCTTCTGCTGTTGTAGCCCATCCGCCTCAAGGTTGTGCATGTTGTGGCTTCACAAATGCTTTGCTGCATACCTCGGTTGTAACGAGTAGCTATTTCAGTCAAAGTTGCTCTTCTATCAGCTTGAATCAGTCGGTCCATTCTCCTCTGACCTCTAGCATCAACAAGGGATTTTCACCCACAGGACTGCTGCATACTGGATGTTTTTCCCTTTTCACACCATTCTTTGTAAACCCTAGAAATGGTTGTGTGTGAAAATCCCAGTAACTGAGCAGATTGTGAAATACTCAGACCGGCCCGTCTGGTACCAACAACCATGCCACGCTCAAAATTGCTTAAATCACCTTTCTTTCCCATTCTGACATTCAGTTTGGAGTTCAGGAGATTGTCTTGACCAGGACCACACCCCTAAATGCATTGAAGCAACTGCCATGTGATTGGTTGATTAGATAATTGCATTAATGAGAAATTGAACAGGTGTTCCTAATAATCCTTTAGGTGAGTGTCGAAAGAAACAATATACTGTATTTTAGTGTGAGTGTGGGACACTGACTACGCTAACTGACTGACAGTCGCAATGCTTTCATGGCAGTGGGCTGAAAGAACTTATTTTCTTTCAGTCATGGAATAAATGAATCATGGTTGAGGGTAAATAATGCATTTCTACAATGCAGTACCTTTTGATTGATCCAAACCCAAGGTTTTTAACAGTAAATCCATTTATTTACAAGTGAGAACGTGGAATGTTCATCAGCTCATCTTTGTCACAAAATACTTTTTAAGTTGTGGAGAACGCGTTTGATCTCAAGGCAACAAGAGTTCAAAGTGTATCTGATCCTGCAGTGTCATCCAAAATGTCTCCTGACCCTTGACCTGTCACCTGCGCATCCTCAGCCCCTCTCACTCCATCTCCACCTTCCCCAGCGTCACTCTGAGTAGTCATTGAGTCCTCAAGTCTGTCCTGGTCCGAGCTCATTTCCTGCACCTCATCAGCACGCTCTTCCTCCTCCTCTTCCTCCTCTGCGTCCATTTCAAACACACGTACATGTCTCAGATTGTCACTGAGCTGATGAGAGAGAATAATAATATTATAAATAATTGAAATGTAATGCACATTACTGGCAGCAATATTACATTCATTTTAAATTATTGTGAAATAATTAAGTGCAGATTTCACATTATCAATAAATCAAGAGTTTGACATGAACTATTCTTATACAACTGTTTTATTTAAACATTTATACATCAGTTTTCACTTCTCTCATCCATTAATCGGATATATTTTCAGTATAAACAATTTTCCTAAATTGTTAAAAATGTCCTCAAGTTGTAGAGTCTTACCACGCAGGCCACTTTGCGGATCCCGTTAACTGCCACAAACTGAGCTTTGATGTTGTCCATCTCTCTGCTCTGGTTTCCCCAGGCCAGACCCTGTACTGGGATCCCTTCAGTCTGCTGCTCCAGCCTAAAACACACCACAACAAAGACGACAAGTTTCAAGTTTCAAGTTTATTTGTCATTACACATGTACAAGTACAGTATAACGAAATTAAGTTTGGAGCAAGCCTCCGGGCCGCAGCCTTTTCAGGCGCCGCCACACGCTCTCCAGAAATACAAGAATGCAGTTGGCAAGCATTACATAGCAAACACAACAAAACATAACTTAACACAGTACACGTGGTCACGTGATGGGATTTTTTGTATGGAGTGAGAGAGGAGATAGATAAGGACAGGCAGACGGATGGAGGGGGGCTGGGATCGGGATCGGTTGTGTATGGTGCGAGTGAGTCTGAGATTGTGTTGTGTGAGAATGTTAGCCATAACTTCAGATGTTTTCGAGTTCAGTTCTATGGTTTGTCCTTGAAGGGAGATAAGGCAGTGCACAGGGAAAGATAGCAGACCAAGCTGTCAGGCTGACCTCCCAACCTCAAAAGACGCATCAAAAGTGTCCTAATTCAGGACATTCAATAGAGGCGAGCCAAGCTAAGCCTAACTGTATTACAATCTAGTATATTGCTGGACCAACTGCAATATATGTACCATGCACATACTTACAATTCTTTAAAGTGCCCCTATTATGCAATTTTAAAGGCTCCTACAATAGGTTTACATGAATCAAAGGTCAAAAAACACTTTCATTTTCTCATAATATTCATTGCACATCACCACATTATTCAATTATTCTTAAACGACTCGATGGATGAATCAGTCTCTCTAAATCCCTCCTTTCCACGAGCTACTCTGCTCTGATTGACCATATGGCCAAACATTACCATAACTGAACTTCAGCTCTGGAGGCTTCCTCAGTCCTCAGTGATTGTAAGATTTTACCATATCTCCATCGCAAGGACGACTTGAGCAGGACGTTTCTCAGTGATGCTACTCATTTTGAGGTTCATTATGAGATGTTGCAGCTGTAATTCCTCACCATCAGCATTAACACACTGCAAAAAATGCTTTTCTTACTTAGTATTTTTGTCTTGTTTTAAGTCCAAATACCAAAAAATTCTTAAAACAAGAAGCATTTACTAGACAAGCAAATGTTTTTGTCTTGTTTTGGGAAAAAATAACTCAAAATTAATTAATTGGTTTCTGTTTGAATTAAGATTATTTTGTTTACCCCATTGGCAGATTATTTTGCTTATTTTAAGCAAAAACTCATTTAATTTAAAAACTTTTGCTTGTCTAGTAAATGCTTCTTGTTTTAAGAATTTTTAGATGTTTGGACTAGAAACAAGACATTTTTTGCAGTGCAAGTGTGTGTCCATCAACAAACCCATGTATGTTTCTCATTTATTGCGGTGCACATGCGGGAACTGTATCAATAACAGCGCATACGTTAGCCCAGCACTGATGTGAATGACTGATGGAACATTAAAGTTTGCAAAACAAATCTAGCTCCATCCTTTATCTTCACTCAAAGTAGTAAAAACAACAGACAATCTGCATCAATAGAGAGTTTAGGTAATAGTGGCCCACAGCTGATTTACAGTACTATTTCAGTAAGACGAGAGTTAGCCAGAAACGTCCACAATATAAAACTTTATTTATCGTGCACTTTCGCCCTTACAACGTTGCAGAACATTTACATTCACACTGCATAAAAGAGAATATTTGAAAAAACATAATTGGGCACTTTAAGAAAGAATTCAATGAAAAATGAAAGGTTACTGATTGGTGGAAATCAACAAGTGTGCTGTACCTGAGCCTAAGGTCCCAGGTGAACTCTTCATCCCAGCTCATAGCAGAGTTTAGAGGAAGCTGAGCAATGATGCGCGTCTTATTCTCGTCATCTTCCACACTTCGCAATACCACTGTCAATGTCTCGTCGTCGTAAAAGCGGGCATCTAGGCAACTGTACGAGCCACTAATAAACACAATTTTAATCATTCACACTTCACACATACAAAGATTAAATAATGGCAATAGTTTCATAATATGGTATTTCCACAGATGAACTCACGTAGAAGTTGGTGCAGGCGTTTCATCATCTATACTAGAATTGAGAGGAGTGCTGAGGTTCAGGGCCACCAGACCATTAGGGACAGACCTTATTCACACACACAAATTTAGTCAGTAATGAAAATCTATTCATTGATGCTATATGATTCTTTCTCAAAAGATTCTAGATCGATCTATGACAATCATAATTGGAATTTTAAAATGACTGATTCACTGAGTGAATGATTTGCTTTTTAGATACTATATACACTACTGTTCAAAAGTTTGAGGACAGTAAGATGTTTTTAAATACTATTGTGAAATATTACGATTTAAAATAACTGTTTTATAGTTTGATATATTTTAAAATGTAATGTATTCCTGTGATCAAAGCTGAATTTTCAGCATCATTACTCCAGTGTCACATGATCCTTCAGAAATCATTCTGATATGCTAATTTGGGGCTCAAGAAACATTTCTTATTATTATCCATGTTGAAAACAGTTGTGCTGCTTCATATTTTTGTGAAAATGGTTCACAAAATGATTCATTTCAAAAGAAAGTTTGAAATGGACATATTTTGTAACATTATACATTTCTCTACTATCTCTTTTTATCAATTATATGCATCCTTAATGAAAAAATATATATTTTAGCTTTATATTACTGACCCCAATCTTTTAACTGGTATTGAACATTCATGTTTTGAAAATATTCTCTTTGTGGTCAAATACAGCAGAGAATATAACAAAAGAGGTGTGTGTACCTGTTGGGGTCTGTTGCTCTCCTCAGAATATAGATTTTAGAGGGTGAGATCTCTGGCATGCAGAACACTACACAATGCATACCAGCCTTCTTATCATTCCACCTGCATTAAAACACACTCTTATCATCATCATCATCATCATCATCATCATCATCACTACCACCATGTTTAGAAAAATCATGACTGCAGAGTGCAGACTGTAATTGCTTTATGAACCCTACATTATTGACACACACTGTAACCTCAGAATTCCCCATTATAAATTACAGGGATAGAAGAAGTCCACTTACAGTGAAGGCAGCTCAAACAGCCTTGGTGTATTTTCTGAGCTATCAAAAAAAAAAAAAAAAATAGTATAGAAGTCGTCATAATTCCAACAGCAAGACAAAATTTGAAAACTCATTAGCAGTACTAGAATCCAGACCATGGATTACCTCTCAGGAACAGTGTACAAGCGTAAACACACAGCTTGTTTTACTGAATGCCCAATGACCTCCTGAAAAACACGCAGACATATAATTGACCATATCATATGCACGGTTACTTCCTGGTTTTCCATAAGCTAGCTTGGGCATTTCCACTGAACTGTTAGCTGTCATTCTATAATCACTGTTAGGGCTGGGTATTGACACAAATTTCATAATTCGGTTCTCAAGCTTGCAGTTTGAGTCGATTCCGATTCAATATCGATTATTTTGGATATAGGCCTGCATCAGATACAATACATGGCAAATTCTCTCAAGGAAAACAAATCTCTTAACTAATGCCCTAAACTGTGGGAGTCAGTTGTAGCCTAGGCTGCATTAGCCTACTATATTATTGAAGGTAAAAATGAACTGATTTCTATACAAACATTAAATTTTTTAAATAATAATAATAAAATTATAATATTAACTTTACAATTACATAATCATATTTCTACTCCAATTCGTTTTTTGAAATATAAACATTTAAATGGTGGCTATCATAAAAACTTGCCAGATTTATTCATACAAGCATTACATATTGAAGAACATTAAAAATGATAATGAATAGTCAGCTGAATTTTTCTAGCTGACTAAGGAGTTTATGGACACTGGATATGGTTTTTCTGAGGTAAATGTGACGTTACGTGACATTGTTTGCTGTTTTACTGATGTCTTTCCACGGTTGAAACACTGATTGAGCGATTCCATGTGACATGATACAGATTTGGTAAGTTGTACTCTCTCTTTTAACACACTTTCAGACGCGCTCTTTAATGTTTATTTTGTGCTGTAACTGGTATTAAGCGGAAGAGAAGATCAGTTCATCAGAGAAAGAGAAGATCAGTTCATCAGAGAAAGAGAAGATCAGTTCATCAGAGAAAGAGAAGATCAGTTCAGAGAAAAAGATCAGTACATCAGAGAAAGAGAAGATCAGTTCAGAAGATCAGTTCAGAGAAAGAGAAGATCAGTTCATCAGAAGATCAGTTCAGAAGATCAGTACATCAGAAAGAGAAGATCAGTTCATCAGAGAAAGAGAACATCAGTTCAGAAGATCAGTTCATCAGAGAAAGAGAAGATCAGTTCATCAGAGAAAGAGAAGATCAGTTCATCAGAGAAAAAGAAGATCAGTACATCAGAGAAAGAGAAGATCAGTTCATCAGAAAGAGAAGATCAGTTCATCAGAGAAAGAGAAGATCAGTTCATCAGAGAAAAAGAAGATCAGTTCAGAAAGAGAAGATCAGTTCAGAGAAAGAGAAGATCAGTTCATCAGAGAAAAAGAAGATCAGTTACATCAGAGAAAGAGAAGATCAGTTCATCAGAGAAAGAAGATCAGTTCAGAAGATCAGTTCATCAGAAAAAGAAGATCAGTACATCAGAGAAAGAGAAGATCAGTTCATCAGAGAAAGAGAAGATCAGTTCAGAAAATCAGTTCATCAGAGAAAGAGAAGATCAGTTCATCAGAGAAAGAGAAGATCAGTTCATCAGAGAAAGAGAAGATCAGTTCATCAGAGAAAAAGAAGATCAGTTCAGAAAATCAGTTCATCAGAGAAAGAGAAGATCAGTTCATCAGAAAGAGAAGATCAGTTCAGAAGATCAGTTCATCAGAGAAAGAGAAGATCAGTTCATCAGAGAAAGAGAAGATCAGTTCATCAGAGAAAGAGAAGATCAGTTCATCAGAGAAAGAAGAAGATCAGTTCATCAGAGAAAGAGAAGATCAGTTCATCAGAAAGAGAAGATCAGAAGATCAGTTCATCAGAGAAGAAAGAGAAGATCAGTTCATCAGAGAAAGAGAAGATCAGTTCATCAGAGAAAGAGAAGATCAGTTCAGAAGATCAGTTCATCAGAGAAAGAAGAATCAGTTCATCAGAGAAAGAGAAGATCAGTTCATCAGAGAAAGAGAAGATCAGTTCATCAGAGAAAGAGAAGATCAGTTCAGAAAATCAGTTCATCAGAGAAAGAGAAGATCAGTTCATCAGAGAAAGAGAAGATCAGTTCAGAAGATCAGTTCATCAGAGAAAAGAAGATCAGTACATCAGAAAAGAGAAGATCAGTTCATCAGAGAAAAAGAAGATCAGTACATCAGAGAAAGAGAAGATCAGTTCATCAGAGAAAGAGAAGATCAGTTCATCAGAGAAAGAAGATCAGCTCAGAAGATCAGTTCATCAGAGAAGAGAAGATCAGTTCAGAAGATCAGTTCATCAGAGAAAGAGAAGATCAGTTCATCAGAGAAAGAGAAGATCAGTTCATCAGAAAGAGAAGAGCAGTTCATCAGAGAAAGAGAATCAGTTCATCAGAGAAAGAGAAGATCAGTTCAGAAGATCAGTTCATCAGAGAAAGAGAAGATCAGTACATCAGAGAGAAGATCAGTTCATCAGAGAAAAGAAGATCAGTACATCAGAGAAAGAGAAGATCAGTTCATCAGAGAAAGAGAAGATCAGTACATCAGAGAAAGAGAAGATCAGTTCATCAGAGAAAAGAAGATCAGTACATCAGAGAAAGAGAAGATCAGTTCATCAGAGAGAAGAGAAGATCAGTTCATCAGAGAAAGAGAAGATCAGTTCATCAGAGAAAGAGAAGATCAGTTCATCAGAGAAAGAGAAGATCAGTTCATCAGAGAAAAGAAGATCAGTTCATCAGAAAGAAGATCAGTACATCAGAAAGAGAAGATCAGTTCATCAGAAAGAGAAGATCAGTTCATCAGAGAAAGAGAAGATCAGTTCATCAGAGAAAAGAAGATCAGTTCATCAGAGAAAAGAAGATCAGTTCATCAGTTCATCAGAGAAAGAGAAGATCAGTACATCAGAGAAAGAGAAGATCAGTTCATCAGAGAAAGAGAAGATCAGTACATCAGAAGATCAGTTCATCAGAGAAAGAGAAGATCAGTTCATCAGAGAAAAAGAAGATCAGTACATCAGAGAGAAAAGAAGATCAGTACATCAGAGAAAGAGAAGATCAGTTCATCAGAGAAAAAGAAGATCAGTTCATCAGAGAAGAGAAGATCAGTCATCAGAGAAAGAGAAGATCAGTTCATCAGAGAAAGAGAAGATCAGAAGATCAGTACATCAGAAAAGAGAAGATCAGTTCATCAGAGAAAAAGAGAAGTACATCAGAGAGAAAGAAGATCAGTCATCAGAGAAAGAGAAGATCAGTTCATCAGAGAAAGAGAAGATCAGTACATCAGAGAAAGAGAAGATCAGTTCATCAGAGAAAGAGAAGATCAGTACATCAGAGAAAGAGAAGATCAGTTCATCAGAGAAAAGAAGATCAGTACATCAGAGAAAGAGAAGATCAGTTCATCAGAGAAAGAGAAGATCAGTTCAGAAGATCAGTTCATCAGAGAAAGAGAAGAAGATCAGAAATCAGAAAGAAGATCAGTTCATCAGAAAAAGAAGATCAGTACATCAGAGAAAGAGAAGATCAGTTCATCAGAGAAAGAGAAGATCAGTTCATCAGAAAAAGAAGATCAGTACATCAGAGAAAGAGAAGATCAGTTCATCAGAGAAAGAGAAGATCAGTTCATCAGAGAAAAGAAGATCAGTACATCAGAGAAAGAGAAGATCAGTTCATCAGAGAAAAAGAAGATCAGTACATCAGAGAAAGAGAAGATCAGTTCATCAGAGAAAGAGAAGATCAGCTCAGAAGATCAGTTCATCAGAGAAAGAGAAGATCAGCTCAGAAGATCAGTTCATCAGAGAAAGAGAAGATCAGTTCAGAAGATCAGTTCATCAGAGAAAGAGAAGATCAGTTCATTTCGATCTCACGCCACAGCACCAAAGAATTGTTTTTGAATTTCGTAATAAAATGGGCGTAATTTGAGCTCTGAGACATTGCTTCACGTCAGTAACAAAGCACGCTACAACGTTCATTTCATTCATCAGCTGAAAACAGGATAGACTAATCGACTCTTGGGATTTATGAATCGATATCGGTTCGTAAAAATGAGAATCTATTAAAATCGAGAAATCTACTTTTTTTTTTACCCAGCCCTACTCGCTGTACATGAACACAAAACCATCAATGGTTGACCTTTTAATGTTGTATTTATATTTTAATGCAGTTATCACACTTACCTAATTTAGCCAATTAACCAGTTTTATTGATAGCAATAAAGACAAAGCTAACAGGAACCTTGGAATAAGAAACAAGCACATGCAACATTTTTCCAGCACTTCAAATGTTATTTTTAATGTGATGACCAAAAACATTATTTGTTCATCCTTCTGAGATTGTCCATTTGTAAAACCGAATGTTTCAAGATTTAGGCAATACAAAATTTAATAGAAAACACTTTTATTTAAAAATAAAAAAGACATTAATTACCACTATAACCAGGAGATGGTTCTACAATAATTTTATGAAGCGACGACAATAGTTTTTGTGTGCAAAAAAACCCCTAAATAACGACTTGTATAGAGATGGCCGATTTCAAAACTGCTTCATGAAGCTTCGGAGCGTTATGAAACAGCGTAATTCATGACAGAATTTTTGGGTGAACTAACCCTTTAACCGTTAACCGAAAGTACGAATTTTGACCTATTCATACTCTCAGTTTATTTTTTTAATTTTTTCACTTTTTTTGGTTTGTTTGTTTGTTTGCTGCATGGTTAAAGAAAAATATGCTGTATTTGTTAACTCACTAGGCGCGTCGACACATGCAACCACACGTGCCTACACAGCAGTAGTACAAGCTCCTGACTGGTGGAAAGCAAATGAAAGGCGCTTCCCAAGGCTGGCCACTCTAGCGAGGCGTTATCTCTGTATTCCCGGGGCATCAGTGCCATCTGAAGCCTTGTTTAAGGCTTTTCGTAGTGTGGTTTTGGTCTAGTTTACTAAAGTAAACATCGTCACATATGTTCTTCTCGCTGCTGTTTCCTGATGGTTTATAGAACAATTACTCCGAGTCACCCTCTGTCGTTTCAAAGAACAGCACAACGGCGAGCACGCAGTCACAACTCCCCAAACGGAGAAGGCTCGCACGCAGCCAGCGGAGGCCCGTGCTGCGGAGCCAGACGAAAGTATCAACAGTGCTTGAGAGGGTGTTTTCTGCCGTGGGTCTAAATGTCAACAGGCCGCGCTCCAGACTAACCCACATCAGACATGTTACTTAAAAAAAAAAAAAACATACAAGGTGTGGATTGAGGTAGGCCTGCTATTTATATTTGACGAAAAAACTAGTCTGACGGAAAAAACTATTCCGGTTCTTCAAAGCTTCAAACGGATTCAGTGTATTTTCGTTTTGTCATCTTAATTTGGTAATTATTTAAGTGAAAAATGTTTAGTGTAGGTCTATTTATTTTATGCTTTTTATTTATATTTTATTCTGTTTTTCTCTGTTGTCAGAAACACTGCAGGTGTGTGGAAATATGATAATGTGTGAATCCAGGTTCTGTTGTTGAGCTGTTCTGTATGCTGCTGTTTGCATGGTAAAATAAACCCGTGAAAAAGTCTCTTTTGTATTTGTATTTTTATTTAATGCCAATTCAATTTTATAATCTTATCAGTTAACGGTTAATAATCGGATAATGAGCATCCCTAATATGAAGTACTCACAAAGTCTCATGAAAAACAATAACTTTTATTGTGAATGAATTAAGACTGAAAGCGAGCACCATACTCTCCCTAAAGTGCACATTAAATCTTTAATTTATTTTTTTTCCCCACATGAAAGTGTGAAAACTGATGGTTGAATTTATTTTTTCTGAGGAGGAACACTGAAGGACATGTCTTTTTTATGACATTTTACATTTGAATGACTAAATGAATGCTCTGCCCGACTATTTAAGTGACTATATTCTGATTATAAACAAAGTATTACACTATTGATGCTGTTAAAGCTACCTCAGGACATTGATGATAACGACACACCAACAAGTGACATTTCAGCGGAAGTTTTTCAGCTGGCTAATAACATTGTGGAGGTTCCGTGCATATGGTCAGTTAGGAGTCAGACGCATTAGGGAAAGAATGGTCAGCAGGAAGAGTGAAACAACCCAGTTAATGTAGTTAATGCTTCTGTTATATATGTGCTGGAGACCGTTAATGGATGGAGCTTGTGTGTGAGAAGGAAAGTTACAGCATCTTCTGGAAAAGAGAAGAGGATGGGATGCATGTCCATTTTGTGAAAAAAAATTTTTTTTGAGGGGAGGTAATAATATGTCAAGCCTCTTTGTTGTTTATAAATATAGTAAGCCCTCATATTGCAGCTTGTGTTTTTATTGTTATTCTGGTTGGCTGAAATTCATAAACACTGACTCAAACAATCTCAGCCCATAATAAAGAGCTGAAAACAAAAGTTGTTTAGCCCTAAATTATAAGGTTTCAAAGTAGAACATGTAAAACTGTTGTCCTAGTGTAGTTCAGTTGTTTCCAAGTGACTTTGTTTACAGAGATGCAGAAAGAGTAGTAAGGTTTGTGTGTGTGTGTGTGTGTGTGTGTGTGTGTGTGTTAGAGACTCACAGCTGGTTTCTGTAAGCAAAAATCAATGAAACCCTCCATCATTCTCTTGACAAAGTGCAAAGACTTCTGTGGGTAAGTGGGGAAGAGCAGCGGACTGTCTGCAACACAAGAAGTATCAAACAATAAGTTCACATTAGCAGTCTTGTGTTCTAATAAAGGAAGAAGGTGTAGTGATTTAACCTTTTAGATGAGCGCTCTGCTTTACAAATGTCACCCACTGGTTGCCCTCCATGTTGGGTGGAGATACCAAGTCTTCATCTTCATCCTTCAAGTACTGCAAAACAACAACAGACCACGTATGTTATGAAACGAGGAAAATAATTCCCTTCTTGAACGTGTAAGACGGTCCTTACCTGTCCGACACGCTCAACGTTGAAATACTTCCCTTTCCGATCAAACAGCTCCTCATTCTAAAATGGGGAACAGAAAATGAGGTGAGCTTTCACCAAATGTTTGTTTAGTGTTAAAATGATGTTTCTCATTCACTCACAGCACTGAAATGCTCAGACAGGAAGTCAGCCACAAAAGCCAGATCCTTCTGAGTCATCTGAAACACACAATCATTTATAACAATTACATTTATAACAACAGAAATGTACAAAAATATATATATATATATATATATATATATATATATATTAGTGCTGTGTAAATTATCGCGTTAACGTAGGCGATTAATTTTTTCAGTTTAATAAAAAGTATTTAACGCAATTAACGCAGCGTTAATTTTTAGATTAATTTTTGCCTAGCGTTACATTATATGATCATGCTCTTATTAATGTAAATGCTTTTAAACCATCTAAGCGCGACAAGACAGAAGAGAACGTGCTGTATGTCAGTGTCCGGTCTGTGTGGCTGCGGCTCAATCAGATCCCTAGTTCAGTAGTCAGAGCACTGATCAGGGAGTCGGCCACATTCATGTACGTTACACAATAAGACACTGATTCACCACCTAAGACACACACACACACACACACACACACACACACACACACACACACACACACACACACACACACACACACACACACACACACACACACACACACACACACACACACACACACACACACACAACACACAGACAGATTTGTGCCAGTCTCGTGCACACATCGAGATCTCTTTCGCTCTTGAACAAACAATAACAACAACACAGAGAATGTTGCAAAAAAATGCAGAGTATGTTTTGTCGAGTATTCTCATAATAGGAGTCGTAAATGAGTTAAATAAGATGTGAAGAAATGAGATGCGCGTGACAGCATGTCAGATCTGCGCCATGTTCGGCAGCCGCCGATCTTAAAGTCACAGCAGCACTAACGATGTCTGTCATTAATGTTCAATCACAGAACAAAAGGAACAGAGAAAAGGAACACTATCTCATACCACAAAAAAAGTAACAAACGGGGCTAATATACACACACAATGTGGTGTACTACAAAAAAATCTTTATCTCCATACCAAAATTCCAGATGGCCAGTGATTCATCTTTTATAAATCGTTAAAATATTAATGTCTGTGACGCTGTGAGCACAGAGACTGTTGTGTAGACTGTAAGTATTTAAAACGTTTAACTTTTTAAAATGTTTGATGTTTAATATGAATAAATAGCGCTCATAAATAGCCGTCGATGGCATTCTCAAGTGAAACAAGTTGAGGCTTAATTTTGTCTCTTCTTTTTTTTTTGGACTTGTGAACTTGTGACAAATTCAATTGAAAGCGGAATAAATGTTTTAGTGGATAAAGCTTTGTCTGTTTGCTAAATTGGTTAATTTCACTCAACAGAAGGTTACTAAATTACGTTTTTTAATTTTTACCAACCATATATATTTGTCTCTATAAGGCAAAACATTGTTTTTATGGTAACACTTTACAAGGTTTAATTTAACATTAATGTATTAATTAACTATGAGCAATACATTTGATACAGTATTTATTAATCTTTGTTAGTAAAAAAACAAAAAAACAAAGAAAAAAACAGCTGTACATCTTCAGAGTAAGTGATTTTAATGTGTATTGGTAAATGCTGAAATTAACGTTAACAAATAATAATATTTTTGATCATTAATTTTGATGGTTGATAAACTTAGACCTAAGATCGCGGTGATGGCGTGGGTAATCTGCCATGCAGAGGTTCTGAAGGTACTTTAAAATTTTTTTTTTTTTTTATCGAATGTTCTTAATATCATTAACGTTGTTTTTACGTTAAAAGAATGGAATTTGGTCTTATAGGATTATGTCTGATGTATTGCTTCCTTTTAATCTATAGGCCAATAGCGATTAAGAGTATAACAACAGGAACAGGCAGCTTTCGCAACCAATGAGAAACCGTCTGGCACGCCCCTTACTCCAAGCTGCAGTTACCCATACTTGGAGAAAAGTGTAGCTTTAATGATGATTAATCTATATTTAATTTATTATTTATGCAGTTAAGAAAGGTGTTTGATAACTATTACATTTCTGTATATGTCTAACAGGAAGGCCACAAGTAAATATAACATTTATTATAATGGGTTTATGTAAAGATTGTTTTAAGCTCACTTAAATGAAAAGTTGTTTTTTAAAGCCTAATAAATGTTGAAATTGGTAGCTTTCATTTACACTGTAATGTAATGTCATTGTTTCATAGAGACATTAGTATCAGTGATACTGGCCTTCATTCATAAAAAGATGCCATTGCAACACATATTTAAAATGTCCTATCTTTAAATTGTTTCTACATTAATTTGGAGAGTAACTGAAATTAATAAAATATCAAAATATTAAAAGCTCCAAAAATATTAAAAACTTGCGATTAATCACAGGAAAAAATGTGATTAATTTGTAAAAAAATGTATCGATTCCCAGCACTAATATATATATATATATATATATATATATATAAACAAATAGATTAATCACGTCCAAAATAAAAGTTTGTGTTTACATAATATATGTGTGTGCTGTGTATAAATATTATGTATATATAAATAAAGACACAAGCATGTATATATTTAAGAATTTAAAAAATATATATATAATTATTTATTTATATTTTAATATTATTTATATAATATAAATTAAATAAATATATATACAGCATATATTTCTTAAATATATACATGAATGAGCATGGATTTATTTAATTATACACAATACACACACATATTATGTAAACACAACCTTTTATTTTGGATGTGATTAATATATTTGACCACACTATATATATATATATATATATATATATATATATATATATATATATATATATATATATATATATATATATATATATATATATACACACACACACACACACATACATATACACACACACATATATATAAAAATGTGTGTGTGTATATATATATATATATATATATATATATATATTATTACATTTCCAGCACCATAATTTTCTTCACCCACAATCTTTCACTCTCTTCATGTCTGTTGATATCTTACCTTGTTAAGCTCAGGAGGAACATGATCTTCTGACATTGAAGCATTGCTGTGAAAAGACAATACAATTCAAAAAGACTGGCTCTGTTCCCAAATTTAGCGCTGTGCCTAATGAGGCATCATTTTAAAGCATTATGAATGCACTTCTGATACACAGGCTGATACAAGTTCATAAAAGCCTTCACATTCCATAATGCATTGCTACAAGCTCAGTAAAAACAAATCCAGCACATTAGGTACTGGAACAGAGTTATTGACTAAAGCTAAAGCTCACACAAAAAAATGCAGCTTACCAACATACAGCCATCTGAAAAATGCTTTGAAGTTCTTCATACTCTTATCAATAACTCTGGAATCAAGACAAGCAGTTGAGAGAAGTTTAATAAAGACATGTACAGTACGGTCATCCAGGATAAAGTGGACAGAATAAGATTAAACTCACTGTAAAAGTTCACTGGCCTTCAGGGTAAAAGAGCCCACAGCTACGATGGCATCTAAACCATTAGCAAAAGGGAATGTATAAACATTTCTTTCTACCTGCTTGTTTTTAGTTAGAGAAAATACATAATAATCATTTTATATTTAAGTACCATGATTTATGTCTATAACAGTGTTATTATTGTTAACTACAACTAAAACAATTTTAAAAAGTTTTCATTAATTATAGTTAAGTTGAAATAAAATAAAATTAAAATTTCAGATAAAACTTTATACAAAAAATAGAAATGTTGCCTTGCCGGAAATAAAACAAGTTTAAGTTAAAAATACTAAAATATAATATAGGGGCCTGTACCATGGTGGTAGTTTAACAAACTCAGGGTTACAGGATTAGTTTTGCGTTGATAAAACCAAACCAATCTATTCAGGCATTGCTGGTCCCATGATGCAGATCATCAGCTTTCTCTGTCAACTCAGGCTTTGATCCTGAGTTTAGCTGTGACATCAGTAGTGAACAGCCAATCACACGCTGTGGATCAGTGGAACTGAGATTCACTTCTCACGAGAGAAGCAGCGAGATTCATATCCAGAACATAACCTGCCCTGGAGCAGGTTAGCTGTGGAGCGTAAGTTACTATGGAGATGCACACTGCTAAAAGCCAAACCACTTTCATGGTACCTAAAACCCAGGACTGGCACAAACTAAGCTTAAACATATCTGGCTAGCCAGCTAAACCGGCTTCATGGTATAGGCCCCTGGTTTCATTACTGTGTGCATCTTGAGACAAAACTATGGTAGGGACATAATAAGATATGTCAATGCGAAATGCTTTCAGTTAAAACAGCTCAAACATGCATTTTAGACTGGGACTAGACTTATGCCTCGTCTTTGAAACCGGGGAATAATAGTAAAATAAGGTCTATACCTTCAATGGCTGCAGGATCCAGGCCGAGAGGTTGAAACTTCTGCTTCCAGAGGGCCATTCCTTTGAGCTCGCTCAGATGATATAGCAGTGCCTCAGAGCCACTACGTGCACAGCAAACACTCAATGCACAAGCTGCTGCGTAACACTTCCTATCTGGTGCTGGTTAAAGGCCTAGTGAGTGATACGTACCTCTGCAAGTGACTGATAGCAAGTTTCTGGATGCTGGAATACGAAGAATCAATGGATTGACCCAACATCTTTAGGCCCTGAGTGATAAACAAAAAAAAGCATACAGTAATAGTGGATGAAGTTGATCATAATTACTCAACTAACTAATGCAGTGAAGTGAGTGAACCTTAGATTTACCTTGACAGTGAGTTGATTCATGAGAAGAGCCTGAAGTTCAGGGCTGAAAGAGAAACAGGAAATTTGATATATGCAGTTCTACAAGAGTGATCATTTGTCATCTGTTTTGGTTATGAACACTCAAAATATAACAATAACACATGATCAGGTATGCTAAAAGTTTCCATCCCAGGCTGAGATCAACAAGACCAGACATATGCACAGCTATTTTCCTGTTCATCCACATCTTAAAGGGTTAGTTCACCCAAAAATGAAAATCATTAATTCCTCGCCCTCATGTCGTTCCAAACCCGCAAGACCTTCGTTCATCTTCGGAACACAAATTAAGATATTTTTGATGAAATCTGAGAGCTTTCTGATCTCTCCATAGTTAATGACAGAATTTTCATTTTTATCTATCCATTTAACATTATCACAAAACATCTCATGCCTGGATACTTGTTATTCCTATTATATCTTATAGTGGACATGTATTGTATTGTAGAATGTACACTGCTCAAAAAAATTAAAGGAACACTTTTTAATCAGAGAATACCATCAAGTCAGTTAAACTCCTGGGGTTTTGATCTGGTCAGTTAAGTAGCAGAGGGTTGTTAATCAGTTTCAGCTGCTGAAATGTTAATGAAATTAACAACAGGTGCACTAGATGGGCAACAATGAGACAACCCCCAAAACAGGAATGGTTTTACAGGTGGAGGCCACTGACATTTTTTTCCCTACTCATCTTTTCTGACTGTTTTTCACTAGTTTTGCATTTGGCTAGGGTCATTGTCACTACTGGTAGCATGAGGCAACACCTGGACCCTACAGAGGTTGCACAGGCAGTCCAACTCCTCCAGGATGGCACATCAATACACTCACCTAAAGGATTATTAGGAACACCATACTAACACTGTGTTTGACCCCCTTTCACCTTCAGAACTGCCTTAATTCTGCGTGGCATTGATTCAACAAGGTGCTGAAAGCATTCTTTAGAAATGTTGGCCCATATTGATAGGATAGCATCTTGCAGTTGATGGAGACTTATGGGATGCACATCCAGGGCACGAAGCTCCCGTTCCACCACATCCCAAATATGCTCTATTGGGTTGAGATCTGGTGACTGTGGGGGCCATTTTAGTACATTGTCATGTTCAAGAAATCAATTTGAAATGATTCGAGCTTTGTGACATGGTGCATTATCCTGCTGGAAGTAGCCATCAGAGAATGGGTACATGGTGGTCATAAAGGGATGGACATGGTCAGAAACAATGCTCAGGTAGTCCGTGGCATTTAAACAATGCCCAATAGGCACTAAGGGGCCTAAAGTGTGCCAAGAAAACATCCCCCACACCATTACACCACCACCACCAGCCTGCACAGTGGTAACAAGGCATGATGGATCCATGTTCTCATTCTGTTTACGCCAAATTCTAACTCTACCATCTGAATGTCTCAACAGAAATCGAGACTTATCAGACCAGGCAACATTTTCCCAGTCTTCAACTGTCCAATTTTGGTGAGCTCGTGCAAATTGTAGCCTCTTTTTCCTATTTGTAGTGGAGATGAGTGGTACCCGGTGGGGTCTTCTGCTGTTGTAGCCCATCCGCCTCAAGGTTGTGCGTGTTGTGGCTTCATAAATGCTTTGCTTTGCTGCATACCTCAGTTGTAACGAGTGTTTATTTCAGTCAAAGTTGCTCTTTTATCAGCTTGAATCAGTCGGCCCATTCTCCTCTGACCTCTAGCATCAACAAGGCATTTTCACCCACAGGACTGGATGTTTTTCCCTTTTCACACCATTCTTTGTAAACCCTAGAAATGGTTGTGCCTGAAAATCCCAGTAACTGAGCAGATTGTGAAATACTCAGACCGGCCCGTCTGGCACCAGCAACATGCCACGCTCAAAATTGCTTAAATCACCTTTCTTTCCCATTCTGACATTCAGTTTGGAGTTCAGGAGATTGTCTTGACCAGGACCACACCCCTAAATGCATTGAAGCAACTGCCATGTGATTGGTTGATTACATAAATGCATTAATGAGAAATTTAACAGGTGTTCCTAATAATCCTTTAGGTGAGTATGTAGCATTGCCAAAAGGTTTGCTGTGTCTCCCAGCACCATCTCAAGAGCATGGAGGAGATTCCAGGAGACAGGCAGTTACTCTAGGAGAGCTGGACAGGGCCGTAGAAGGTCCTTAACCCATCAGCAGTACCGTAGCTGCTCCTTTGTACAAAAAGGAACAGGATGAGCACTCCCAGAGCACTACAAAATGACTGTCCAGGAGCTGCCTGGTCCAGATCTGGGAGGAAATACCCCAGGACGCCATCCGTCGTCTCCGACGTTATCAGGCATGCATACAAGCATGTGGGGGCCATACAAACTACTGAGTACCATTTTGAGTTGCTACATGAAATTTCAGAAAAATGGACTAGCCTGCTGCATAATTTTTTCACTTAGATTTTTGGGGTGTCTTTGAATTCAGTCCTCTGTAGGATGATCATTTTCATTTCCATCAAACACATTACCCAGTCCATATTAGTATAGATATCCAGCATGATATTTTTCCCCATTCAGATCTGATGTGTTTTCAAAGTGTTCCTTTAATTTTTTGGAGCAGTGTATATTTTCCTATTCTGAATGTAGCTATGCGTTTGCAATCATATGGTGCCCCCTGTTGGCTATTTAGAGTAAACACACGCATGAGTAGATTTAATCTCTCATGCTTTCAAATATGAATTATATTTAATATAAATACATAATAATATATTAAAATTAGTGCTGTCAAATCGATTAATCGCATCCAAAATAAAAGTTTGTGTTTACATATGTGTGTGTACTGTGTATAATTATTATGTGTATATAAAGACGTTTATACTCATTCATGTATATATTGAAGAAATATTTGTATATTTGCATGTATATATTTATATAATTTATATTATATATAAATATTTTATATATCAATCTAATTTTTATTATTAAATATATACAAGCACACAAACTTTTATTTTGGATACGATTAATCTGTTTGACATTGCTAATTAAAATGTTATTATTTTACATATTATATAATGCTATTATGTTAGGGTTAGTTAATGCATTTATATAGAATGCTATTATATTTATATAAATATTATAACATGATTTTACAAGCTTTACTCAATGAGAAATAAATATGCAAACAATATGATGAAACTTCATTTTAAGTTTTTGTTTAAATTTTAATTGCTTATAAACCACTGATTATCTTTATATACACTCACCTAAATGATTATTAGGAACACCTGTTCAATTTCTCATTAATGCAATTATCTAATCAACCAATCACATGGCAGTTGCTTCAATGCATTTAAGGGTGTGGTCCTGGTCAAGACAATCTCCTGAATTCAAACTGAATGTCAGAATGGGAAAGAAAGGTGATTTAAGCAATTTTGAGCGTGGCATGGTTGTTGGTGCCAGACGGGCCAGTCTGAGTATTTCACAATCTGCTCAGTTACTGGGATTTTCACGCACAACCATTTCTAGGGTTTACAAAGAATGGTGTGAAAAGGGAAAAACATCCAGTCCTGTGGGAAAATGCCTTGTTGATGCTAGAGGTCAGAGGAGAATGGGCCGACTGATTCAAGCTGATAAAAGAGCAACTTTGACTGAAATAAACACTCGTTACAACTGAGGTATGCAGCAAAGCAAAGCATTTATGAAGCCACAACACGCACAACCTTGAGGCGGATGGGCTACAACAGCAGAAGACCCCACCGGGTACCACTCATCTCCACTACAAATTTGCACGAGCTCACCAAAATTGAACAGTTGAAGGCTGGAAAAATGTTGCCTGGTCTGATGAGTCTCGATTTCTGTTGAGACATTCAGATGGTAGAGTCAGAAATTGGCGTAAACAGAATGAGAACATGGATCCATCATGCCTTGTTACCACTGTGCAGGCTGGTGGTGGTGGTGTAATGGTGTGGGGGATGTTTTCTTGGCACACTTTAGGCCCCTTAGTGCCAATTGGGCATCGTTTAAATGCCACGGCCTACCTGAGCATTGTTTCTGACCATGTCCATCCCTTTATGACCACCATGTACCCATTCTCTGATGGCTACTTCCAGCAGGATAATGCACCATGTCACAAAGCTCGAATCATTTCAAATTGGTTTCTTGAACATGACAATGAGTTCACTGTACTAAAATGGCCCCCACAGTCACCAGATCTCAACCCAATAGAGCATCTTTGGGATGTGGTGGAACGGGAGCTTCGTGCCCTGGATGTGCATCCCACAAATCTCCATCAACTGCAAGATGCTATCCTATCAATATGAGCCAACATTTCTAAAGAATGCTTTCAGCACCTTGTTGAAACAATGCCACGCAGAATTAAGGCAGTTCTGAAGGCGAAAGGAGGTCAACACAGTATTAGTATGGTGTTCCTAATAATCCTTTAGGTGAGTGTACATTTCTATATAATTTTCATTTTGTTTAGTTTTAGTGATTTTAGTACTTTCAACTTAAAACTATTTCCGTTTTTTTGTATACATTTTTATCTGCAATGTAAATTTCAGCTTTACTTTAATTAACGACAATAATAACACTGTTATAGACAACTTATGTGCTGTTGAAAAACCTAATGTGATTAATACTTTCATTTATGAATTGTGTGTACCTTGCATGACCCCATAACAGTAGCTCCAGAAACTCATCCTGAACCTGAGTGCTTGTGTTCTTTTCCTGGAAAAAAACAAAAACACTCTGTGAAACAATGTATTGTATGTATGTATGTATGTATATGTATTTTCATAGTGAAACGTTTAAATGCCCTAATGAATTGTATATCGGATATTTTATATTTGCTTGTTTGTGACTGGCTGCCATGTGATGGCTCTAACCTGGACAAACTTAGTCAGGCGGAGGTCCATCTGCATAAGAATGTCCTCCCATGCTTCACACATACAGGTGAGAGAGAGACGCAAATACTAAACGACAGAGAGAGAGAATGAAAGATACTCTGTGAGCATAAAGACAGATTTACAGTATAACACAGGTGCTTCTGAGTAAGATGCCCATGAAGACACTCACCTGTAGCAGTGTGGAAATGTGCGTAAACTTGCGTGCCATCTTGGTCAACTCAGGCAGACAGGAAGACAGCAGCCCAGTGTCCAGCTGCAACACAGTCAATCCACTGATATCACTCTCATACATTTCACTCAAAGTAACTTGACAGCTGTCATTCAGCTGCGACTCAACCTGTATGCACTTTTTTTACTTGCAATCTGACTACTGCCTCATCAGCCTTCAATAAATTACAGTTACATACACATATATAGTACTTATATAATTACAAAGAGGCTATTTGCTGGAGTTCAAGTGGTGTTGTTTCAACGTATAGACATGCACATGTTTGTATGACTTTGTTAGAACATTCTTTGATATAATGCAATACCTAGTCCCTTACCCTATCCTTAACCATCACAACTATGGGCCAGATTTACTAACAGCTTGTGCCAGCGCAAATTGATAGTGATAAATTAGCGCTGAAAGGATGTGGACAGGGTTATTTATTATCTTATTGCATATGCATTTGAAGCAGTTTCCTTTTCAGACGCAAAATTTATGGGAGTATTTAAATGAATCATGCAAGGTGATTTACTAAGGTTTGCGCTGGTCAATTTACTGGTATTTGCACAATTATTTACTGCCCAATAAAAGTATGTCTTAAACCAGACGCTAACTGGTAGATTGCATTGGTCATTATGGAAATGATCCAGCTGTGTCTGTGTTCGTTAATTTGCACATTGTCAGTAGATCTCGCGCTGAACTTTCCACTCCCATCTGTGTTTTTTTGGAATTGCACTCTCGTGCTAATTTGCCCTGTTTAGTAAATCTGGTCCTAAGTGCCTTACCCTAACCTAATTCTAACTTTAACCCTAAAACCAAGTTTTAACTCTTAAACAGCCCTTTAAAGGGGTGTCAAAAAAGTCACGTTCTCACTCCGATGGTCTAAAACTCAAATTGGTCCTCCCAAATATATCTGCACAAGTACACACATGCATACATGTTGCATTTTCATGTTTTATGGATTTATCAAACTGTATATTCTATCCCCTAACCCTAGTCTCAGCCTCAGACGTCACACCCACGGACCGTTGGCTGAACATCTGATGCATATGGCACGCTTATCTGGAAACACTTCAGGAGTTTCGAAGTCCTCATCTGATTGGTTGAATTCTACAGGATGTCTGCGAGACGTGTGTGTTGCACAAAACGTTGTTAATTAGGCGGGAGTGTGGGCAGGACCTTGATATCGCGGCTCAACTTCACGCTCACTACTGCACATGATATGTCAGTGCCATATTTAAACACTAGTGGCTTCACGTCAACGGAAGAGAGTGAAGGCTAGTCGTCCATCTTTTTTACAGTCTATGGTCTGGCTACACGACACTACCCTAACCCTAAACACAACCCTTACAGAAAAAAACATCATGTAGTGGTTTTCCCAAATGGGGACCAAAAATGCCCCCACAAGATCAAATATTTCTGTTAAAACTATTCTTGTGTGAAGTATAGTAACGTAGGCCCTAGGGAATAGCTGAACCACACACACATATACAACATGAAAACAACATGAATACAAAGAGTACATTTATAAGAATTTGATTTTATATATATATATTTATATATATATATATATATATATATATATATATATATATATATATATATATATATATATATATATATATATATATATATATATATATATTTTTTTTTTTTTTTCATCTTTATCATGGACAATCTTATTTGACATGAATTGCAGTGCTGACAATGACAATACTGGAAATGTGCATTCTTTGCACAGTCTTTACCTGTATGTAACATATCTCAGGCTTGTCTTCATGGATCTCTTCTCTGTAATAACAGAGAGGACTTGAGGTCACTAGACAGTCCAAGACTACGGCATGTCCCTGAGATCTGAAACAGACATAAAATAACGTAACACAAATACACAAGTTTACTTGGCTTTCTAAATGCATTCAATAGACTTATATTGTTTTTATATAAGGATGATTTAGCTGACTTCTGTGTATACATGTGTCCCAAAATATACTAGGTACTATGTGTGAGGTCAAAATAAAAGCACGTTTAAGGTTTTAAATCTTACTCCACTCAGCGTGGCGATCTTATACAGGCCATACGCATACAACTCGACAAATCCAGATGGTCCTCCCACCACCAAGATATTAAGTCTGCAAATAAACATCACAATACAACATCAGAAAGTCTCAAGCTTAACCATTCAGGTCAAAATCATACTGACCTCACTTCCCCCAAAAGGTTTGTGACTTCATCTGATTTCTCTTCACTGCAAGAGACAAAATAACACATAAGAACAAACCAGAGTGGACACACATTAGCACATGCCACATGCAGATGACCAATTAAAAAGAGTATGACAAAGAAAAAGACAAATAATCAGCATATTAAGCACATAACATGTCCTCTTACCTAAATATCTTTGATGTGGTGCTGTAGCTGAACAAAAACACAGCACAAAAGAAAATAGCCATAAAACAATTAAAAAATATAAAAACAAAGGAGTGACCCAAGCACATTCAGCCCAAACCAAAGCTTTCCTTAATGTGTGGAGCTCTGAGTCTCACCTCTTAGGTAAAGTGGGTAACTTTGGAAGGAAATGGCTGGACTCATCTTCAGACTCGCTGAATGAGGACAATGTGCTAGAGAATAAAATCAAACGGATTAAATCAAACAATCAATAGAGAAAGAAAATGGATCCTCTCTATGTAAGAAAAACTCACACCTGCTGTCATCCTGCACCTCCATCCAGTGCATGCAGGACGCTGGGTAATCCACAGGGAACAAGTGGAGGATTTCTGCCTTCTCTGCATCACACAGAACCACCTGCTTTGTGTCTCCCACACTGAATGCCAGGACTGCAGACAACAATAAGCAATGTTACAAATCGCATAACATGACAATGGTAGCTTATATATACACTTAAGAATGAGAAAAAAAAATCTTTTTCTGCTATGTACTGCAAACAATAGGACATTAAATATTGCTTTAAAGTTTGGGTTTATTTGTCCAATCGGCAATGAATCAGCAGCAGCACTTTTTTGACAGTGAATTATGTAAAAAATATTAGTTAAAAGAGCAATAATAACAAGTACAAGACTGTAAGACAATATAATGTTGTATGTGCATATATATATATATATATATATATACACACACACATATATATTATACACATGTATATTACTGCTGTCAAATATCAACGTGTTTACATAAAATGTATGTGTACTGTGTATAATATATATATGTATGTATATATAAAATACACACACACACATGCATGTATATATTTAGGAAAAATAATATTTATATATAAAATATTTATATATAATATAAATTATATATAGTATATACATGCAAATATTTCATATATATATGAATGTGTATTTATATATACATAATTATACATATATATTATGTAAACACGTTTATTTTGGATGCGATTAATCGTTTGACAGCACTAATATATATATATATATATATAAAAATACTATGTAGCGATATATATAAAAAAAGTGTACAATAAGATGAATAAATTATATGAACGCTGTATTCATGAGTAAATTAGTAAAAGTAAATTACACTTCAGTAAGGCTTCAAAACCTGAAAGTGATCTGTCCCAGTGTTATTTTAGTATCATATATTACAGTTTTTAATTCATTTGAATTTTTGTCTAAATAGGTTTTTAACTTGAGTTATTTTAATAAATCGTTAAAATGCTAAACGAAAATGAGAAAATGTTTTTTTTCAATATATTTAATTTTATTTCATCAAACATTTATTGTATTCCAAGTAACAAATATGAGACGAATAAGGCAGTGAAATGTTATTTGAGTTTACTTTTCCCATCGGGTCTCCAGGCCAGTGATGTGATCTCTTTTCCTGTGTTCTCATTGGGCGGTAAACTCCACACCCGCTGAAAGTTGGCCAGCCGATGCAAGAGAAGCTGTAATAGTTGGTAACACTTTATTTTACAGTGTCATTGTTACATATGTTACATGTACTTACCATAGTAATAACAAAATGATGCATAATTACTAACCCTCAAACCAAACTCTAATCCTGCCCTAACCCTATAGTAAGTACATGTTGTTAATTAATATTACTCAGTACTTAAATATATAATTACACTGTAACAATAGCACCTTAAAATAAACTGTAACTGAATAGTCTAATGCAGGGTTTTCAAACTTTATGATGCCAAGGACCCCCAAATATGATGAAGGACGCCCTTCCTAAAATCCATCTGTATATTTTTATGAATGAAAAAACATTAAAACTGTTTGTGACATTATAAATACAACATATTGTTTCCAAAATTAAATTGGCTATACTTAACGTTGGATGTATAAAAGAAGAACATGTTCAATTAAAAAAAAAAAAAAAAAAACATGTTCTTTCACAATAATTGTATGCAAGCAGCTTACATACTGCATTAAGAATATACTGCCTTACAACCCCAGTGAGGGAGATAAAGGGGACTATAGAGAGAAAAAACGCACTGGAAAGATACAAAGCAAACATATACAATTCTGGAAAGTACGTATACGGCAAGAAAGGAGAGAAACATTTAGAAATGAAATTTTCTGGGGGCCCCTGGGGGTCCACGGACCCCAGTTTGAAAACCCCTGGTCTAATGAACCCCCATTACAATCCTACAGATGGAATCTATTGACATGAACAATATGACTTCTCTGAAGACAGGGATGTGTATGTCCATAAAAGATCCAACCTCTCCTGAAGTGTTAGCCACGGCTATAAGATCCCTCTTAGGAGACCAGGCCATGAACAGAATGGGGTTGGGGAGCTGTTTCTCCCCGACCTGGCGAAAAGCAGGCATTGTTGAACCCTGCGGAAGGAAAGAGGTCTATTAGTACAGACAGCATCAATGCTACTGGTCACTACAGAGAGCTGTTGTCATCTGCTGCTGGACAGTAGTTATGATGAGCGCAGATTATTCTATAGTAAACTGAAACTGTTCATGCACCCTTTATGACGGAAAGCAGTTCACTAGAGCGACTGCTATCCCACTGACGCTCCACATTAGCTTGATTTTAAGACTTCATGCACTTACTAGATAAACGACGACTAACTCCGTAATCCAGCTCTTCTTCTGAATTCCGTTCTTATTTGTACCGTAACCAGATTAATTTTCATAAACCTCATGATAGAGTATATGTCTGTGCGACCAATGAAACATGATTCAGACCCGCCAATGATATGATGACTACGGATATGCCAATGGGCCAAAATACATTTTGAAAACGCGAAACGACTTTTCTACTAGAGTGAATATCACCATACATGTCAACTAGGCCTACGTGTTCGGTTAAATTTATTTGATTTTCAACCCACATAATATATTTAATATTAAGCAAACTCTTAACTCTTACCCACCCACCCACCCACACACACACACACACACACACACACACACACACACACTTAATCCATTTGTGGTTTGTTGACACAGGGCAGGAGCTCTCCAATTCCCAGCATGCTTTGGATGGTACTGATTGAGATAGTACATTTAGAAAGTTTTTGAGCACCAGATGAAAAAGGGCAGGGTTGATTTAACATTCTGTTATTTTGAAGAGATTGTTGGTTTACTTTTTTTTTATGATTTTTTTGGGGGTTACCACCACTGTGATAAACTTTAGAGCTTAGGGGAAATGTTTAGGCCTAAGTGGTAGGTAGCCTATATCAAGTGCATGTCTCACTCACAGATTGTTTACAGTACTTTCATAAGTTGTCTGAGCTTACTGCACACAAAGCTTGAGTGCTTTGCCCAACTACTCCCCGGGTGCCACAGCAATATGGCTGCCCACTGCTCTGGGTGTGTGTTCATGGTGTGTGTGCACTTGGATGGGTTAAATGCAGAGCACGTCACTTCACTAGTCACTATTGAGGGATCACTTCTTTAATATGGTTGATTTTTCACATCTTTAGAGAGCACCAAAAGCATGTTGTTGTTGTTGTTGTTATTTTTTTTTTTTACCAATCTTACTGGAGACAAAGTCTTATCAGCAAAGTCATGGCTGACAGTGAAATAATTTCTGGATTTACTACAGTTTACCAGGTTAGTGTCATCAAATCTAATACGTATAGTTTGTTTGGATACACTTTGTAGCATCTAGTATTAAAAGGCACAATATGTAAGATTTTTGGAATAAAATATCCAAAAACCACTAAAACAATGTTATATATTTTGTTGACTTGTGAACTTACATTATCCCAAATGTTTCCAAGAATGTTTAAATCCAGAGAAATAAGTAATTTTAACCAGGACACGGACTGTGTCCGTGCGTCACCTATCAATTAAATCATACCTGTGTTACCCTCGTTTTCCGGTTTATTAGACAGGTGAGCAACTGTTTGCATGTTGTTTGAAAACTAATCATTGTTCTCCAACTCAACACAGTTAGTCTTATTGTTTAAATCTGGTTTTCTTGATTTACCGCGAGTACCATGTTTTACCATGCCTAATATCGATCTAGCTTACGGCAGTGTGAACAAGTATCTCATAGTAGCCGCAGAGCGAACGCACAGAGTAACATTATAGCATAACTTTCAACACACTCAAATGTATGTAATATGATAAACCAGCGCTACACTCCCTCACATACACATGAGCGGAAGAAGTGGAAGCGCTCGTCTGCGGCAGAATAAAAGCTCCACTGCTCTCGAGCCGTGTGTCGCACTCATCTCTCATTAGCAGTCGCTCCAGCGCCTTGTTCAGCTCCACCCTGCTTCATACTACAGTAACGTTAATACATTTTTAATACATTAGATCATGCATGAATGTTTTCTGCCCGAGTCCTGTCAGATTCTTTTCCATCGGTTGTAGAGGTGAAGACAACAACTCCATGATTCCGTGAAATCAAGCTATGACTTTGCTTTAGAATAAGCGACCCCTAGTGGCAAAAATTACATATTGTGCCTTTAAACTAGATTAACTGCAGGGATTGGCTATCTGCTTTGTTTTATGTCTGTGAAATAGTCTTGTGTTTACTTGGCATGTCACTAAGATGACTCTTCCTGTCTAAGTGCTTGCTTCTTGGCCTGAATAAGCTACAGCTTATTCTGTGCAGTCTAAACACAAGACTTTATGTAGCTTTACTCAAAATGCCATTAGTGTGCACATTAGACAAATATTTCCATGTTTTTTTATGTCCTTCATTTAACAAAATTAAACAGGGAGAGAATGTTTCCAGTGTAATCTTTCACTCACTGATGCAGATGATTGAGACTGTAGTATTAAATCAGTCAGTAGTCTATATGTGACAGACCTCTGAGTGATAGATCTTTTTTGTCTCTGTCATTGAGGCTCAACTGTAATCAGTACATTGATTGTTGAGAAACGGGAATAGCTCTGCGCTGTCAGTGTTTATGAAGTGAACGTGATAAGTGTCTTGAAATAGACTTCTACTGCAGCACTCACGACCACATCTGCCGTCCGTCTCTAACACCTCTCTTAAACCATGGGGAGGCTCTAGCTTTCAATGTTAAAGAAACAGAAAATACTTACCCTAAGTCATCATTTACTTACCCTAATGTCATTCCATACCCATATGAATTTCTTTCTTCCTTTAAACACTAAAGGAGAAATTACAATCCTGTTTGCTGTTTTGAACAGGAGCTTTCAGGCTTCAATAATGCCTTAAAATAACTATAAAAGTGGTTTATGCAACTATATGCGACTATTTTATTCCAAGAAATAGAGATGCTCGAATTTCAAATCAGATTTATAAGATATAGGGTAACATTCACTATTAACTATGACTTTTCCCTCAATAAACTCCTAATTTACTGCTTATTAATAGTTAGTAAGGTAGTTTTTGTATAGTTTAATTTTAGGTATTGGGTAGAATTAAGGGATGTAGAATAAGGTCATGCAGGTTAGGTTAATAAAGGCCTTCTGAAGCGAAGCGATGCGTTTGTGTTAGAAAAATATTCAAAACTACACACACTAACGCTAACTGTCGTACGCGTGTTCACGAGAGACTGCCGTTCCAGCGTATGACAGAATGTAGGCATAACGTACGTTCCGGTGACAAACGCTGAAGTGCAGAGGATAGAGCAAAACAAAACTTGGTTCTTGCAAGAACTAGCATATTCTCACCGGAGCGTCCTACGACGCTGGAACGCCAGTCTCTCGTGAATGTGCGTACAAGTATATTTTTCTTACACAAATGCATTGCTTCACTTTAGAAGGCCTTTATTAACCCCCCGGAGCCGTGTGGAGCACTTTTATGATGGATATAGATGCACTTTTATGGACTTCAAAACAGACAGAGCCATTCACAGCCATTATAAAGCTTGGAAGAGCCAGGACATTTTTTAATATAACTCTGATTGTGTTCGTCTGAAAGAAGAATGTCATATACACCTAGGATGACTTGAGGGTGAGTAAATCATGGGATCGTTTTCATTTTTGGGTGAACTATCCCTTTAACAGCTCCAGAAATATTACCAGTGAATAACAACTTAAATTTCCTTCTTAGTCAGCCAGAAAGTGTCATAAATCCAAAGAACATGAAGCTGCTTATCTTGCTGTATCATCAAGTATAGACAGTAAGAGGCATTAATAGTCTACCACTGTAGCTTTTGAGCTTGTAAACTTTGTGGCAGGTGTTACAGTTTTTGTTGTGTCCTCATTCCAATATAAAGTACTCTGTTAATGGCAGGGGGTCTAATTGGGATAACAGTATATTTAGGGACTGAGCTATTGATATAAAGTTAAATTAAGAGTCTTTAGTGACTGGCACACAAAGTGTCATGTGTCCGTACTAAAATGGATGGTGACTATTACTTAAAGCGTCATAGTACTTTTATATCAAATTAGTGCACTACGAAATAATTTACTCCTTTACATGCACATTCATTATGACTACTACATTTCTTGGACAGATTATACTATATAAGCAGTACATGACAAAAACAAAATGAGAAGTTGAATTGTTTATTTGGTGTTGGTTTGCATAATGCAGTGCTTTTATGGCTTGTTTTGAACCAAACTGTCAAGTGTATGTCTGCGAAATGCATTTACATGCCTTTGTGGATATGAAAATGATGCATGCGTGTCTTTGATGTGGTGTGGGCACATTGATGCTACACACCCCAGAGCTCTCTCTCTCTCACTGTGTCTCTCTCTCTTGCTGTGTAACCTGAGCTAGGGTCCAAATTTAGCGGTACTCAGTAAGCGGTCAGGGCCCGAGACAGATGGGACAGCAGGCCACTCTGCACTCAAACCGGCTCACCTCAGAGCACCCAAGACAAAAGAAAATTAGGACAGAGAAAAGACCCACAACTCCTTGAGGAAAGGAGACACGTCTTTTTTATTTTTATTTTCTGGAATAGAGAACTTGAGAAAAACTGGAACCTTCTGACAGGGACAGATATTTCCAGAAACTGACTTAAGGTAAATAGCTATTTTTTGTTGTTGTTGTTTATATATAATGTCATTGACTGTAAGTAGGAGATCCCATGTGAGTTGTTTTCATTCTGCTTATACAAAACTACAAATTAAAGTAAATTATGTAATTAGAGTCAGAACAGTTCTTAAATGAATGGTCATCTGCGCTATTTGGTTTCAACTTAACCTTCAGTTTAGTATTTCAATCAGACCGGCATCAGATTAATACTTCTACACTTATGATTATGCTAAAGTGCATTCAGCTGTTTGCGTCAGAGATGGAAAATCAAGCATGTCAATCTGTCAGTCTTGACTTTCACAATTGTTTAGCTCGTCACATTTGTATTCCGCTATCTATAATTCATCAGTACAGAATAAAGATGCCATAATTTCCACATGAATAATGCAGAAGCAGCATGTGTGTGTGCTTATGTGTAAAAAAGGACTCTTGGTGGGGAGGTGGTTGCTGCTGTGAAATGCAGCCCTTGAGGATTAAAAATAACAACAGCTGGCCTTCAGGACGCCATGACGGAGAAAGTCATGTCTCTTCATATACACACATGCTTGCACACCTTTACATACAACACCTGATCACTTTACATAAGCATTGTGTAAACAAAGTCGACTATAACAAAACCTGGAGACATGACTATAATACAGCACTTTATGCCATCAATTAATAGGTCATAAATAATAAATATACTTGTACAAACAAGCATCTACAGCGGAAAAGTAGTCATAAAGTTAGCAGGAACACATTAACGTGTCTCAGACATGTGCATGAAGTGTTAACACACACTGGCCAGTTCCCCTGAACATATTCAGAGCTGAGGTGTGTTTTCTCAGAGACCTGATCTGTTGGTTGAAGGGTTCTGCTATGCTGCAGACACTGTCTCATATTAATGTTTCACCAATGTGTGGTATGTCAAACCAAACACTTTCCCTGAATTATGGCGAAAGATCCTCTCCACAGGTTATTGAGGATGCAATCATTCACTGTCAGAGTCGAAGGTGTTTTTCCACAAAAATCCAAAATAGGGTCATGAAGCAGCCATTAATACATTAAAACAAATCCATTTTCTTTAAGTAATAAAACATTCATTTATATTTATGGATCAACTATAACATCTGTACTTGAGAGTGAAATTCAAGATGGTAGTACATTCAGTAACTTTTAAGTTTACCTGTTGCATTGGTAACACTTTAGCTTAGGGTCCAATTCTATTGGATAAGCTTAACTAGTTGCATATTAGCATGCATATTACTAGGATATTGGTATATTTATAAGTACTTATAGAGCACATATTAATGCCTTATTCTACATGACCTTATTCTACATCCCAAATCCTACCCAATACTTAAACCCAATACTTATGATATCCCACAATCCAGTGTGTGTATTTGGGAGATTGGTTGAAATATTTAAAATGTGCCTATTAAATAGTTTGAAAATAAATTTATTTTTGTGTTTTTTTTTTTTTTTTCTTTTCTTCTTAGCCTTAACTTATGCCTTAATTAATACCAATAAACAAACATAGTCAGTAAATATTTGCTAAAACAATTCAAGAATCTGTTATAGGTTATGGCTTTATGAAGTCTTAGATGCCCGCCTTTTATGAAACCTCATATACATGGCATGCTATGTTTTTATTTATTATTTATTTATTATTACATATTTACATAAGAATGTCTATTTAAATAAGTAGCATTCATATACTTAATGTCATTATTTTTATGTACAGTACTGCTTAATTTTTTTTTAAAGAAGTCTCTGCATTTAAAGAAGGGCTGCATTTATTTGATCAAAAAGAGAAAAACAGTAATTTTAAAATGTAATTTATTACTGTGATGGAATTTACTCCAGTCTTTAGTGTCACATGATGCTTCAGAAAGCATTATAATATGCTGATTTAATACTCAAGAAACATTTCTTCTCCTCATTATTATTATTATTATTATTATTATCAATGAAAACAGTTGCGCTGTTTAATATTTCTGTGAAAACGATAACAAACCTGTACTTTGTTTAGGATGAATCTTTGAAGAATGGAAAGTTCAAAAGAACAGCATTTATTTGAAATACTTGTAGAAGTGTAGAAGTCGTTACGGCCAATTTACTGATCAAAGATTTAAACAGTGCTATACTATATATGTTTATTTTTATTTAATGAGTCAGATTATTGAGACCAAAAAAGTGTCAGGTGGTCTTCAGAAACTCACTGGAAAAATAGAAATAGATTGATGTGAGGACAGTAAAGAGTAGATAATAGATGAGGGAATAAACAAGATAAAGGCAGCATCAGTGTTAAATGGCACTCATGGCTTGTTAATGCCGGACAGCTGCTCAAAGTATACCAGCCTGAGTCATCATATGACAACTGCCCATGATCCATCTCTGGTGTGAGTGGGTTTACACTAATCCGAGTGCATGATTGTGGCATATAGGACAGAAATCTTCAGGACTACGATTCTGATATTCCTGATTAATGTATTTTTATAAAACGTAAATAAGAACGTAAATAAAAAAATAATAATTTTTAAAAAAACTTTTTGTGGATTTGTGTATTGCAGGATGCAGGACAGGAGCTGGAATGACACACTTCCCATCTCTCTGCTGATGAAAGAGGCGTGTCCTCCAGGGGGCGTGTCCTTAGAAGGGGATGGGGGCGTGCTTTCAATGCCATCTCTTGATGGTGAGGTTTACTTGGGCTCAGTGGCTGAGCTGGATAGTGGGGATGGGGACTTTCCAGAACTTTCTGCTTTCCTGAGCCAGGACGAGATCAACCTCAGTCTGGACCTAGCTCGAGAGGCCATGAGTGACGCAGGTGACCCAAATGACCTAGATGAACCACCTGTTCCCACAGAGCACCTGCCCCTTTACTCAGAAACCAAAGACCACTCTCTCCAAGATTCAGCATCTCAGTCAGCTGAAGTCACATCTGGTGAAGTCACGTCCAATCAGAGCATGCCGCTCAACAGGCCTAACCAGCCCTGCACTGCTCCTGAATCGCCAGAAAAGTTCATCTGTCAGAAATCCATCACGCCAGTATATAAGCAGGACCGGCCCAGGCTGGTCCACAGAGGCCTGGAGCTCAACGAACGAGCTGCTTCAGCTACTGAGTTCTGTAGCCGAGCTGCTACATTCATTGAGGAGCTCTCTTCCATCTTCAAAGGCTCCACACGTGTGGATCCACAAGGTGATGAAGACTCCTCCTCACCTGACAGTGGCTACTTGTCTCCAAGGAGCAACCGGCTGGCCACGCAGCAGGCTCAGCCACCTTCATCCTCTTCATCTTCATCTGAGCCCCAGCAGGAAGGTGTGCAGCAGGGCCGAGCTGATGTTGGGTCAGATGAGCATCAGGGACAAGGGGTTAGTCTAGAGGGACCCATGGCTCCTCCACACTTCACCCAGAAACTGAAGAGCCAGGAAGTAGCTGAAGGAAGTCCTATCCGCCTGGAATGCCGTGTCACTGGAAACCCCCTTCCACTAGTCAGGTATGAAAACCATTGTTTATGTTGCTCAGGTATTGAAGGTATCTGCTACATGTAGGATTGGGTTCTGTTGTGTTCTTGAATGATTCGATTCATGAAAGTGGACATTGTGGATATTTTTTCATACCAGTACTGGAAAGTTGGAAACAAACAAACAGATGCTATTTTTAGTGATACCACTGCAAACCTTGGTATGACGCCAGACTCAGTCCTCCTGCAAGGAAGTGACTCCTCAGTACTGTGGAATCTCAGAATGATTCCTCCAAATGTTCCAAAGAAACACAAAGTGTGCGAATTATTCAATGACTTTAAGGAGAGTCAACTTTTAAATATTTTTTCTAGTAGTTTTTATTAAGATTAAAGGGTTAGTTTACCCAAAATGCATTTACACACCCTTGTGTTGTTCTAAACCCGTAAGACTTTCGTTCATCTTCGGAACACAAATGAAGCCAGTTCTGAACTCTCCATAGACAGCTACACAACTACCACTGAGGCTTCAGAATGTTCATAAAGAGATCGTAAAACTAATCCACGAATTAAGCGGTTTAGTCCTAATTTTCTGTGACACGATCGCTTTATATGATGAACAGATTGAATTTAAGCTTTTATACAACTATAAACATCAGCAAACATAAATAGAAACTCAACTGATTGGTGCACGAGAACAAACCTCATTGGTCAATGGAGAGACAGAGATCACACAGATGTGATGAACGAAAGACTTACGGGTTTAGAACGACATGATGGTGAGTAATTAAAGGATTAGTTCACTTTAAAAGCTAACATTTCCTGATTATTTACTCACCCACATCCCATCTAAGATGTTCGTGTCTTTCTTTCTTCAGTCGAAAAGAAATTAAGTTTTTGAGGAAAATATTCCATGATTTTTCTCCACACTATGGTTTTCAATGGCAACCAAAATATTGCTCATCTTGCGCTGCTCTGCAACATGCCACGGATTGCACAATCACGTCGGAAAGGTCACGCTAGACGTAGGCGGAAGTACCCCCCCAAGCGAACGTGTGAGGACGAATACAAATGCCCTTTACAAAAAAAACTCCATCTCCAACTTCAAAATCGCCTGACATCGTTGTTTTACCTTTTTTTGCTAAAGGATGTTTGTATTAGTCTTCACATGTGCGCTTTGTAAACACAGGAGCGGTACATCGGACAGACCCCCTGTCCCCTAAACTTTTGTTTTGACTCTCCTTTTGGAGAGTCTAGATCAGTGGGATCAGAGTGGACACTGAACATAATCTTATCATAGATTTAAGCTCACCAGTCAACTCGCCATTAATTTGTTAATGGTCTAAACACCTCAGTTATCATACTAGATCCGATCTATCCACTTTTTTTCTCTCAATGGGCATATATATATATATCAATATATACTATTGTCACAGTTTAATTCAGTTTGGACTTTGTTTTCATTTGCACCGTTTTTCCCTGCCTTGCTTGTTGTCATGGTCACTCATTCGGTTCGTCATTCAGTTCAGTTGTGTGTGATTAATTACTGGTTTGCATGTGTATTTTAGTCGTGGATTGTGTGATTGTGTTTAAGTTGGGTAACCAGGTTGTGGTTGCACCTGGTTTCTGTTCATTGTTGTCGGGTCTCGCCTATGTTTGGATGTGTTACTCTCTTTATGTGGATTTTCCTTGTGGATTTATTAAAGACTGCCTATTTACCTTCATCTTCATCTTTGCGTTTGTGTGTTCTAGCAACACAATCCGTGACACCTATATGGTTCAAGTGCACACATTACTGAGATAGTGGCACTGAGCAGTGAACAGAATCATGGGCTTGAGATCATTTAAGACAGCATGCATATGTGTGTACAAATGTTTCAGAGATAATCTTGATGATGGTGCAACTGCCACTTGAGAGGGATGTCCGACATTGTGTGGGCATAGTGTCCAATGAGATGCTATGTGGAAATTAGTGGTGGCAAATAGATCAGAGAATGACTGTGTGGTCCCATTACCGACCTTAAGAATCATGTTTGTACAGCTGCTGTTTGAGTGGGGTTGTTTACTTGCATTTAGCAGACACTTTTAATCTAGTAACTGATGTTGTTCTGGAGCTCAGTGTGTTCTTGCAAAGAAGCGATGAGGTCTGTGAACTCTGTTACTTACCGGCTCGTTTGTTAATCGGCTACCCCTTATCCCTCTCATTAAAATTAAAAGTGCAACTCAACACCTTCCTTAAGTGGTTTTAAAAGGTCATTTTCATTGGAGCTGCTCTCCCCAACCATTCACTATCAGTACGATGCTGTTATTGCTGTTGTTTCTGCTTGCATGTAAGGCTGTTGGTGGTGGTGGTGTTTGTTTCCACTGTCCACAATCTGTCATCACCATATTTTCAATGCTTCTCAAATGACTCAACGGATGAATACATTTCTCTAAATCCCTCCTTTCCACGAACTACTCTGCTCTGATTGGCCAGACGGCCCAGTCTGTTACGATTGGTCTTCCACTTACAGCGTGTGTTTCGGAAGTTAAACGTCCATCACCATAACTGAACTTCAGCTCTGCAGGCTTCCTAAAGCTCAGCGATTGTACACACTGTAAAGATGGCGTTGAGTTTACCATATAATTTCAAGCGCGGGTCCGATGATGAAACATTGAAGAACTAGTTATTCAACCTGAACCTCCATCTCAAGGACGACCTGAGCAGGAGTTTCTCAGTAATACACTACTCATTTTGAGGTTCATTATGAGATGTTTGTAAAACAAATCATTCTCCATCCTTTATCTTTACTCAAAGTAGTAAGAACGACAGGCGATCTGCATTGATGGACACAGTTTGAGGTAATAGTGGCCCACAGCTGATGAGCAGAAGTATTTCAGTAAGACAGTAATAACGCGAGCTAGCCGAAAATGTACACAATATAAAACACAAAACTATGTGTTTTCAGCACCCGGTAGAAAATATATACATCAATGATTGTTCGTTCTTACAGGTTGTGATTCTGAGGAGCTGGTCTAAATAAACTGGTACTGACCCATCTTTCAAGAGCAAGTGTTTTGCGAATCCCACGTTGAACTCCTAGATTTGAGAAGCAGTCGTCAGTAAAATGACGTTTGAGGGTTAAGTTGTTCGCAGGCAGGCGATTGTAGCGAATATCAAGCCCCAGGGGAAATGGTGCGGGATTTATGCATGCGTTTAATCGTGTTACGATCAAACATGCACAGATCCGCACAGAGGGGAATTTTGATATTAACAATTGATTAAAACGGATTAAAACAATTATTAATATCTAGGGCTTGATTCAACTTTTAGAATTCTTTCTTTGATTCTAGAATTGAGTTCAAAGGACGGATAATTGTCCACCAAATACCTCCCTTTTAATAACTCTTAAACACCTCTCTGGCCACGAGAAGTATCTTTCTTTTAATTTGTAACAGGGTCGGTTCACCGTAAAAGTGACCTATGTATGAGCAACTCAAGCGCAATCACGTGTGAATATATATATTTTAATAGAATCAACAAACAATAAACAAACATACACAAATTAACTGAAAGCAGGAAGGAGAGAGAGGGAGAGAGAGGGAGAGAGAGAGAGAGAGAGAGAGAGAGAGAGAAGGCAACGGTAATACTATCGACACAACTATTGAGCACCAGCAAGAAATCAGTCCAGCTTATTGGTATAAGCTCAAAACTTTATAACGACAGCTTAAGGGATACTTGCATATGTTTCCTTGGTCGTGAGCTCGTGCGTTTAGGGGAATTCCGCGATCCGGTCCGTGTTTCAATCTTGCCGGGTGGTTCCTTGGAGTCCGCGGGAAATTCAACTTTGGTTCCTTTGTGTGATGAGATCCGTTGGAAGATGGCGAAGAGGAAGAGGAAAGCCAAAAGAGGTGGCAACAGGAAGCAAAACGAAGAGAGAAGACAAGAGAGAAGAAGCGTTTGTGGCCCATTTTTAAAGGGCCGCGACGGGGCACTCCTCTTTTGTCGGAACAGCCAATCAGAGCGAAGGAACTTAGAAGCGGGAAATCTCCCTTTGTCTTGGGCCTCGCCTCATTAACATGTTTTATGGCTCTCTTAGTTAACCCCCAAGTCTGCCTTTGGTACGCAGACTTTGGGGTTTTGGCATGAAAGAAAGAGTCTGATGCATCATAGTACCCCACAACACACCTAGCTGGCCTACAAATTGCGAGACCAAGCATGGGGAGTTTAACTTAAGAGTTAAAGGAACGGCGAGGATTGACGTCATTCTTCCTTACGCATTCACTGGCTATAAGTTTCTAACCTATCAAAACACATCTAAAGTGGTTATAACAAAAAGCATGCATACGTACAGGGACCACAACACACCTAAAATGAAACATAACTAAGTTAAAAGTCATATAATCTGTTCGGATGTCCTTTGGTATGTGTGAGGGAGGGGCTGTTGCTTATGAGGTGCCTGTGGGCTGCAGAGGCCTGGCTTGTGTCCTTTTAGCACCGTTAACCTGTCGGTCTGTAGACTTCACGGCGCCGGTCTTGTTTGAGTCATTATAACTAATCAAAGTATTGGTCCGTTGATCATTTATGAGCACCATCCATACGCTACACGATGTACAACATAGGCGGGCATTATGCGAATGTATTTTCTAGTGACGTAGAACCGCAACGCAGTGAGATTCAAATTACAGACGACTCGTTTAGGCGGTTTAGAGTCGATTCTTTCTTTTGGGAGACAATAACAACTTAATGGTTACATCCACAAACATCTGTATTATACACTGCATGAAATGGAATATTCGAAAAACCATAATAGCTACACTTTAAATCATCTAAATTCAGTTAGATTTACCAAAAAGAAAGTTTGTGTGCCTAAACTTTTTTTTTTTTTTTTTTTTTTCTCAAATAATGGGTGAGTAGTTTACTCCAGTTTTTTATGTTGCTTCATAAAAGCCTTTTTCATCATTTGCAAAAGATTTTATTGATAAATATGTTTATAGTGCATTTTCACCATATTTTTAGGCTGCTTACACAGGCAGTGTGAATGCTGCAATCTGTTTTGGTCCGATTATAATTAAAGTTTTCACCAGCTAGACTAGCATTAATCAAGATCTAACCAGAATAAACCAGTCTGGACCAGCGAGGAAAGTTAGTCATTTCAGCCTGCACTTGCCAGTTTTTATTATAGAAATGATGAATTGAGGGAAAAAGCTTAGAAATAATTTAACCCAGTATAAAAAAAGCAGGGTTGAATTTTCAAGCAAAAAACAAAACAAAAAAAAGAGGTTTTTAGCCTGACTTCAGATGTTTAATGTTCTGTTAGTCTGAGTGCATAAACACAGAGCTCTGTGTTTTGATCTGCACAGCACACAGTTTTCCACCCCGGCAACAGGAGGTTTAATGTGGAGCTAGAGAGGGGCAACAGTAAAATGGGATTTCAGCCCACGTAGGGTTGCATAATGAAAGGAGACAGAGATACAGTTGGACTCCACGGACGTAGTGGTTGCACACTGGAAATGCAAAGCCTCGTCCGTCTTTCTCTACCACTGCAACCGGGCCTCATCCTGTCAATATAAATAGTCCTCCGGTCGGCATGGAGGAGCCAGGCTCTGGAATGCAATCCATGCCATGACTTGACACTTTCCATGCGGCTTTACTTTCTCCACCTTTCTACACCTTCTTAGGGAATATGTAGATGTCGGAAAGAGAGAGAGAGAGAGAGAGAGAGAGAGAGAGAGAGAGAGAGAGAGAGAGAGAGAGAGAGAGAGAGAGAGAGAGAGAGAGAGAGAGAGAGAGAGAGAGAGAGAGAGAGAGCACACAGAGAAAAGCTCCACAGGGAGATGTAGCATGTGGGTCACTGTGATTTTGCCAAGTAAGAGTATGTTCCTGGGTCAACATATTTTGTTAATCCTGGAACAACACTCCTGTCTGAATATTTAGGCCTAACCCTATCCCTAAACCTAACCCATACCCATAACACAACACTGATGTAGAAGTACCTAACCCTGATTGTAAGCCAAAACTTGACATAAACCTCAATGGCTCAAATCTGATTGTTTGATTGGAATGTTGTTCTATGATCAACAATATTGTTCCAGGAGCATGCTGTACTTTGTGAAATCATGTTCACTGTAGCATGTAACCTGCCAGTTATCCAATGTTATCCCAGATTTCCTGACGGTGTGTTTTTGGCCTCTAGGTGGGGGTGTCGCATCTCAAGTTTGAGTCAGATTGTGCAAGATATCGGATATAGTTTATTTTCTCAGAAAACGTGCTGCTCATAGCAGACATTACAGAGACCCTTGGTATAAATACTGTAATGATTACATACAGGTGTTACATAACCCAGGGTTATATTTATTGAGACATGTTTTTCATAGTTCGCTCGCATAGAGAGGGCTGCTTGAGGTTTCTGGAGACATGAGGGAGACTGAAATTTCTTGCAGATCAGGAAATACTAACACTTCAGTTCACCAAAAAAAAAAAGTAACATATATAACCAAGAAGTAACAAATGTGAACAGTTTTCTAATTTCTGATAATATGTTGATCTTGAAAAACAAAACTGTTGTTTGCTCCTGAAAATTTTCATTTCCAACGCACAACATCTTTCTCTTAATCAGTAGTTTTGTCTTGTTTTCCAGTAATAATATCTAAACATCTTTAAAACAGAGAAGCTAAATTGAGTTAGATACTTACATATATTTAAAACAAAAAAATACTTTTGTTATTTTAGGGATGTTCTATACTGGATATCTTTATTGGGCAACCAAACGAGAACTGAATTGATGATCATTATTTTTGGATAGTCTTTTTGTCAAGTCCATGATCTCACTATGCAGTTTCTTCACATGGAAATGACAGCGTAAATAGAGTATGTCTCTAGTTTCCATCTTAAACAGTAGACAGTGGCTTAATATAAGTAGACTGATGAACTAAGAATTCCTGAAAATATCTTTTCCATCTAATGTCTGAATCATACACATGCATATTCTTGCCTCTGTCTTAACTGGATTTTCTTGAAGGGCAAATAGCAATGAATTACGCTGAATGGACAGTCAATTTATATAACAATTCAATAATATAGTGCTCAAAATTAGGTCTTTTCACGGAATACAGTTATATTACTGTAATATATTCATATTATGTTGATAATTACTATATTTACAATGTGTATGTGAATATGCACAATTAATTCATAACTTGTTTACTGGCTAGGAATTGTTGTAGTTGCCATCACTTTCACACAATCATGGGTGTGAAGACTTTCTCACGCACTCTTTTGAAATCAAATCGTGTGTAACCAAACAGCGCCGGTTTTCTTTTGCGTCTACTGAACCTGTAAATGACATCATCAGCATGTGTCAAGCTCTAGTCTGAGTACATCAGAGTTTGACTGACATCATTTTGAGTCAGTAAGCCAATGCGTCTTCCTTTAAGCATTGCGCATTAAACATTCATCCTTTACTATGCAAGATAATTGATCCATGTCTGACTGACTAACAGATCCAGGTTTTTTTCTGTGTCAGTGAGGAAAAACAATAGGCTATGCAGTACAATTTCCTAACAGACAATTTCCTTCAGAAAACACTTGATTTTTTCCACTGTAAGGTTGATGTTTTTGTGAAATCGGCCTAAAGAGGAAATCAGTGTGGCTGACTGCTTGCTCGACTTCTCTTTTAGTGATCCGTTCTGAACTCAAGATAGTGACCGGGTGACATCATCTCTGGTGGAGAGGAGTATATCTTCCTTGTTCACATTCTTTCATTTAAACCATTAGCTCCAATCATTTGCAGGTGTGGAGAGGCAAGGCGTTAGGTAAACATTGGGTTTGGCAGAGGTGCCTCTATAGATTTATGCATCTAAGGAATGAAACCCAGAAAGTTCTCAGAGTAGAGCATATGTGTTTGTTTATGTGTGTGTGTTCGGGCAGGAATCTACACGTGCCATGAAGCTTTTATCTTTTCCCATACATTTGGGTTATTCTTGTGTGTGTGTGTGTGTGTGTGTGTGTGTGTGTGTGTGTGTGTGTGTGTGTGTGCAGGTGAGAATCTACACGTGCCTTGAAGCTTTTATCTTTTCCTCATAGACATTTAGATGATTCTTGTGTTTGTTTGTGTGTGTATGTGTGTATGTGTATGTATATGTGTGTGTGCGCGTGTGTGTGTGTGTGTGTGTGTGTGTGTGTGTGAGAGAGAGTGTGTGTGTGTGTGTGTGTGTGTGTGCGTGCGTGCGTGCGTGCGTGCGTGCGTGTGTGTGTGTGTGTGTGTGTTAGAGACTCACGGCTGGTTTCTGTAAGTAAAAATCAATGAAACCCTCTTGACAAAAAAATTCTCTTGACAAAGTGCAAAGACTTCTGTGGGTAAGTGGGGAAGAGCAGCGGACTTCAAACAATAAGTTCACATTAGCAGTCTTGTGTTCTAATAAAGGAAGAAGGTGTAGTGATTTAACCTTTTAGATGAGCGCTCTGCTTTACAAATGTCACCCACTGGTTGCCCTCCATGTTGGGTGGAGATACCAAGTCTTCATCTTCATCCTTCAAGTACTGCAAAACAACAACAGACCACACTCTCAGAAAAAAGGTACAGTGCTGTCACTGGGGCGGTACCCTAAGGTACAAAAGTGAAAAGGTACATCTTTGTACCTTACTCACCCCTAAATGGTACATATTAGTACCGTAAAAGGTATATATCAGTAGTACTTAAGTACTTAAAGTGTGTATTAGTACCTTAAAGGTACATATTAGTACATTTTTGGTTTTGTACCTTAGGGTACTAAAATGAGGAACAGAAAATGAGGTGAGCTTTCACCAAATGTTTGTTTACTGTTAAAATTATGTTTCTCATTTACTTTAGGGCTGTAGTGGAGATGTCACACAATCACTTTGGTATTTATCATTATATTATTCATTCTTAATTTACTCATTCATTTATTAGTGTAGTTGTTGATCACAGTGTCTGTCTGGGAAGATTACTCTTCTTTGGTGGACATATAAGCCTGTATAAATATGAGACAATTTTTCTAGATGTTCTAGAAATGCAATAGTGTGTCTTAGTGGTGGAAAAAAGATATTATCATCAGTAAATTATAGAACAGTTATTTCAAATGATATCCAATGTATCCTAATGTAGACTGGTCTATTTTGAGATGAACATAGTAGTAAAGTTTCAACTGGAAAGATCTCAAAGCAACTGCACTGTAGGCCATTCAATATGCATTTTAAGGTAATTTACAGGGGGTCAATAAGGTGTAGAAATATTTTGTGATTGTGAAACTTTAGTGAGTTACCGTACAGAGGACCACGATGAGATGAACATATCCAAATTTCAAATTTCAAGGAAGCTTTGAATGTAAGAATGTCAAAAACAGGCACAATTTTGAAAAGTCCAGAGTTGCAATGTTGGACCAGTTCTATCAAACTGCCTTGCAAACTATAACCACACAAATGTACAAATGTATCCATATAAATTATTAAATATTAAATTATTAATATTTAAATGTTATGTTTACATAAAACTAATGACACGCTTGTAGCTCTTTTGTGGTTATTGTCTTGTGTGTGCATGCATGGCTTCATTTGCCATTCCTGTTATCTATGTTTGTAAAGGATCATAAATGTTGCATATCTTTATGTTTCACTGGATGTCAACATTGAGACAAATGGGATTAGCCAAGAAGACGTGCATAACTGTCAACATAACTGCATGATTCTGTTATACAAAACAAATATAACTTGTCCGTATGCATGCAATTGGTACATATGGGTCCCACTTTATATTAGGTGGCCTTAACTACTATGTACTTACATAAAAAATTAAGTACAATGTACTTATTGTGTTCATATTGTATTGCAAAACACTTTTGCTGATATTGAGGTGGGATACGGGTAAAGTTAAGGACAGGTGTGGTGGGATGGGTCAGTTTAAGGGTAAAGTTAGGGACAGGTGTGGTGGGATGGGTCAGTTTAAGGGTAAAGTTAGGGACAGGTGTGGTGGGATGGGTCAGTTTAAGGGTAAGGTTAGGGACAGGTGTGGTGGGATGGGTCAGTTTAAGGGTAAAGTTAGGGACAGGTGTGGTGGGATGGGTCAGTTTAAGGGTAAAGTTAGGGACAGGTGTGGTGGGATGGGTCAGTTTAAGGGTAAGGTTAGGGACAGGTGTGGTGGTGTGGGTAAGTTTAAGGGTAAGGTTAGGGACAGGTGTGGTGGGATGGGTCAGTTTAAGGGTAAGGTTAGGGACAGGTGTGGTGTGATGGGTCAGTTTAAGGGTAAAGTTAGGGACAGGTGTGGTGGTGTGGGTAAGTTTAAGGGTAAAGTTAGGGACAGGTGTGGTGGGATGGGTCAGTTTAAGGGTAAGGTTAGGGACAGGTATGGTGGGATGGGTCAGTTTAAGGGTAAAGTTAGGGGCAGGTGTGGTGGGATGGGTCAGTTTAAGGGTAAAGTTAGGGACAGGTGTGGTGGGATGGGTCAGTTTAAGGGTAAGGTTAGGGACAGGTGTGGTGAGATGGGTCAGTTTAAGGGTAAAGTTAGGGACAGGTGTGGTGGGATGGGTCAGTTTAAGGGTAAGGTTAGGGACAGGTGTGGTGGGATGGGTCAGTTTAAGGGTAAAGTAGGGACAGATGTGGTGGTGTGGGTAAGTTTAAGGGTAAAGTTAGGGGCAGGTGTGGTGGTGTGGGTCAGTTTAAGGGTAAAGTTAGGGACAGATGTGGTGGTGTGGGTAAGTTTAAGGGTAAAGTTAGGGACAGGTGTGGTGGTGTGGGTCAGTTTAAGGGTAAAGTTAGGGACAGATGTGGTGGTGTGGGTAAGTTTAAGGGCAAAGTTAGGGACAGGTGTGGTGGTGTGGGTAAGTTTAAGGGTAAAGTTAGGGACAGGTGTGGTGGTGTGGGTAAGTTTAAGGGTAAAGTTAGGGACAGGTGTGGTGGTGTGGGTCAGTTTAATGGTAAAGGTAGGGACAGATGTGGTGGTGTGGGTAAGTTTAAGGGTAAAGTTAGGGACAGGTGTGGTGGTGTGGGTAAGTTTAAGGGTAAAGTTAGGGACAGGTGTGGTGGTGTGGGTAAGTTTAAGGGTAAAGTTAGGGACAGGTGTGGTGGGATGGGTCAGTTTAAGGGTAAGGTTAGGGACAGGTGTGGTGGTGTGGGTAAGTTTAAGGGTAAAGTTAGGGACAGGTGTGGTGGGATGGGTCAGTTTAAGGGTAAAGTTAGGGACAGGTGTGGGATGGGTCAGTTTAAGGGTAAAGTTAGGGACAGGTGTGGTGGGATGGGTCAGTTTAAGGGTAAGGTTAGGGACAGGTGTGGTGGGAATGGGTCAGTTTAAGGGTAAAGTTAGGGACAGGTGTGGTGGGATGGGTCAGTTTAAGGGTAAGGTTAGGTGTAAGGGAAGTGTCAGCAGTGTAATTATAAATGTTATAACTACAGAAATGTATTACAGATGTAATTACATGATGGTATTTTATAAAATGTATGTACAATGTAAAAACATGTATGTACATAATAAGTGCATTGTATCAAATGATTAGTTAAAATGTTAGTACGTAGTAGTTAAGGCCACCTAATATAAAGTGAGTCCATATGTTGATTTTTTTTAGGAATATTTTGCAAGAAATTGTTGTGGAAAGGGTAAACAAATATAGCATGTAACAAACACCATGAGTCGCACACAAACATACACACACAGCAGGAGGACAAGGTTCTCATTATAATAAAACTAATTGGAAACAAAGTGATGTGGAAGTTATGTTCACCCATGGGAGCAGCTTCGCAATGAGTGTGAGCATGTGTGTGTATTCATTACTTCTCTGGTTAATGGCTCTTTCACATTTTATCACTTGTTTCCCTTGGGCATGGTCTTTGATGAGGTTGCCAGATCTTAGCAGGAGATCCTCCTTCGTACTTCTAAAAATGCCCCTTGCAGCCGCTCTGAATAACAAGCGCGGCTTTGCGTGCCAGCATTCCCCCTTCACCCCACTATCAAGAGGAAGAGAGAAGATTGTGAATGACTATAAAATTAAGCTCTATCTAAAAGCTTTTAAAGGGTTAGTTCACCTAAAAATGAGAATTAGGCCATGATTTACTCACCCGTCAAGTCATCCTAGGTGTATATGACATTCTTCTTTCAGACGAACACAATCGGAGTTATATTAAAAAAAGTCCTGGCTCTTCAAAGCTTTATAATGGCAGTGAATGGTTATGTCGTTTTTGAAGTCCATAAAAGTGCATCTATATCCATCATAAAACTGCTCTACACGGCTCCGGGGGGTTAATAAAGGCCTTCTGAAGCATAGTGGCGTGTTTGTGTAAGAAAAATATCCATATTTAAAACTTTATAGACTAAAATAACTAAAATGTCAAAATACAGTAAAAAGTAATATTGTAAAAAATATTATTACAATTTAAAATAACTGTTTTCTGTTTTAATATATAATATTTCAAAATGACAAAGCTGAGTTTTCAACATCTTCAGTGTCACATGATCCTTCAGAAATCATTCTAATATGATTTGGTGCTCAAGAAACATTTCTTATGATTATCAATGTTGAAAACGGCTGTATTTTTTTTTTCTTTTATAGAAATATTTAGCAACATTATACATTCCATTACTGTCAATTTTGATCAGTTTAATGCATCCTTGCTGACTTAAACTGTCAATTTCTTTTCCCCAAAAGGAAAAAAAAAAGTACTGACCCTAAACTTTTGAATGGTGTGTACTGTGTTTGAAGAGCCTTTCGACTGTGTTGTAAATCCCTGAACACCTGGTACTTTCCTTGTTTACAATGGTTCTTCAAATGCTAACGGGACTGAACAAAAATGTCCAGGCGTAGTTTGCCACAGTTGGAAATTTCCTCAAAAGGAAGTACATCAGAACATACCTTAGGTGAAGAATCACTGATGCATGTTCTGTTACATAGAGTGAGAGACATAAGAAGAGGCTGGAGGGAGAGAGGGAAGGAAAGAAACTGAATAAGCAAATAAGGGTGAGTAAGGATGTTTTTTTTTTGTCTGTGCCAACATTCTTGGAATGAACCACTTGTCATGCAAATAGAGCATTTTCTGACAAGAGCTGGAATTTAAGAGGGGCTGAAAAGAGTTAAGGGAGGAGAGAGAGGGAGAAGCGTGGATATGTAGGGAAGAATCTTGCTTGGGAAAGAAGCTTTGAGAGCGAGGAATTCTTGCGAGGAAACATTTTGGTTGGCAGCTAGAAGAACCACAAGTGTGTCACTGTGATACACAAGCATGCAGACTTTGCTTTGGCATTAGCAGATCTACTAACACTTGATGCTAACATGCTAAAAGACACTCTCTAGATAGCAATTGAAAACAATGCGTCAACGTTAATTGCATCGAATCAACTTTTGCACTCGCAATTAATGTTTAAAAAATATTGAAATTTCATTAAAAAATCAATGGAAATGGCATGAAAGGACATTAAATCTCACTTATTACTAACCAGACTGAATTTATTTCTGTCATTCGTCTGCAGTTATTTTTGAGAATTAACAGAGGTTTAGATGTTGATGTTTTATTGAAAATGTTTAGTCACCATTATGGTGATCAGTGTTTCCTTTAGTTGGGCAGTTTGACTCTTTGCTTTTTATGTCAGTTTGTGTGTGTGTGTGTGTGTGTGTGTGTGTGTGTGTGTGTGTGTGTGTGTGTGTGTGTGTGTGTGTGTGTGTGTGTGTGTGTGTGTGTGTGTGTGTGTGTGTGTTTTTAACAATGTTTACCAGAACACTTTATTTGTTGCAAAGGAGACCCCAAACAAAGATGATCAGGTAATATAGTTTTCATTATTTATTATTATTAATAAATTGTCACCAACAATACTTTATTGCCATAGATCAGACAAAATTTAGACAGACACAGACATCAAGAATCAGCATATGAATCTCAACAATCTTGACATGTTTAATGCTGCAATGCATGCTGGGAGTCATGAAATTTATACTATGGTGGCTCCCATTGTTGAGATTCATATGCTGATTCTTGACATCTGTGTGTGTCTACATTTCAAAATTCATCAAAATTAAGAAAGTGTGATCTGTGGCGTTAAAGTATGGTTGGTGAAAATCTATTAATAACGAATAAACACTTTTGGTCAATGATTAGAATCATCAATCATTTTTCTTTATGATGAAGAAACGAAATGTTATCTGATCTTTGTTTATGACTTCTATCGCATACAAATAAAGTGTTCTGGTAAACACTGTTAAAAAAAACCAACAAACTGACATAAAAAGCAAAGAGTCAAACTGCCCAACTAAAGGAAACACTGATCACCATAATGGTGACCAAACATTTTCAAGAAAACATCAACATTTAAACCTCTGTTAATTCTCAAAAAGAACTGCAGACGAAAGGCAGAAATAAATTCAGTCTTGTTAGTAATAAGAGAGATTTAATGTAAACATCACATTGTAACTGATTAAATGCCATTACCATAAAAAATCAACATTAATTGCGGGTGCAAAAGTGATGTGGATTCAATGCAATTAACCTTGACGCATTAAAGGTGCACTATGTAACTTTTCCGTCCGCTAGAGGTCGCATATTCAAAACAAAGGCGTAGCTTGATGAGTTTGAGCACAGAATCTTGGGACATGTGGTCTTCACCTCACAGCCGGTGGAAAAGAATCGGGATAGGACTCGGGCAGAACTCATGTTCATGGATGCGATTATTAACGTTACTGTAGTATGAAGCAGAGCAGGGCCGAGTGTCGTGGGAGCTAAACGAGGCCACTGGAGCGATTGAATAAAACCGGAAAATAAAACCGGAAACCGAAGGTAACACAGATATGACGCAATTGACAGGCGACGCTCTCACACGTCCTGGTCCATTGGGTAAAATAGCATTTTTCTCACGATTTACAAATAGCTGGAAACATTTGGGATATTGTAAGTACTCGATTGAGCAAAATATATAACACTGGACTAGTGGGTTTTGGATTTTTTATTGAAAATGTTTTACATAGTTTACCTTTAACATTGATTTAGCATTGTTTCAGTGGTTGCTTGCTATCTGGGTCAATATTGGGTACGTTTTAAAATATATTAAAATAGAAGATAGTTATTTTAAATAGTATTTTTTTTTATGTTTTATTGTATTTTTGATCAAATAAATGCAGCCTTGGTGAGCATAAGTGACTTCTTTATTTAAAAAATCTTATCCAAACTTTTGAGAGTGAGTTATTCCACTTTTAAAGTGTCACTGTCACTGTTTGAACTGTGGGAAAAGTTCTCGGTAAGGTTTTATACCTTCTCTTCTTGTTTGGTTAGCGGTAGCTTGTAATTATGATGTCATCTCATAAACGGCAGTGGGTGACTCAAGTATGTGTTTGTGTGATACATTTGAAACATATGGATCAGAGATGAGTCAATCATGAGACGTCTTTTCCTTCAAACCCCTTTTGTACTGACCTCTGACCCTGTATCTATGTTGTGTATGTTAATCGCTATCATGATCTCTGGGCTTTGGGCGAGGAGTCTCAACACGCCTCCATAATGGAAACGCTGACTTAAATTTTGGCCTAAATCCTAGCTCATTATGACTTAACATTGACTGTCATCATAACCCTCTGATGTGTTTGAATCATGTTATGTGCCTAAGATTTGACTGTTTTAGCTGTACTTGGTGTACTTTTCCACATCTGTAGATTTTCTAACATTGATCTGCACTGAAGACACACATCTTTACAAACGATGGCTGATTTTAGGGTCAGTTTCATTGTAATTATCTGTCATTTAAAAAAATCTTGTGAATCTGCAGAGGCATAACTTCTTGTTTTATATTTTTCCCTGCATGTTTCTTTGTACATGAACCTGCTTTGTTGCCAGTCAATAGTATTCACTCACTTGATCATATAGTTTTTTCTATATGCTTTAAATGTGTTTTTATACTGCAAGTTTTTCAGCTGATGCAATCCCAACCTAATCATACATTTCAAACATAACGTTAAGCTGTCTTTTGTGTATGATGATCTTTACCCTGCCGTTTATACCCCATTTTGCACGCAACGTATAGACTGAAGTTCAGAACAGTATCCATGTTCAGCACAGGGCACTTAGACATTGAGAGATTAACATTACTGTGTGACGTAACCCTTAGCAACTGTGTTCCCATGATGTACTGTTGTGTTTTGTTTATGCCAAGATGACAGTACAGTGTACAGCAGCCACCTGGGACTGAGAAACAATAAAAAGAAAAAGAAACACTTGATTACAGAGAAATGCAAACACATACACTCACTGTAAGAGCTCATTTGAGAAGACATCAAGCACATACACATTAGCTATAGTTACATGCACTGCAGTTATGGATGACTTGAAATCTGGCTGTTCATTCTAAATAAATATTTGATTGTCCACTTACAAATTGTAGTCGGTTACTGATTCCAAATTGCATGACAGCTATTGTAGTTAGTAATGTAATCCATTACACATTTAAGGTAATATAATCAGACTACTTTTACAAACCCGATTCCAAAAAAGTTGGGACACTGTACAAATTGTGAATAAAAAAGAAATGCAATAATTTACAAATCTCATAAACATATATTTTATTCACTATAGAATATAGATAACATATCAAATGTTGAAAGTGAGGCATTTTGAAATGGATTTTGGATTTCATGAGAGCTACACATTCCAAAAAAGTTGGGACAGGGAGCAATAAGAGGCCGGAAAAGTGAAATGTACATATAAGGAACAGCTGGAGGACCAATCTGCAACTTATTAGGTCAATTGGCAACATGATTGGGTATAAAAAGAGCCTCTCAGAGTGGCAGTGTCTCTCAGAAGTCAAGATGGGCAGAGGATCACCAATTCCCCCAATGCTGCGGCCAAAAATACTGGAGCAATATCAGAAAGGAGTTTCTCAGAGAAAAACTGCAAAGAGTTTGAAGTTCTCATCATCTACAGTGCATAATATCATCCAAAGATTCAGAAAATCTGGAACAATCTCTGTGCGTAAGGGTCAAGGCCGGAAAACCATACTGGATGCCCGTGATCTCCGGCCCTTAGACGGCACTGCATCACATACAGGAATGCTACTGTAATGAGATCACAACATGGGCTCAGGAATACTTCCAGAAACACAATCCACATGTCGGTGAACACAATCCACCGTGCCATTCGCCGTTGCCGGCTAAAACTCTATAGGTCAAAAAAGAAGCCATATCTAAACATGATCCAGAAATGCAGGCGTTTTCTCTGGGCCAAGGCTCGTTTAAAATGGACTGTGGCAAAGTGGAAACCTGTTCTGTGGTCAGACAAATCAAAATCTGAAGTTCTTTTTGGAAAAATGGGACGCCATGTCATCTGGACTAAAGAGGACAAGGACAACCCAAGTTGTTCTCAGCGCTCAGTTCAGAAGCCTGCATCTCTGATGGGATGGGGCTCATGAGTGCGTGTGGCATGGGCAGCTTACACATCTGGAAAGGCACCATCGATGCTGAAAGGGATATCCAAGTTCTAGAACAACATATGCTCCCATCCAGACGTCGTCTCTTTCAGGGAAGACCTTGCATTTTCCAACATGACAATGCCAGACCACATACTGCATCAATTACAACATCATGGCTGCGTAGAAGGAGGATCCGGGGACTGAAATGGCCAGCCTGCAGTCCAGATCTTTCACCCACAGAAAACATTTAGCGCATCATAAAGAGGAAGATGCCACAAAGAAGACCTAAGAGGGGATGCCACACAGTGGGAAACATGGCCTTTTCCCAACTTTTTTGAGATGTGTTGATGCCATGAAATTTAAAATCAACTTATTTTTCCTTTTAAAATGATACATTTTCTCAGTTTAAACATTTGATATGTCATCTATGTTGTATTCTGAATAAAATATTGAAATTTGAAACTTCCACATCATTGCATTCTGTTTTTATTCACAATTTTTACAGTGTCCCAACTTTTTTGGAATCAGGTTTGTAGATTACGTTTGTCCTAACTCATTTATCACATTGATTTAAATTGGACAATCTTGTACCATATTGATATAAAAATAGTAATACAAAAAGAAAGAAAATATATTCCACATGAAGTGCATTAAATATTACATTATGTCAGGGTTTCTCAGACTGGGGTTCGTGATGGAAGTTTAATGAAAGCATGTAACATGAAAGCATACAACAGCAGTTTTATTCTCACAATATTTGAATGATACCATTTTACCATTTTACTGGTAAACCATAATATACCAAATATACCAATGATACCAAATACCCTAGTGAAAAGCCAAAATGTGTTTAAATTACATTTATTTCATACTAAGTATACTACAAATCCTTTAACATATTTACTGACATATCACTTACTGATTTAAATATTATAATCAAACTTTATTTGGAGTACTTTACTGCACAATGCACATTTTCTTAATATTACACCTAAAATGTGTTTAATACCACTATTAGTAAGGATAGTATGTATAAGATCATTCTTTAAATGCAAGATATTTAAAGTGTACCTCAAGTATGCTTGCAATAGTTCCACTTTAGCACAATCAAATATACTTAAGTATATCTTTAGTTGGACCTCAGCACTATTTCCGGAAAGCTAAAGTGCATTAAGTACAAAAATAGTTGTTTCAATTTAGCAGACTTTAAGTATATCAATTTAGTATACTAAAAGTACATTTGCTGGGTATTTATATTAAGTACATAAATATGTAAATGTATTTGTAGCATACTTAGCATAAAATAAATGTATTTAAGGGTAATCATCAAGTGTACATTTTACTCTCCTTTCTTTCCCTTTGTGCTGTGAGAACAGTTTCCTGTTGATAGGAAGAGTAATTAAAGCCCTGCAAGCTGATAGGCAAAGTCAGCAACCGGTTTGCAGAACTGATGAGTAAATGTAGACCTGAAGCCACAATGCTGCACTATAACAGTGAGAGGAGGATGATAATGATGACACTGATGATGTCATGAGGGCAGTCACAATCCAAATGCAGCCGCAGGGAGGAACGCAATACTGCTTGTGTGAATGAGCCAAAGACGTGGGGAGAGGTCATAGGTCACAATGACAAGAGCAAAAATCCACCAAAGTTTCCATACTCACAGGGCTGCGTGAAACAGCACACACGTCAACTGACTTCACACAATTGCTTGCTGCTTACTGAGACACACACTCACACAGACAACGTAAAGAACAGGGTGGTGTTAACAAGGACTCTGTCACTTTGGCATGCTAAAGTCTGTTTGCTAGTGCACACATACTGACGTCCGAAAATATTCTGCGTTATCTTGGCTGATGTCAGACCATGTGGACCATACCATGTATGGAATAAAGATGTTCACACACACTTTAGTAGCAGCATGTCAGGTGGATTCATGGGGTGTACCGTCCGTGATGCAGGGCTTGACATGGCTGTTAGCTTTGAATGTGCCTGAATTCTTGTGTTTAGGCCAAGAGACTGGCAGCCTTTGAACTTTAACCTGCTATCAATTATGTAGCTACAATACATGTATCAATACAGTATCTCTTCTATCTGAAGACTGAATGTTAACATTTGTGTTTATGGTGTGATTATTGCATTCAGATTCGTTGGTGTGAAAAGCAGGTGTTTGTGTTTATGACTGGTTTATTATATGTGTGTACGTGTTTGTGTATGCACGGATGCACGCTTGTGTACGTGGGTGTGTGCATGTCTGTGAATGAATGACCCTGCTACGCCTGGTATCTGTCTCGGTGATTCGATCACAAGTGGCAAGAAATAAATACAGGCGCAATGGGGTTCAAAATGTTTTATTTTATTCACTTTTTCAACTGTCAACATGCAGGAACACTGACCGTGTCTGATTTGGTTATGTAATCAGAGATCCTCCCTTGATGAACTGAAAGCAAGAGGTCACTGATGAATTTGAGACGCATGTCACTTCCAGGTCTTGCCAGACCACCTGTGATCAACCGTGACGGGTGTTTATACAACATTTAAACTGGGTCTAGGTGTGTTAAAGAGTTTTCACACTGGGTTCTGGGGACTCTCAAATCTTCCACATCACTAATTATAAAATATTAAGAAAAATATTAAAATAATATAATAAATACATAAAAAAAAAGTTAAACATTTACCCAATTTGATTTGTTTTTAAACACTTGTTGGCAATTATGATGTTAATCAATTATTTACATGAGAATAATGAATTATTGGACTGACAGCTATAGCTTTATATTTCAATATAGTATAGTGTTAGTCAACTTAAATGGAAAAAGTCAATATTTTACAGATAATATTTTACATTTATATTTAAACTCATTGTAAGAGAACCTAACCTAACCTAACAATTAAAAATATTTTATATTTATTTAATACATAATCATATTTAAATTCCATCTATTTATACATGCATAAGTATATATTAGCTAGAATACAATATAATATATATATATATATATCCTTATTTTATTTCTTAATATAGTCTGACTTATGTAACATGTATATTTATATTATATTCTGACTATTTGTGTTTATTTTCTAGCTTTATATTATTTCTATAACAAACATATTTTTTGTATAATATTTGTATTGTTATTTTCTCATCTTTTTAACATACAAAATGATGTAGACAAACAATCAGCCATACAACAGTAAGTGGACATCAAATCAACAGCAACAAAATTAATAAATAAAAATAAATAAATAAATAAGGTAGACTGGTCAGTTACACAGAAGGGTGAATGAAAAATACACAAAACAAATAAATGAGACAATATGCAGCAAAATATACACAGGAAAACTAGTATGTTAAAAATTGTAAAAAGTGGTAATATCCAGATACTGCAACCCTTGGTATTTAAACCAGTAATATAATGCTGAAAGAAGTCTATTACAGTTAGAAAACAGCAAATTGCAACCCAAACAGGGAACTATAAAAAAATGTAATGAATAAATAAACCAAGCCAAAAGACCAGAGAGGGAAAGGGGATGAGATCTCCTCAATTCAAATCAATAATTCACTGTATATTTATATTTTCTCTCAGTATAAATAGCTGTTTATACATTTAAAATCTAGAGCTTCTTTTTATTTTAGGAGGTCATACAAATGCACTCATCATATTTGGGGTCAGTGGAAAAAGTTTGAAAACCCCTGTGTTAAGGAATGTGTATATTGAGTTTTCCAGCGCATGCAGAAATATTTTAACAGAATATGTTACCCTGCAGATTGTGACAGGATTACAGCCTCTCTATTAAACTGTCAAAAGACACAGACCTCTTCATCTGTCTAACACATCTGGTCATTTCTCTCATGCTCATTCCATCTCTACCTCTCTCTCTTTAATCTCTTTATATAAATCTCTGTACCGTATCACATCATTCATTTGTCTTTCTTTCCTCGTTTTTCTCTTTATCACACACTCTTATCACATCCCCATCTGTCTCTTTCTTGTTTTAATTGTCCCTTAAGAAAATTCTTTCCACGCTGCTCATAATTCCTCCCCTCTGTCTCGTTCCTCTTTTAATCCTCTTTCTCATCTCCGTCCATCTCTTCGGGTTCTGCGGGGTTTCGACCGTGAGGCGCCGGAGTTCTGGTGATGATGTCACAGTCTCAGGGAGTTGTGTCTCTGAGCATTTAGTTTCGCCTGTTAAGCTGACCCCTGTGATATTACTGACTCTATAAACGTCTGCATTGAGGGAGGCAGAGGTTGGGGTCAACTGAATAATTCACTTATATAATGGCTTCGCTCACTGTGCAGGAACTTACTGGAGTCAAATGTAGGCCACAGTTGCACGTGAAAGGACAGGAGGAGTCTGTATTGGCAGTGGTCCGATTATGACGGCTGAAGTCATTGAGCGTATACATGAAGATTAATGTATTTTGGCATTTATCAATGTGAAAATTTTTTCCATTTCACATTGAATGGTGTCATGTTTAATATTGTAACTGTAGATGATTGTACTTCAGCTCATTCATGAAACTGAGTCTGTTTTTAGAGTATGATATGTGATCTTATATAAACCTTAGTGCGTCTTTTGAAGCAAAGCCATTAAATATAAAGTTGATTTAGATGTGGAGTGCTGCGTGTGCTGGTGAATATCACTGATGGTTTTAGCAGTTTATGAGACATCCAACACAAACCTAAAACTAAGCTTTAAACCCAATTTGTCTGAGGGATAAAAACACATTTTAATTTAAGGGGATAGTTCACACAAAAATGTGAATATATATATAAATACACTCACTATATTGCCAAAAGTTTTGGGACGTCTGCCTTTACATGCACATGAACTTTAATGACATCCCATTCTTAATCCGTAGGGTTTAATATGGAGTTAGCCCACCCTTTGCAGCTATAACAACTTCAACTCTTCTGGGAAGGCTTTCCACAAGGTTTAGGAGTGCGTTTATAGGAATTTTTGACCATTCTTCTAGAAGCACATTTGTGAGGTCAGGCACTGATGTTGGACGAGAAGGCCTGGCTCACAGTCTCCACTCTAATTCATCCCAAAGGTGTTCTATCGGGTTGAGGTCAGGACTCTGTGCAGGCCAGTCAAGTTCCTCCACACCAAACTCACTCATCCATGTCTTTATGGACTGATGCTTTGTGCGCAGTCATGTTGGAACAGGAAGGGGCCATCCCCAAGCTGTTCCCACAAAGTTGAGAGCTTGAAATTGTCCAAATTGTCTTGATATGCTGACGGATTAAGAGTTCCTCTCACTGGAACTAAGGGGCCAAGCCCAACCCCTGAAAAACAACCCCACACCATAATCCCCCCTCCACCAAACTTTACACTTGGCACAATGCAGTCAGGCAAGTACCGTTCTCCTGGCAACCGCCAAACCCAGACTCATCCATCGGATTGCCAGACAGAGAAGCGTGATTGGTCACTCCAGAGAACACGTCTCCACAGAAGTGTCTGCATGCCTAGGTGCTTGATTTTATACACCTGTAACCATGGAAGTGATTAGAACACTTGAATTCAATGATTTGGAGGGGTGTTCCAATACTTTTGGTAATATAGTGTATATTAAAGTGTGACTTTAAATCTCACAGTGTGGCTTTAAGTCTTGCATTGTGACCATATATTTTTCAGTATGACTTTATATATTGCAGTGTGATTTTATATCTCACAGTGTGACTATCTCGCAGAGTGACTTTATATATTGCAGTGAGATTTTATATCTCGAAGAGTGACCTTATGTCTCACAGTGTGACCATATATTTTTCAGTATGACTTGCAGTGTGACCTTAACAACTCAAACTTATGTGACATATTTGTGAACACAACGTAAAGACACACATTAGGCTATTGTTGTTCTGGGAATCTCTGAACTGTTGTCCAGAAGCAAAAGGTGGCAAACCAAAGCCAGAAAAGGCTTCCTGCATGAGAGATGACATCAATTCTGTGGGCTTGTGTACCTCTGTCCTTGAATGGGTCTGTTTAACAGCAGTTAGAATACCTCCATCAGATTTGGATCTGTATGATTTGTACATTGACTGTGTACTGTAAAATGAGGAACATGTCAACTTTGTAGCTTATTTGTGCCGTTGGGCATACATTGATTTGTGTGTGTTGGAAGCCTTAGCGATTTCAAAAGCCAAATGAAATGAATGTGTGTTTGAGGCAGATGTCAGTGAGAGTTTGTGACCGTGTCTCTGCAGTTGATCTAGTTTTATTGTTTTCTTCACCTTTTGATTTACAAATAAATGAAGTCCATATTTCAACCCCAAACACACACAATACAGGAAGAAAGATTACGTTTTGGTCCAACTACTTGTGCAACACATTAATACAGGTTGACGACACACCAGAGACAAGAGAATTGGGAGGGAACTGTAAAATACACTATGTATCTGCTGTATAAACTCAAACAGAAACACAAAGAAACCTTTTTACCAGCTTAAATCCAGAGAAACTTTTCGTCAGTTTCATCTGAGCTCCAGTGCTGGTCTTTGAATACGATCTTTCTCAATGTTTTGTATGTATTTCACCATCATTAACTTCACTGAATAGATGATAGTCATCATTAATCCGTGTGTTTAGATTTATCTGTCAGATTAATGGTTTGTTTATTTAGAGTGCAATTGTTAAAGTGTGGTTTGCTTAACTCAACTTTTCAGCACTATTCAGCATCTTAGTGCATCCGGAGAGTTTGTTTTACTTTGTGTTCTTTCCTTGGAACTGTAAAGGTTGTCATGGTAATTTGAAAAGCATTTTGAGATGATTCTGAGATGAACTTTGGAAAACCTTTTGAACCAAAGGATGAGAGTCAGATGAAAAGAGCATAATAATTACTAATACTACACTCTAAACAAATGCTGGGTTAAAAACAACCCAAGTTGGGTTGAAAATGGACTAACCCAGTGACTGGGTTGTTTTAACCCAGTAAATGGGTTGTTTTAACCCAGCGGTTGGGTTAAACGTTTGCTTAAAACAACCCAATCGCTGGGTTAAAACAACCCAATTGCTAGGTTTGTCCATTTTCAACCCAACTTGGGTTGTTTTTAACCCAGCATTTTTTAGAGTGTATTAATTATTATTATTATTATTATTACTTTTAAGTGCTGTTATTTGTTCTGAAAAATAATTTTTTTTTATAGATTTCTATGTATTTAAAAGGCATCTTTACATGATAAAGTTAAAAGGTCCAAAAATGAAAATTCTGTCATTAATTCCTCACCCTCATGTTGTTTCAAACCCGCAAGACCTTCGTTCATCTTCGGAACACAAATTAAGATATTTTTGATGAAATCCAAGAGGTTTCTGACCATCAATGCTACTGCAACTTTCAAGGTACAGAAAGGTAGTAAAGACATGTGGTTCAACATTAATGTTATGAAGTGACAAGAATACATTTTATGTGCAAAAAACAAACACAAATAAAGACTTTATTCAACAATTTCTTCTCGTTTGTATCAGACTCCTACGAAGTGTGAACAGTGCAACGCTTCCGAGTTCTAAGTCAGAATGCCGGCTCACTGTTGGCCGACCCTGTTCACGTGAGCACAACGACGCATGCGTGTGATGCTGACGCAGGAGCTGACCAATGGTGAGCCGCCGTTCTGCCGTAGAACCCGGAAGTGTTGCACTGTGTTTACTACATCAACTGCACAGGAGTCTGACACAGACAAGAAATTGTTCAATAAAGTCGTTATTTTTGTTTATTTTTTGCGCACTGTATTCTCGTCGCTTCATAAAATTAAGGTTGAACCATTTTAGTCACATGGACTACTTAATGATGTCTTTACTACCTTTCTGGGCCTTGAAAGTGGTAATAACGTTGCAGTCTGTGGAGGGATCAGAGAGATCTCTGATTTCATCAAAAATATCTTCATTTGTGTTCTGAAGTAGAACGAAGGTCTTACAGGTTTGGAACGACATGAGGGGGAGCAATTAATGACAGAATTGTCATTTTATTGGTAAACTAACCCTTTAAGGTGGAAATACTCACAAAATTTGTGGGGGGTCTCAGTAAAAATAGGTTTCAATATAATTTTCAAATGTTTCAGTAACACTAACCAAACAATAAAAAGCAGAAATGTCATCACAAATGTCACCATTTCACACCTAGTGTCCGAGTCACCTATAGGACTTTTAATTTTTGTAAATGAAGGAAAGAACATCTCACAGTTTACTTTTTATTTCTTTACTCTGAGGTAAAGGTATATATAATTGACCTCAAATAATTCATACATAAAGTAAATAATGTTTGTGTTTCCTCTACCTGTATCAATGTGTCCTGTTTCTAAAGGAATGGCTGTGAAACGTGAGCACCTCATTGGTCAAATAAATAAACACAGAGAGGGCACTGTTGAGGTGTGGGACACAGAGTGTGTACGTGCAAATCTTGCAGGAGTGTTCGCAATGGAGGAAGCATGCGATCGTACTTAATGCTAGAGTTTTTTTTTTCTAAATATAAAAGTGGATGTGTGCATGTGTCTGTGCATCACACTGTGTGCTGGTTTAAAAATGACTGGATGCACAGTTATGAGTGCGTGTCTGTTGTTGTTGTTGTTGTGTGTGTGTGTGTGTGTGTGTGTGTGTGTGTGTGTGTGTGTGTGTGTGTGTGTGTGTGTGTTTCTGGGTGCATGTGTAGTTTCTGAGCAGTGTGTGTATCTTGTTGTGTGTGTGTCTCTGGGGGAATGTGTATTTACTTTCTGAGTTCTATGCAACATGCTCCATAAATACCCTGCCCAAGTGTTCCACCTGTTTATAGATTGAAAGACTGAGAGTCACTAACTTACCATGAAGGTCTTCAAAAAGTTACAATATGCCACAACACGTCTAAACCTCACCCCAAATAAAGGATTAACTGTACTGTATACAACACAATTGTGTTATTGTGCAAATATAACATGCCTGTACCAGTTCCAAAAAAAAAAAAAGATCAGTGATAAGATGGCCTGTATCTTGTCTCTCACTGTCCCAGAATGCATTGATGAAACAGGTGAATGCCATTTGTTTGACTGAGACCAGGTGCTGTTAGCTCTGTTTTTAGATCAATGCTAAGTGGGCTCTTCTAACCAAGACTAGAAGTACTATTTTTGTCCTGAAGATTACTGAAATACTTAATGCGGCCCAACTAAATGTAAATATTTGCAATGGATTTTCGTAGATTCAGAAAATCTGATTCATGAATGAATTGTTCAGCATTTGATTGATATTATGCTATTGCAATTGTTATTTCTTGCATGTTTAATTTTCTTTTTAAATGATATTATAGTGTTATGTATATTATTATGCACTGTTTGCAGACCGTTAACAATGGTTGCAACCTGTTTCATTGTGTTAATGTATCAGTGAGGGAATGTTGGTATGGTGCCCGTTGGACTGTGACCTGGACATGTTGGCATGGGCAACAGCAGAGCTGAAGCAGCAAGAAATTGTTTTTCTGTGTTTGGCTATTGTGTAAGCTCAACGGAGTTCTAGAATAATACCCAGAATACACTGGGCTGCTTTTAATCTAATTTTTGGGCCATGCAAATTGTTTATTCAAAATTAAATAAAGACAGAATATTAATATAATATAAAACTAAATATTTATTTATTTCTGTGCACTTTCAAATATATTTACTATGATTCAAAATCAGTCAGATATTTTAAGAAAGAGTCTCTTATGCTCACCAAGGCTGCATTTATTTGATCAAAAACACAATAAAAACAGTAATATTGTGATGTATTATTACAATTTAAAAAACTGTTTTCTACTTAAATATATTTTAAAATATAATTTATTCCTGTGATGGAAAAGCTGACTCGTTACTCCAGTCTTCAGTGTCACATGATCCTTCAGAAATCTGATGATTTTCTGCTCATTATTATTATCAGTGTTGAAAAAGTTGTGCTGCTTAATATTTTAGTGGTAACCATTTTTTCCAGGATACTTTGATGAATAGAAAAGTACAAAAGAACAGCATTTATTTGACGTACAGTACAATGTTTTTGTATGTACTGTCCATTTTGATAGAGTTAATGCATCCTTAAAATGCATAATAAAAGTATTAATTTCTTCAGAAAACAAAACTATTACTGACCCCAAACTTTTAAATGGTAGAGTACATAGACTTTTTCATAGGTTAGTCTATCTGTCTGTATTAGATACAGACAGATGTTGAAAGTCAAGAAACACATTACTGACTTTTATAAACAATTTATCACACTCTGTTATTGTTAAGGATGTGAATAAGATTTTATAAGTTAATTAAATGACTGTACAACATTTTGTAATACTGTATTTATATATGTTATATACGTATTTAATGCAATAAATGGCAAGAGCGGGCAAGTCAAGTATTACCAGAGGAGATTAGCAGGAAAATAAGTTTATTTAGAATATGCTGTTTTCATGCACACAGGAATCCAGTATAGCTGTAAATATAATTTTTGGAATAAAGGTTTAACCAGAATTTAATTGGAAAATAATGTGCATCTAACACATTCGTTATTATAGATCAGTGGCATGTCACTGTGGTCAGTGAGGCCATAGTACTGTCCCTTTAAGAGATGTCCTCCATTCACCTCTGGAAGCTGTTGTTTCTCAGTTTCTAAGAAATCTTGAATTCAAGTTGAGACCAATTCAAATGGCAGACCAACGTCAAATAGTTCCTGTGACATGGGAATGTTAATTTGAGGAGATGCAGGGTGAAGTCAACGTTAGAGATTGAAACGATTTGCAAAAGAGATAATGAATAAAAGAAAAATAATGAGAGGGCTGGACGTATGCCAAAGGGTTAGAGTGCCATTGAATCTTTATTCACAGTTACGGCGTGTCTCTCTCTCTTATACAGCCTCCTGCTCCCTCCCTCTTCTCTCTCTTCAGCCGTATGTGTGCTTCAGTCACAGCTCTACCCAGTGTGGCAGAGAGTGTGTACATGTGTGAGTGATTGGACGAGCTCTCAGGCTTGTGTAAAGACATTCAAAGGGAGTGTGTGAGCATTTCCCAAAGACAAAATCTGCACGTTTAGTCGTCATTTCTGGATATATTTTAAGAAGCACGTGAAGCACAGAGCTCAGGTAAGTTCAACTGAACTCTGAACTCTTGCAGAAATTAGTTATCATTTACCTTCGCCTGCTTCCATCATCTTAAAAAAACAACTACATTTTAAAAATATTTGTAGAAAAGATTTAATTTAATTTTGTTTTGTTTTATTTTATTAATACTAAGCATTTATATTTGAGTTAAAATCATTTTTAAATGTTAAGTAAACAAGTGTTAGAGATCTGTTTATCTGGATACTGATTATCTTCATGTGATGTTTTACTTAATGACTATGGCACATTTATCAGAAAAGACAAAGGTGCTTTGTCAAGTAATCATTTTATAGTATATGATCTTGATTTTTCGCTTCCGTGTAAATGGAGGCGCATCACAGAGTAAATATTTAATGTTTTAATACATTTTATTCACAATTGGTTTCATTCATAATTTTTAGCTCTAAAATATTAGAAAAATAGATTTAAAATAATAAATTAATATATATATAAAATTCTAATCGTAAATGCAACTTCTTCTGGTATGTATATGCCACTTCAGATGCAGCTTCTGTGCCACAATACCATGTGAATTATTCATACTCTTTATAAAACAGTGAGTGTGTGTGGAGTTTTCTTCAGACACAGGCTGGTAAATGTCTTGTGGACAGTGGGTTGCTGGCATGAGGTGTGTATGTGTGTGTGTGTGTGTGTGTGTTTACAAGCACTTCATAATTCAGCTGCTGCAGATGCATCTATCAGTATTTCTATTTGGGGCATCTCTTGCGGTCTTCTCTCCATTCCTATCTTCTTCCCCGTCTTCCCTTCCTGGCCTCTGACCTTTAGCATCTGACCTGTGATGTCAATTGTTACCAGGCGCAAAATGACTCCACTGATGCGCTCAGAGAATTTAGCATTTGTCATGAACTTCAGGAATCGGATTACACACATGCTCACACTGTAATCTATCATGACCTGTTTAAACTTTCGCTGTATGCCTTGGTCTTCCACAGCATCAGACATGCACCCAACTCCCGGTGACCTCCCGCCTCTCAGTCTGTCTCCCAAAGCTGGTCAGTGTTTAATTCTGGCTCCAGACTTTGTTTCCTGTGTTTATGAGGTGTCGTCTGGCCTGATGTCAGTGACATGAAGCATATTCTTTCAAAACACCTCCAATATACACTAACAGATCAGAATGAATTTCAGGTCTCTTGATATGCCGAGTTCAGGGGGAGCCAAATCGGATTATTTCAGGTCTTCATGCATGAAAGGAGAGCAAGTAAAAAAGAAAGACTGAAACAAGAAAAGAAAAATGGATTTATCCTGCACCTTTAAATAGATAAGTACATATGGGGAAAATTATACAGAAAGAGATCAATAGAATTACACATACGCCCACCATCACACAACTGACCGTATACTGACCAAAGCTCGCTTCACCTGACACAAACAATGGTGATGCATTTTAACAGGGATAATATTCCATTTATTGCTTTTTTGTATTTGATTTTTTTCTGAATAATTATATTTATTAAATATATTTCATGTTCATTTCTATAGTCATACTTTCATATTCATAAATGCCATAACATTGCAATAGTGTGTGTGTGTGTGTGTGTGTGTGTGTGTGTGTGTGTGTGTGTGTGTGTGTGTGTGTGTGTGTGTGTGTGTGTGTGTATATGCATATACACTCACCTAAAGGATTATTAGGAACACCTGTTCAGTTTCTCATTAATGCAATTATCTAATCAACCAATCACATGGCAGTTGCTTCAATGCATTTAGGGGTGTGGTCCTGGTCAAGACAATCTCCAAACTGAATGTCAGAATGGGAAAGAAAGGTGATTTAAGCAATTCTGAGCGAATTCTGGCATGGTTGTTGGTGCCAGATGGGCCGGTCTGAGTATTTCACAATCTGCTCAGTTACTGGGACGCACAACCATTTCTAGGGTTTACAAAGAATGGTGTGAAAAGGGAAAAACATCCAGTATGCAGCAGTCCTGTGGGCGAACATGCCTTGTTGATGCTAGAGGTCAGAGGAGAATGGGCCGACTGAGTCAAGCTGATAGAAGAGCAACTTTGACTGAAATAACCACTCGTTACAACCAAGATATGCAGCAAAGCATTTGTGAAGCCACAACACGCACAACCTTGAGGTGGATGGGCTACAACAGCAGAAGACCCCACCAGGTACCACTCATCTCCACTACAAATAGGAAAAAGAGGCTACAATTTGCACGAGCTCACCAAAATTGGACAGTTGAAGACTGGAAAAATGTTGCCTGGTCTGATGAGTCTGGATTTCTGGAGACATTCAGATGGTAGAGTCAGAATTTGGCGTAAACAGAATGAGAACATGGATCCATCATGCCTTGTTACCACTGTGCAGGCTGGTGGTGGTGGTGTAATGGTGTGGGTGATGTTTTCTTGGCACACTTTAGGCTCCTTAGTGCCAATTGGGCATCGTTTAAATGCCACAGCCTACCTGAGCATTGTTTCTGACCATGTCACAAAGTTCGAATCATTTCAAATTGGTTTCTTGAACATGACAATGAGTTCACTGTACTAAAATGGCCCCCACAGTCACCAGATCTCAACCCAATAGAGCATCTTTGGGATGTGGTGGAACGGGAGCTTCGTGCCCTGGATGTGCATCTCACAAATCTCCATCAACTGCAAGATGCTATCCTATCAATATGGGCCAACATTTTTAAAGAATGCTTTCAGCACCTTGTTGAATCAATGCCACGTAGAATTAAGGCAGTTCTGAAGGAAAAAGGGGGTCAAACACAGTATTAGTATGGTGTTCCTAATAATCCTTTAGGTGAGTGTATATGTATTGTATAAATGCTGTATAAATGTATTTTTAGTCCAAATCAGTGTTAGAAACATCTACTTTTTTCAGAATAATTACATATTTTATTTATATTTAATTTCATATTTGAAACATCAAACTTTATAGCTTTCTGTAATTGTAATTTCTGTATAAATGCCTTTATGTTGCCGCTTCTGCACTGTCTATGCTGCTATAAATGTATTTTTGCAGTGCAAACCAAATGTTTCTTGTCAAAAAGCTCCTAGTTTTCAGAATAAGACGGCATGGTTTCATTGAAAGCCTCAGTAGTGTTTAACGCTGACCATCAAACTCTCCCTTGGTCTGTACTCTTGGGTTTTTACTTGTTTGACTCTCGCCAGAAGATCAATATGCTCTGGTTTTGAAGGTGGCTTATAATTATCCATGGAAGCAGTGAGTGGCGTTTTCTTATTTCTATCCAGTGTTTCTCAATGCCTGTGGATGCTTCAAGGAAAATTTTGAATGTCCATTTATCTGACTGTTGTTGGAGGGTGGTGAAAGTGTGAGAATGGAGACAACATTGACAGTGCAAGAGATGAAATTACCTGTTACTTGGCAGGATAGTGGGTTTGACAGAGAAGTGTGTGTCTTTCTCATGTGAGAATGAGGCCAGTATCCACACACGCACACATACTCTGTGACTTGTTGTTATTTGCTGTTGTAGATGGAAAGTTTAAATAGGGAGGCTATGTTACACTGGCCACATCATGGCCAAACCACAAGAGGCAGAAAGAGAGTTTGTACCGTTCCCTCTCTTACTCTCTCACAGACACACACAGTGTTTGGCTATGATGGACACTGCTGAATTGGTTTTTATGGTTCAGTAATTACCCTTAATGATTGTTCATTGGGTCTGGTTTGTGGCTATGACCGACATGTTACCGTGGCAACACTAGCAAAATTTGCATACTTTCTTTACCAATGCTTCCACCACCCATAATGCTTTGTGAATCAAGCATGTGTATAAATGTTAATGTTTGATGAGAAAATATATTAATACACATTACATTACACAGTACATTTGTAACATTATATTTGTATGTGTATATATAAGAGAACACTTAATCATCACAGTATAACACCATGTAAATTACACTTCAGGGATATCAATCTGTCCAGTTATGAAGCATAACTGATTGTGAATCAGTTTCATCTGCTTTGGTGCAAATCAAAGTGACAACATGTGCACTGGAGAGGCAACAGCAAGACAACCCCCAAGAGGGAATGATTTTGCTGGTGGTGGCCATAGACAATTGTTCTCTCCTTATTCTTCCTGACTGATTTGTCTTTAGTTTTGTGTTTTGTTATGGTCCTTGCCACTGTACCCAGTCCTGCTCCTCCAGGATGGCACATCAATATGTGCCGTCACAAGGAGGTTTGGTGTGTCTCCCAGCACGGTTTCAAGAGCAAGAAGGGCAACAAACTAGCAGCAGGACCAGTATCTGCTCCTTTGTGCAAGGAGGAACAGGGGAGGCTCTGCCAGAGCCATACAAAATGAACTCCAGCAGGCTACTAGTGTGCATGTTTTTTGACCAAACTGTCAGAAACAGACTTCATGGGGGTGGCATGAGGGCCCGACGTCCTCTATTGCGAGCTGTGCTCAGCACCGTGCAGCTTGATTGGCATTTGCCAGAGAACACCAGAATTCAAGTCCACCATTGGCGCCCCATTCTCTTCATGGATGAGAGCAGGTTCACACTGAGCACATGTGACTGACGTGAAAGAGTCTGGAGATGCCGTGGGGAACGTTATGCTGCGTGCTACATCATCCAGCATGACCGATTTGGCGGTGGGTCAGTAATGGTCTGGGGTGGAATATCCTTGGATGGAATATCCACGTGCTAGCCAAATGTTAGGTACCGGGATGAAATCCTCAGAGCCATTGTCAGACCTTATGCTGGAGCAGTGGGCCCTGTGTTCCTCCTGGTGCATGATAATGTCCAGCTTCATGTGGCTAGAGTGTATAGGCAGTATTTAGACGAAGAAGGCATTGATGCCATTGACTGGCCCTCACGTTCTCCAGACCTGAATCCAATTGAGAACCTCTGGGACATTATGTATTGGAGCATCCAAAGCCACCAAGTAGTGTTGTAGTCAAGACCACCTAATCCGAGACCAAGTCGAAAGCAAGACCAATGTGTCTTGAGACCAAGACAAGACCAAGACTTTGAGGGGTTGAGATCAAGACAAGACCAAGACCAAGGCAGGACGAGACCGAGTCAAGACCAAGACCAGACCAGCACTCGTTAAATTCATAGAGATCCACATTACCATCTGAGAAATGACTTTATAACTTATAATAAATATAATTAGAATAAGACACTATATAGAGCTGTTACCAATCAAATTAAATCATTAACAACAAAATTCATCTTTGCGCTACAGAGGTGATACAGAAGATCTGAATTGATAAATTACAAATGCTTAAATAATGTTGAGGATAATGTTTGAAAAATCCAGATCTCATACAAGAACTTTTTGCAACAATATCTTGAATTTTGTGAGCATTTGTATACATTTTTGGTGACATTTTTTTGACACAATCCCTAATTAATTTCTGAATTGGCACAAATAAATCACATTAGAAATAAGTTATTGATTGCATCTGAAGCAGGAAGTTTTACATCCATTCACATTAATGATGTTAATAAATAAATCAGGCAATGCACCGGCAATTTAGTAATATCCCAGCAGTTGTGGTCTTGACCGGTAAATGTTGAGTCCTCTTAGTCTGAGACCAAGACAAGACCGAGTACAAATGTGGTCGAGACAGAGACAAAGACCTTCAAAAAATGGTCTTGATACCAAGAACAGTCTCGAGTGCTAAAACACTACCTCCAAGTAGCACCACAGACCGTCTAGGAACTCCCTGATGCCCTGATCCAGGTCTGGGAGGAGATCCCTCAGGACACCATCCACCATCTCATCAGGAGCATGCCCAGACGTTGTTGTGAGTGCATACAGTCAAGTGGTGGCCATGCACACTATTGACTTAAATTATGAGTTGCTGTGATGAACTTCATGCAAGTTGGATCAGCCTGTAACTTCAGTTTTTTACATTGATTTTTGGTATGATTTTGAATCCAGCTCTCAGTATGTTGATGATTTTGGTTTCCATTGACTGTTGTCGCATAATTATAGAATGTTTATAAATAAAGATTTTCAATTAAATATTACATTCATTGAGATCCAAAGTGTGATTTAAGTGTTCCCTTACTTTTTTTGAGCAGTGTGTATTTATTACATAAATAAATAAGCACACTATGAACAGTTTTGGGCCATTTCCTCTTTGCAGGCGTTTTCCAACTTCTGGAGATTGAAACTAACAGGCTTTCTCACTTGCACACTCATACCATCATAGCAAGCTCCAGCACTGTCTGTAAGCCCTGTTAAACCCAATCCACCCACATGTAATTAGTGTAAAGCATGCAGCAGAACTCCAGTGGAAAACTAAACTATGATCCCTAAACAGGGATGTCTTGTGTAACACATTCAGGTGTTTATGGTAAACACATTGTTTGTTTAGTTCCATTGACAAGCTGTGTTTTACCCTGTGAATGGTTTTTCTGAAACTGTTCCTCAGTTATTTAATGGTTATTGTGATAGTCTGTTTCGCAACTGATAATGACAACAGTACTAAGCTGGTCTAACTACTTCAGTGTGTCTCTTTACCTTATGAGACATGTTTTTGAATTCAAAAACAAGATGTCTTAAAATAACCACAGCATCCTAAAAACATGGTACAAGATCCTAAAAGACAATCAACTGTTTTCCATTAAAAAGTTGAATAATTATATGCAACGTTTGTTATTCCTTTTGCTCTTTCTGTATGATGATGGGGAGAATTCCCTGTAGGCCGACGGCTCATGAGCTGCTTCTCCAGTCTGTCTGTGAGTTGTGGTCGAGATGTAGACACAGACACAATGAAGTAGCCATAAAGCAATGCAGAGAGGCCTTTATTTCAGAACATATTTTGGTGAAAAGAGTATGGTTTGCTGTCCCGGGGTGGATGAGCTTCCATGAAGAAAGTAAGAAATGGAATTGGATGTTTTTGAGGCAGGTTTGGCATCCATGCACAAGGCACTTCAATCAGTCTTTGTCTTAAAGATAGCCTGTATTTGTTTCTGTACGCTGTAAAACAGGAGTATTTTGTTGAGCTTAAAAAATTAAGCTGATAGTTTGCATAGCTTTTTAATTTTGTTTTATTATTTACTATTATTTTATTAAAATGTTGAGTTGCCGTCACTAAATTGTAACAATTGTAACTTAATTTACCTTTTTAATTATTGAACTTTATGTACTTGCAATGCAATGCAACCATAACTATTATTCATATCTCATGCAGCTGGGAAGAGGGCGAATGGGACTGAACCCAATCTTTTTTTTTCATTTTAGGCCAATGCATGTTGGTTCGACTTAAAGTTATTAAAGGGTTCATGAACTGTGTTTTTTTATTGTTTTATGATGTTTCATGCGGTGCACTTATAATGTTAGAATGCTTTTTACATCAAAAATGGTCATAATCTATAAATAAAAGGCATTTTTCCTACCCTGATTTTAGCCTCTGCTCTGAACGCTCTGTTTTAAGGGTGTGTCCGCTGGGCTTCAGTGTTAACGCCCACTGCTGTGATTGGCTAACGTCTTTCCATTTGAAATATTATTACTCCCTCTTTTAGCGTGTTTTTAATATTACAGTTCTCTTGGTTAACTAATCGTGAAAAGTGTTTCATTACATTTATATCTATTGCATTATATTTAGATCTATGGCATTATATTAAGATCTATGGCATTATATTTAGATCTATGGCATTGTATTTAGATCTATGGCATTATATTTAGATCTATGGCATTATATTTAGATCTATGGCATTATATTAAGATCTATGGCATTATATTTATATCTATGGCATTATATTCAGATTGTGGCATGAAAGGTTGCAGTGATGATCATTGTAGCCGATCACACACAGGCTGAGCGCATGAAAGCAGCAATCTCGTCATTGCAACTCAGTTTCTGTACACTAACGAATGCTTTAGTTAAGAGATTCGTTAAAACGGGAGTCACTGATAAACGCGTCACTGATAAACTCTCTGTCTGACTGACAGCTGCTCCAACGATTGCAAAGGGAGCTTTCTTTGATCGCTTTCTTTATAGAATTTAATCACCATTAAATAACAGATTATTTTTTTTATCATACTAAGAGAAACAACACAAGTTGATGTTTGGTCACTGGTTTGATTTACTGAAACACAGACAAAGAACATCTGACTACATGAATCATCACATTTCAGATCAGGCATTAGAATTAACACAGTTACTTATACACTCACCTAAAGGATTATTAGGAACACCAGAAGGTGTGTGTATGTTGCATTACTGTTGAGCCCAGTCACTGCACAATATTTTGTAATCCTCAACGGCATGTTTATTGCTTGGTAGCTCGATCTGGTTTAACACTAGGCCTATGTTACATGCGCGATCAGTGGGCGGGGCTAAACAGGCAGTGATGAAGTAGGCGTGGATCTTCTTCTGCAGAGGTGGTGCTTGCCTTCCTTTGACGTCATAGATCCCCACTTTGAAAAACCTGTCGTTTGCTGGGCCTGGTGTCTATAAAAGCTTTTCTTTGACTAACAAGGAAGTTTTCAGCTCTGAAATTTACAAGATATTCTTATATTACCATGACCTTTTATATATCAAAAGCTCAAGGGAAAGTTGATTTCTCAATTCATCACCCCTTTAAAAGTTCAGTACAGTTCATTAAAATAGTCGCAGCCAGCATCAGTTTTTTAAATAATACTTACAAATTGGTAACTTGATAAAAGACAGGACAGGATTAATAATGAAGACAAATGAGGGAATAACTGCAGACTGAGAGAGGAAGGGGTGAAGACGACAGATACCCTTGATGCCAGATCTGGGCTTAATTTTGCCGTAGTTGTGGTAAAGCAGGCAAACACTTTTGCCTTCACACAGGATCTCAACCACATGGACATGCTGCTTTATTCGAGCAATTAGAAGCTTCTACATCTGAATGTGATCACACAGACTCAAGCTAATGCACATTTCACTCTGCTTCCTGACCTCAATGACAGTGATGTCTCACAAGCAGAATGTCTTAGAATGAGAGTAGACTGATTTCACCACATAACAAACACAACATGTCTCCCTGTCTCTGTGATTTATGTGACATATTCCAGCTGTTGGACATAGATGACCCGAGCCTCTGTTCACTCTTGAGTCCTGTCATAAGCTTTACTCCCGCAAAACGTTTACATTTAGCTTTTATCCAAAACAAATTATGAGATGAGGAAATTAAGATGAGGAAAAACACAAACAGTTTATTTTAAAGGGGCCACGAACTGCATTGTTTTATAATGTTTCCTGAGGTGCACTTATAATGTTAGTATGATTTTTACATAAAAAATTGTCATAAATTAGAAATAAAAGGCATTTTTCCTACCCTGATTTTAGCCTCTGATGTGAATGTTCTGTTTGAAGGGGCATGTCTGCTGTGATTGGCTGCTGTGAGACTTGCTGACAAAGAAATCACTGCTGTGATTGGCTGACATATATGTAAATGAAATAGCTAATTATTACATGTGGAACGTTTATACTATTAAAGCTCTCAAGGTTAACTAATTGTGAAAAGTGTTGATTATAGCATCATATTTAGATCTATGGCATTATATTAAAGATCGTGGCATGAAAGGTTGCAGTGATGAGCATTGTACCCGATCACAGTGTGCTCATAAATACAGTGATCTCGTCATTGCAACTCAATTTCTGCACACTCACGAATGCTTTCATCATAACTAACTGTGCAAACACAATATAAATAAGAGATTATTTGATTATTACGGGAGTTTTGGCGAGAGTCCAGAACTCAGTCACTGATAAACTCTTGGTGTTTGATTGACAGCTCCAGCGACTGTAAAGGGAGCGTTCTTTGATCGCATTCTGTATATAATTTAATGACAGTTTAAATAACAGATTAGAGAAATGTTGTCAAGTTGAGCGTTTAGTCACTGGTTTGATTTACTGACACATAGACAAAGAACATCTGACTGTACATCATTACATATCAGAAATCACTGATCACAGATCTAGAATTAACACGATTACTTACATGTTGTGGCAATACTGTCGAGTCCATGTTGTATAAGTCTGTTAGCAAAGCCTGCACCGAAATTGTGACTGACTTACCAAAGAATTCACAGTGTATTCGGTACACTGTATGATGTACCGAATACAAATAAATACTCAACTGAGACATTCACATTTTTTAAATAAATAACCACATTCCTAGCATTAAGATCCTTTGGAAGGTAATGTTATTTGTAGTCCATCCTGTATTGCTCTTCTGTCCTTGTCATCTCACTAACACTCCAGTGGGTGGGGCTAAAATTGCAGTGATGAAGTAGGTGTTGATCTTCTTCTGCAGAGACGGTCTTTCACCTGTCTATAGTTACAATAAAAGCTTTTTTGGACTAACAAGGAAGTTTTCAGTATGATGACCTCTTATGTCAAAAGCTCAGGGAAAATTGATTTCTCTGTTCATTAACTTTTAATTGAGCCAAAAGTAATATACAGCTAGAAAAGTGAAATTGCAATTATTTAATTCATAATGACTATAATTGAACTAACAGAATAATTGAACATAACAGAATATTTATACAGAATTATATATATATATATATATATATATATATATATATATATATACACAGAATGTTTGATATTTTTGTATAATTGCAGAGAACTGCAGATTTATGTTTTGTTTGAATTTTTTATTTATTTTATTTTTTATTTTTAAGTGCCGTTTCTTTCCAAACGTTTTATGGTTACACTATTTCAATGGTCTACTTTAGACATTCTATTAACTAATAAGTAACTTTGCAACTACATGTCAACTGACTCTCATTAGAGTATTAGTAGACTGCTATAGTTAGGGTTAGTAGAATATGTTGATATGTACTTGCAAAGTTACTTATAGTCAGAATGTCTGTTGGTGGAGCATCCAAATAAAGTGTTAGCGGATATTAAGCAGACAGTCTACTAATACTCTAATAAGAGTTAGTTGACATGTATTTGCAAAGTTATTTAGTGTTAGTAGAATGTCAAAAGTGCACTAAATTCCTTCATTCCTTCATTATAATAATTATAAAACTGATTAAAAACTGAAGCCTTAGACATAGTTTCTAGACAAGTAATCACCAGCCTTAGACATGCTCTTGTGCCATCAATTTTCCAAGACTTTAATTAGTTTTATTAAGTGTTTTTGTGTTTTTGGAATTTAATCTAGACCACCAATAATCTTTAAGGGGAAAATTCCTCTTGCAGAACCAAAGACTATAGCTAGTGTGAGGCTGTGGTGAATCAGACACACACCTGTCCTGGCACCGTAAAATCTCTCTCTCTAAGATGAATGAGTGTATTAGGCTTGCATGAGCCTGTAGAGAGGTGAATAAACAGACCGAATATGAATATAGAGAACACTGCCTTAATGTGTTTCATCCGATGGCAAGCATCAGTTCTGAACATAGTTGATCAAATTTGAATCAGTGGATATGATGTGTTGACATGCTCGCTTGGCTCGTCCGTTCTTTCAGTGTATACTGACAAGTCAAAGAGCATGGGTGATAGATTGGGTGCTGTTGTCCGAGCCATGAACGACAGAGGGGTGTGAAACAGAGCTGCCAAACCTTGGAATGTCTTGGAATCTTTCCAGGATTCACAAAGGTGTTTAAAAGTGACTCCAACATTTTTCACAAAAGCACACAAAATAGACATTTCAGTTGTAATGTTACGGACACCCTTCATTTTTATAGTCTTGGAGAAAAAAAAAACATGCTTAGGGATCTGATTTCAAATGCAGTGGACAAAAAGAAGCAGATCTGAGCAGAATAGAATCATAACGGACAAAGAACTTGATTTGGTAATGAGAATCAAGCAGAAAATGGATAAAGCCTTCGACTGCCAGGATGGAATGAAACGGACTCAGCAGGCTCCGGAATTTTGGGATTCTTTATAGAAGTCTTAATGATGTCCCAGAGTATTTTAAGATCCGGAGACGAGCTGAATGAACAGCTGTGCGCCTAAACCAGGATTCATTCCAGACGACTGTAGACACATATTAAAGTGTGTGTGTGTGTGTGTGTGTGTGTGTGGAGTGTTAGGATAGATGAATGGATAAAAGTGGTCTGAGACACTTGGAGTACAAAGAAAACTTGAATGAGCATGATGTATTCGGGATGCTTGGTTTAGGTTTGCTGTTTGGGACAGTGACCCAGACCATATGTTTGTATGTGTGTGTGTGTGTGTGTGTGTGTGTGTGTGTGTGTGTGTGTGTGTGTGTGTGTGTGTGTGTATGTGTGGAGTGTTAGGATAGATGAATGGATAAAAGTGATCTGAGACACTTGGAGTACAAAGAAAACTTGAATGAGCATGATGTATTCGGGATGCTTGGTTTAGGTTTGCTGTTTGGGACAGTGACCCAGACCATATGTTTGTATGTGTGTGTGTGTGTTCACGTTTTTCTATCCCAGTGACTTCAACCTGAATGCACACTGACTCATGGGGACTTGTGCCACTGTGGGGACCTAAATTGAGGAAACAAGCTTATAAATCATACATAATTAGTTTTTTTGAAAATGTAAAAAAGCAGAAAGATTTGTGTGATGGGTAGGTTTAGGGGTAGGGCTAGTGTAAGGGGAGAGAATATACAGTTTGTACAGTATAAAAACCATTACGCCTATGGAGAGTCCCCATAAAGGTAGTGAACCAGACGTGTGTGTGTGTGTGTGTGTGTGTGTGTGTGTGTGTGTGTGTGTGTGTGTGTGTGTGTGTGTGTCAGTGCTTCCCGTAACATACACTCACAGGTGTTCGAGACAGGTATACTAGTTTTCATATTCATGCCCCAGGGCCTTAGAACACACACTGACATCTCAAATAACTGATTTATAGAAACAGAAATTGCGTTCGGTGTGTGTGTGGTGAGTAAAGGACTTTCCCTGTAGACTTTATGATTTCCAGACCCATGCGTCACAATGAAGTGCGGTGTCCCCGCTTTAGGTGTGTGAGTGTTTGATGTGTCATATTCCAGCTGTGCACACACATCAATCTAAACTTTCCTCCCTGTCTGAGAATCATCTAATGTCATGACTAAGCAGCAAAACCTGTCAGACACACTGATTTACATTCAGCTATTTTACAGATTCTGCTCAGTGTTTTCTGTTTGGCCAACTAATTTCAGATGAAAACTGATTTTGTTTTTGGTGCCATTTGTAGCACAGCAATTACATACTTTATTTTTAACATTCCATACTTCACCGTAAAGACATACACAAACCCTTTACAGTTTGACTGCCAACAGATTATTTAAAGTCGGCATGAATAGGAAGCAGCGATAGTCTTTTCTTCCCTATTGTGACATATATCCGAGAGCAGGGCTGGAATTGATTGGATCATTGAATCGTTGTGGTTTGCTATAGCTGTAATCTCACGTGAGTGACATGTCCTGTCTTCGTGCCAAAAATGTTTTAAAATGGAAGATTATGAGGGCATTTAAAATAATGTGCACCGATAAATTATTCATAATGCAATATTCCATTAAAAAAACGTACATTTTGATTTCCTGGCAACATTAGGTTTTGATGAAAGAGCGAATCATCTGGTTTAAACAGCACTGCAGTGTTGATGAGCTGGGAAATATCTTTCTAATCAGGGAAATCTGTTCTCAGTCTCTTTAGAGTTGACTCACCCTCAGATGAGAGCTTTGGCTCTAATGTTTAGTGATACCAGAAACACACACAGAGACTGTAAGAGAAAATTGATTGCATCAAACTAAGCAGACGAGGGTTTACTGTAAACATGACCTCAGTCGTTCATCTACATTTATTTCTCACACATAAATCACACTCTTAGAAAAGAGCTAGTTTTGTATAACCAGAGCTGGTTAAGTATAACCATACTAGTTAGTAATGCTACATATTTGATGGTTGGTTCACAGTCTCCCTTTTTCCAATGTTTGTATTATTTGAGAGAGAAATCAATGATTGCTTTGACTAAAGCTTAATCTGATTTAAAGGGTTAGTTCACCCAAAAATAAAAATTCTGTCACTAATCACTCATGTCGTTCCAAACCCATAAGACCTTTGTTCATCTGTGGAACACAAATTAAGATTTTTTATGAAATTAGAGAGCTTTCTGAACCAACCATAGGCAGCAACGTCATTGCAAATTTCAAAGCCCAGAAAGGTAAAATAGTCCATGTGACTACAGTGATTCAACCTTAATGTTATGAAGCGATGAGAATACTTTTTGTGTGCAAAAACAAACAAAAAGAATGACTTTATTCAACAATTTCTTCTCATCTGTGTCAGACTTCTATGCTATTGATGTAGTAAACAGTGCAGAGCTCAGAATGCCGGTTTATAATTGGCCAGCTCCTGTGTCAGCATCACACGCATGCGTCGTTGTGCACATGCCAATGGTGAGCCGACGTTGTGACGTAGAACCCGGAAGTGCTGCACTGTGTTTACTATTTATGTTTTGTTTTTGCGCACAAAAAGTATTTTCGTCGCTTCATAACATTAAGGTTGAACCACTGTAGTCACTTGTAGACAAGTGTCTTTACTTCCTTTTTGGGCCTTGAAAGTTGCAATGACGTTGCTACCTATGGTTCAGAAACCTCTTGGATTTCATCAAAAATATCTTAATTTGTGTTCCAAAGATGAACGAAGGTCTTACAGGTTTGGAACAACATGAGGTTGAGGAATTAATGACAGAATTCAATTTTCATTTTTGGGTGAACTAACCCTTTAATTAGACAATATTATATCTCTATAACTGGCCACACCCTTTGATTGACATGCTGTCCTCTCTGTTTTAATTGCACAGGTGGTTTTGTGAGGGGCGGGAGCTGCACCACTGCCCTGATATTCAGATCTGTCGGGATGGTGACCTGCACACTCTGGTGATAACCGAAGCATTTGAAGACGACACCGGCAGGTACACCTGCGTAGCTTCCAACGCACTAGGAGCAGACAACACCTCTGCAGAGGTTTATATTGAAGGTGAGCTCCCAGCTACATGCAGAAATATTTCTCTTGATCAGTAGGCCTAATAAAATCATCCTTTAAACAAGATAAATGTACTTAATTCTTCTTTTTTGTGTTTTAAGCATAAGATTAATGATATTTAAAGGGATAGTTCTGTCATCATTTACTCACCCAAACCTGTAGGAATTTAGAAAAGAAGATATTTTGAAGGATGTTGGTAACCAAACACTTGATGGGCCCCAATGTCAAAAAATACTATGGAAGTCATTGGGGTCCATCAACTATTTGGTTACCGACATTCTTAAAAATATCTTTTGTGTTCAGCAGAAGAAAGAAACTCATACAGGTTTGGAACAACTTGAGGGTGAGTAAATTATAGAATGTCAACAGGTTTTAATTAATTAAGAATTTAAATTCAAATTAATAATTCTCATTATTAGCTAGTTGCTTATTATCATGCATATGACTAGGATATTGGCTGTTTATTAGTGCTTATAAAGCACATATTAATGCCTTATTCTGCATGACCTTATTCTACATCCCATAATCCTACACAATACCTAAAAGTAAATGCTACAAAAACTACCGTATTAACTATTAATAAGCAGTAAAGTAGGAGTTTATTGAGGTAAAAGTCGTAGTTAATAGTGAATATGTGTTCCCCATACTAAAGTGTTACCTGCTATACCACAAAGTAATTACATTTTACAAGTTAAATGATGTTTATTAGTATTATAGTGTGATCACATTAGCAGAATTTTGGGGAAATTGTGTGGGCACTCAAAATCTAGGTCTGGAGCCATGCCCCAGTATGTGTGCATGTTCGCCCTCACATGGCCTTTAACCCTTTGACCTCAGACCTCAGCTAACCGGCCCTGACTGTGTGTTATCTAATAACCCCTAATTCACCCAGTGCCATAAAAGTTCCTGTTACTACACCCAAAGCACACAGAAGCTTGTTTGGGTATGAACTGACCATAAATAATAGCCAAGGCTTCAAAGTTTGTCTTTGAATTTACAGCTCACACAGAAGCCAAGCAGCTTTCTGTTGGTCGATGCGGTTAATTCACGTGACCAAATCTGTGTAGGGAACTTTTTCTGCCTTACACAAAACTCCCGTTCTCATGATTTCTTATTGAAATGACTGTATTTTGCCAACGCAATTTCGCAGAGCAGAGGTACTCAGTACTTAAACAGTAGTCAAGTCACCTTTATTTATATAGTGATTCATACAATACAGATTGTTTCAAAGCAGCTTTACAGTGATAAACAAGAAAATTATTCAATGATGCAAACTCAAAAATGACAATTTTGTCATTATTCAGCTGAAGTCAGTTCAGTGTTGATTCTGTTCGGTTCATTAAATGTTTAAATTTCATCAATCATGGAATGAGTTAAATTTACCTGTAAAGATGGTCTGGAGAAAACATGTCATCATCCAGTGGCGTTCAGTTCTTATGCAATAGTGTCAGTGCAGTCAAATCAATAATATTGCTGAATATTAAGTGTCCCCAACTAAGAGGCGACAGTGGCAAGGAACTCAAACTCCACCGGTGACAGAAATAGAGAAAAAAACCTTGGGCGAAACCAGGCTCAATCGAAGGAACCAGTTCTCCTCTGGCTAGATGGACGAACATGGTGTGGTTTGATCACAAGTCAGATTGTGGATTAATATCATTCAGTAAAAGGAAAGGCAGCCTGCAGCCGAACATGTTTCAGACCAGGAATTGCAATTCTGTTTTTCTTTTTAACTTTATTTCTCTCTCTAAAGGTGCTTCCTCCTCAGACTCAGAAGGTGAAGGATCCGTGTCGAAGTCTAGGTCTGGAGCCATGCCACAGTATGTGTGTTTCAGCATGTTCTTCCTTGCATGACCTTTAACCCTTTGACTCAGACCTCAGCTGACAGCTTAACTGTCCCTGGCTATGTATTATCTAATAGCCTCTAATTCACCCAGTGCCATGAAGGTTCCTATTACTTCACCACAAAGAACATGGTAGGCTCTTTGGGTATAAACTGGCCGTAAATAAAAGCCAAGGCTGTTAAACTTCCAATAATCCATCAATCAAGAATTTAAGAATCGTGTTGTCTAACCTTATTTCTTTGTGACATTGCTTGAACTCCCTTCATTCTCATTTCTCTTCCTGTCCTCTCTTGCCTCCGCTGGCCTCCGCTGGCCTCTCAGTCTTCCCCTTCTATTTACACAAATTATTAAGCGCTTGGCTCTGGTTCCCTCTGACATCATCACAGCCATTTGGGATCACACTCTCATTGGCTCCAAAGTCATTTATAAGGTGCAAACTGCATAGTGAAAATTCATACAGTGTGGAGTTGATATTACTTCACTGTGTGTGTGTGAGTTGGTGCGTGTCAGAGAGCAATTATACTGTTAACTTTTCTTAGCTTATTACATTCTATATATTTGCTGTTGGAAACCTAATGTTTTGAAAGTCAGGCAGACACTGTTAGACTTTAAATAAACCTGTAAAGACCCATTAGAGGTGGATATAGCTTTACTTAATGTGTTCAAATAGGATATAATTTTTATTTTCAGTCTGCCCATGGGCAACAGAAAGACTAGGAGCCCTATCATACACGATACAAGACGCTAGGCGCGACGTAAATGTTTGTTGCTAGTTTCAGCCCGACGCAGTTATCATTTTCACGTCCAGCGCCACGTTGTTTAAATAGCAAATGCACTCGCGCCCATCTGTTCACCCGTGGGCGTGCTGGTCTGAAAACCAGGTGTGTTCAGGCGCATTGTTGGTTGCTATTTTGAGGAACTGAAATCGACTGCGCCATTGACCAGCAAAAACCTTCTCTAAAGTATTTTTTTAATTTTTTGTGTTATTTAAAGAGCGTGTTAGTAATGTGCGTCTATAGGTGGGTGGACAACACATGTATACTCTGCTTATTACACACACAGGGACACGCAGCAGCATACAAACATTTTTAAATATTAAAAATAAAAGGATTGCTCTCTGAAGAAGTGTTCAGTCTTTCCGCTCGCATATTCCATAGCGAATCCACCATTGCACGAGCGCAACTGGCTTTGAAAGGGAATGGGAGATGAGACTCTGATTGGTTTATTGGACGTTACGCCCAAAACACACCCATGACTCATTAAGAGACTAAGGACAACCCTTTTAGACCATGCGCTGGGTGCGCCAAAGATTTTCCCATCATTAAACTAGCAAAAGTGGATTTGGACTTGCACCTGCGCCGGCGCTTTAGCATGCACTTAGATGTGAGAAATCAGATGTGTTTAAAATTCTCATGCTTACCTACAAGGCCTTGCATGGTTCAGTGCCACAATATCTGTCTGAACTTTTAACAATCTACACCCCAAGGCATGATCTTCGCTCCTCCGATTCTGGCACTTTAACTGTTCCTTCAAATCGTTTGCACTCTATGGGTGAGCGGGACTTTTCTTCTTTGGCTCAAAAACTTTGGAATTCTCTTCCCACTGAGATTAGACCTGCTGAATTTTTATTGTTATTTAATTTGATTTTTAGTGTTTTTAAATCTTCTCTTAAAACTTATTTTTCAGGCTTGCGTATACATGATTATTCTGTTTTTATTTTTTTATGTAGGTTTTATCCCCCCAATTTAATGTATTTTATTTGTATGTTCTTGATGCAGCTTCTAAAGGCGCTATATAAAATAAAGTTTATTATTATTATTAGTAGTAGTAGTAGTAGTAGACATATTTCCACCAGCACCAGGGTTAAGTATCGTTGAAATACTGTTATACTTTTTATTAATATTTCGAATTTGAATTTTTACTTACAATTTTAACTTTTTATTCGTTTTTGTAATATTTCTATATAGTTTTTATTGATCTTTATTTCAATTGTCATTTTAGTTCTTTTAGTACATCAGTATTTAGTACATCAAGTTAAGCTCAATGAAAATGAGAAATGTTTTCTTGGCAATAGTTGAAATAATACGTTTAAGTTATTTATATTGTATTTTATTTCATTTAACTGTTATTTTATGGTTTTAGTTTTAGTTACCTATAATAACACTGACCAGCACTAAAACCAGTTCTGACCACTGATCTATTCTGAGGCAAATACAACCCAGCCGTTTGGGTATTTTTGCCCAAAATTACCAGTACCTCCTCAACTGGGTCACATATAATGAGAAGAAATTTTAATAGACTGTGATGGAGCAAAAAGATTGATTCGCTTGTCATAGCTTTAGAAAATGTCTTCAACTTTCAGCCAGGATGACTCAAAACATTGCAAGATGTGAGAGGTGTACAACATTTTTGGTGTTCTTTACCTTATATATAAGTGTTTTCTTAAATTACGACTTCGTTTTAGTGTTGCTGATATGTTCTCTCAGGTCTGAATGAGGTTTGTTTTAGTGTTGCTGATATGTTCTCTCAGGGCACAGAGGAAAACCAGCTCAGTTTCCTTGACGATTCACACATCATCACCAAAGAGCCCAGACAGCCAACCTCATCGCTCCACGCTAGTCCAGCCTCTTTCTTCTACACCACAGAGAGTAAGAAACACACACACACACGCACGCACGCACGCACACACATACACGTCTGGTTCGCTATCTTTGTGGGGACTCTCCATAGTCATAATGGTTTTTATACTGTACAAATTGTATATTCTCTCCCCTTACACGAACCCTACCCCTAAACCTACCCATCACACAAAACTTTCTGCATTTTTACATTTTCAAAAAAAAAAACTAATTCTGTATGATTTATAAGCTTGTTTCCTCATAGGGACCTCAATTTAGGTCCCCACAGTGACACGAGTCCCCATGAGTCTGTGTGCATTCAGGTTGAAGTCCCCACCAGGATAAAAAAACATGAACACACACACCTAATTTTTGCTCTGAAACTGTTAAGAAGTGCTGAAGGTTCCATTGTCCTGAAGTCGATGAGCTTTTTAATGTGATTTTTGGTTAAATGCCTGAAATAAGGACTGTGGTTAACACAAGCTCAAGATGTTTTCACGTTTTTAGTCTACAATGAAAATATGTTGCTAACAAGTGGCTACGGAAGTTGTCAGGGACATTAAAAGTCATCACATCATTTGTCAGATTTAGCTAACTTCAATGGAAACTTTCAGTGACTGCTATCTACAATGACAGAGAAATGCACTTGCACAAATATGTCTGGAAGACTCATCAGGAATGACAACAGCAGATGGACAGTGTGAAAAAATCACACTCTCTGGAAAGATCCATCATAACCACACTTACTTACTCTCTCTCTCTCTCTCTCTCTCTCTCTCTCTCTCTCTCTCTCTCTCTCTCTCTCTCTCTCTCTCTCTCTCTCTCTCTCTCTCTCTCTCTCTCTCTCTCTCAGGTCCAGAGTCCAGTTTCCTCACTTTATGCCGGTGATGCTCTTGTTAAAGCGCCCCCTAGCTTCACTAAGGTAATTACACACACACACACACACACACACACACACACACACACACACACACACACACACACACACACACACACACTCATGTGACTCAGTGCTCTGAACAGGCCTAGGCAGAGCTTCAGACCTCAATGCCAAATGCTGTTTTCTCAAAGTTCAAAATCATTTTCTACCTCCTTCTGCTGAAGAAAGAGCAGAATTAGTGGTTGCACACCTTTTCATCTGTCGCTTCAGTTTTTCCATTCATCTGTCTGTTCTCTTTCCCTTTGTTTACCTCTCAGTTTGTATTCTCAGTGTTTAGCTGTGGTTCTCTCGTTCTGTAGATGTTGCAGGACGCGCAGGCGTCTGAAGGCCAGGTGGTGGTTCTGGAGTGCCGGGTGAAAGGTAGTCTTCCTCTGCGGGTCCAGTGGTTTCGAGAGGGCCAGGAGATCAAGGACTCCCCTGACTTCCGCATCCTGCAAAAGAGTAAGAGGAACTACTCAGGCAACCATTTAAAGGGTCATTCAGTAGTTGCTATTTGTTGGCATCGCTATTCTTTGTGTAATACCACAATGGTGTTAGACACTGCTTTCCATCTGTCTACATAGATCAGCATGAGGCGACTCTGTGTCTTATGTAAATGACACTGATACCGGTGAGTTTTAGAGAGCGGTTTACATGTACAACCAAAAAAGAAACAACTTGGGCATCACTACTATTTTCTCTGTCATTAATTTGGTAACACTTTACAATACGGGTGCACTAATATGCATTAATTCATCCTTAACTAATGCACAGATAATCATGAGTTAATGTATGACTCATGAAGAACTAAACCATTTATTAATGATTACTGCATCAACTAATCAAGTCTTTATGATTAATAGATTAAGTAATCAATAATCAATAAAATGTGTCATAATGTATTAATTCCCTAATAACATATTATTAGGGCTGTCAAACGATTAATCGTGATTAATCGCATCCAAAATTTGGATTTGTGTTTACATAATATATGTGTGTGTGTGTGTACTGTGTATAATTATTATTTATATTTGAATACACACACATACATGTACAAACCCGATTCTAAAAAAGTTGGGACACTGTACAAATTGTGAATAAAAAGGAATGCAATAATTTACAAATCTCATAAACGTATTTTTATTCACAATAGAATATAGATAACATATCAAATGTTGAAAGTGAGACATTTTGAAATGGCACGCCAAATATTGGCTCATTTTGGATTTCATGAGAGCTACACATTCCAAAAAAGTTGGGACAGGGAGCAATAAGAGGCCGGAAAAGTTAAATGTACATAAAAGGAACAGCTGGAGGAAATGTACATAAAGGTCAATTGGAACAGCTGGGAGAGCCTCTCAGAGTGGCAGTGTCTCTCAGAAGTCAAGATGGGCAGAGGATCACCAATTCCCCAATGCTGCGGCCAAAAATACTGGAGCAATATCAGAAAGGAGTTTCTCAGAGAAAAACTGCAAAGAGTTTGAAGTTCTCATCATCTACAGTGCATAATATCATCCAAAGATTCAGAGAATCTGGAACAATCTCTGTGCGTAGGGTCAAGGCCGGAAAACCATACTGGATGCCGTGATCTTCGGCCCTTAGACGGCACTGCATCACATACAGGAATGCTACTGTAATGGAGATCACAACATGGGCTCAGGAATACTTCCAGAAAACATTGTCGGTGAACACAATCCATCGTGCCATTCGCGTTGCCGGCTAAAACTCTATAGGTCAAAAAGAAGCCATATCTAAACATGATCCAGAAGCACAGGCGTTTTCTCTGGGCCAAGGCTCATTTAAAATGGACTGTGGCAAAGTGGAAAACTGTTCTGTGGTCAGACCAATCAAAATTTGAAGTTCTTTTTGGAAAACTGGGACGCCATGTCATCCGGACTAAAGAGGACAAGGACAACCCAAGTTGTTCTTAGCGCTCAGTTCAGAAGCCTGCATCTCTGATGGGATGGGGTTGCATGAGTGCGTGTGGCATGGGCAGCTTACACATCTGGAAAGGCACCATCAATGCTGAAAGGTATGTCCATGTTCTAGAAGAACATATGCGCCCATCCAGACGTCGTCTCTTTCAGGGAAGACCTTGCATTTTCCAACATGACAATGCCAGACCACATACTGCATCAATTACAACATCATGGCTGCGTAGAAGAAGGATCCGGGTACTGAAATGGCCAGCCTGCAGTCCAGATCTTTCACCCATAGAAAACATTTGGCGCATCATAAAGAGGAAGATGCCACAAAGAAGACCTAAGACAGTTGAGCAACTAGAAGCCTGTATTAGACAAGAATGGGACAACATTCCTATTCCTAAACTTGAGCAACTTGTCTCCTCAGTCCCCAGACGTTTGCAGACTGTTAGAAAAAGAAGAGGGGATGCCACACAGTGGGAAACATGGCCTTGTCCCAACTTTTTTGAGATGTGTTGATGCCATGAAATTTAAAATCAACTTATTTTTCCCTTAAAATGATACATTTTCTCAGTTTAAACATTTGATATGTCATCTATGTTGTATTCTGAATAAAATATTGAAATTTGAAACTTCCTCATCATTGCATTCTGTTTTTAGTCACAATTTGTACAGTGTCCCAACTATTTTGGAATCGGGTTTGTACATGCTAACACATTTAATTAATATATTACTAAATATATTAATCATATAGAATGTTCATTAGTTGCTGATGCAGAAATCATTAATAAATGGTTTAGTTCATAAGTCATACATTAACTTGTGATTATCTGTGCATTAGTTAAGCATTATTTAATACATATTAGTGCACCCGATTTGTAAAGGGTTACCATTAATTCTTTCCATCTTGTGTATGCCATACCAATGTTTATGCATGTTATTCACGTGTTGTCTCTGCTGGTAAAGCACAAGAATTTGCATCATCAAAAAACACTACCCTACTAGTGTATCTACAGAGTTGGCAACCAGTAGCAATGTTGCAGACAAAGTTGTGAATTTAACTTTTGCAAAAATTTGGAATACATAAAGCACCGTTTCCATCCCATGTGTTTAAGAGAAAAACAACTGTCACTTCCTGGAAAACTGGCGCAAAGTATTAATAATAAAAATGGAGGTTTCTGCAGCTGGCGAGGTCACTGTAGGCCTTTTCCGTACATCATAAATGACTTGTGCCTCAGAGCATGCAGATGAAACGCAATAGCAAACATTGTTATGTTATCCTACGTTCGGAGACGGCTGTCAACAGCTGTCTAAAAATTCGCTCACTTGTTTTCATTCACTCCTTCAAGTGAACTGTATTAGTGGACTAACATAGGGAATAGTGATTGAGGTTTTAGGGGGCGATTTTGGATTCAGCCCATGTCTTCTTATTGAATAAAAAAATTATCGACTTCAGCATATGTTTTTATATGCTTTTTGGGATCTTGCTGTGTCCATCCAGCGTTTTTTTGGCGTGTGACATCCCAAAATTTGCATAACAATATGTGGATGGAAATGAGCGCTAATGAGCGTGAGGATTCTCTGACATTTAGTGAAACACTGTGGTTCTCATTATTTACAGCTTGACCCGCACCATACGCAATTAAAAAGCTTTTTATAGAAAACCACCACAAAAACACTATTTATTTCATAATGTGTAAAACTTTTTAATTTAGCACCAAACTACTGAATACACCTTTGAATGGAGAGTTGAAAATTCTTTTATCATTTACTCTCCTTATATGACTTGGCCCACTGGACCACTTTTATAATACTTTCATTTTTAATATTTGAAACCCTCAGAGCGACTTGTATATTCTTTCAAATTCCTCTTTTTGTGTTCCAGCGATAAAAGTAAGTCATCAGGGTTTTGGAACAAAATTAATAAATGTTGACAGAATGTTTCTTTTTTGAGTAACTTTTACTTATCGGGTTATTGGTGTACTGATATGTAGTGATTTGTTGTGGTGTTTGTTTTTCTCTCTCAATTCCCACTCAATCCCTCTTTCATCAGAGCCAAGATCAGCAGCAGAACCCGGTGAGTCTTTTTATTTACTCCTGCTTCCAGTTTCCCCTCTTTCCACTCCTTCATAAAACACTTTCCTTCAGATACATATGTACATATGGATTTATCAAGATAATCATTCTCTCTTTAGCCTGTCAGCCGGCTCTGTGTGTATGACATGACATCATCACTATGCAATATGGCCTAAATATGATGCGGAAAATCTCTGAATAACAGAACAAATGAACGGCAGGAATGTATGTCAACACCTGGGCTGAAACCTCCTATGTGTCACATAATTCATCTGTATGCAAATGTGGCTCACCTTCTTGCTCTAAGAGTAATAAGTCTCACCTCTATCTTTGGGTGTGTCTCAATATGCTCACTAGTTTAGTAGGAAATACACGGCCAAGGGGGGAGTCATTCATATCTGGACCTGTCTCATTCAAAACTTTTCCCCATAGAGATTCCCAGATTGCATAAAAATCTACGAATATTGCCCACTCACTCGATACACTTACCAGAAATGTCGTCAAAAAAGAAAAGGGGAGTGAGCACATTTCATAATGGTCTTATTCATTTTAACAGCTTTGATGAAAATGAAAGATAAACAAATGAATGATAGGAATGAGTGTCATACATTGTTGTGTTTGACAAATACCATCTGCATTTTAATATGAGCCCCGTATCCCTGTAATAATGTTGTGGGTAATTGAGTCGTCAGTGTCCCAATGTGTAGGGGTCACAGCTCTTGCTACAAACCGATTCCAAAAAAGTTGGGACACTGTACAAATTGTGAGTAAAATCAGAATGCAATGTTTCAAATTCAAAATATTCAAATTTCAATATACAACATAGATGACATGCTTAAACTGAGAAAATGTATCATTTTAAGGGGAAAATAAGTTGATTTTAAATTTCATGGCATCAACACATCTCAAAAAAGTTGGGACAAGGCCATGTTTCCCACTGTGTGGCATCCCCTCTTCTTTTTCTAACAGTCTGCAAACGTCTGGGGACTGAGGAGACAAGTTGCTCAAGTTTAGGAATAGGAATGTTGTCCCATTCTTGTCTAATACAGGCTTCTAGTTGCTCAACTGTCTTAGGTCTTCTTTGTGGCATCTTCCTCTTTATGATGCGCCAAATGTTTTCTATGGGTGAAAGATCTGGACTGCAGGCTGGCCATTTCAGTATGGTTTTCCGGCCTTGACCCTTACGCACAGAGATTGTTCCAGATTCTCTGAATCTTTGGATGATATTATGCACTGTAGATGATGAGAACTTCAAACTCTTTGCAGTTTTTCTCTGAGAAACTCCTTTCTGATATCACTCCAGTATGTTTGGCCGCAGCATTGGAATTGGTGATCCTCTGCCCATCTTGACTTCTGAGAGACACTGCCACTCTGAGAGGCTCTTTTTATACCCAATCATGTTGCCAATTGACCTAATAAGTTGCAGATTGGTCCTCCAGCAGTTCCTTATATGTACATTTCACTTTTCCGGCCTCTTATTGCTACCTGTCCCAACTTTTTTGGAATGTGTAGCTCTCATGAAATCCAAAATCCATTTCAAAATGTCTCACTTTCAACATTTGATATGTTATCTATATTCTATTGTGCATAAAATATATGTTTATGAGATTTGTAAATTATTGCATTCCTTTTTTATTCACAATTTGTACAGTGTCCCACCTTTTTTGGAATCGGGTTTGTATCTCCCAAAGTAGTATTCTGAATCACCTCATAAGAAACAAGGAAAAGGAATGAGACACACATGTGTCTGCAGGAACAGACTTCTCTCTGCTATTGAATCACCTCTGTAACCATCAATTACCTGTCTAGATTCACCACACCTGTCTGTCTAATTTTCTATCACCTGTCTACATCCCTTCCTCATTACAAGCAATATTTATGTGATTCTCTCGTTCCTGGAGATAGCATTATTTGACTGCAGTAGATTGTGTTGTAAAACTGGCCAGTTAGAGTAGCTTGTGTATTGAATTGTGGGACTGTTGTTAAATTCATTATAATGATATAGGGGAGCGCGGGGCACAACCTAACGCATGGTTTAACACTTTCCACACATGAGAAAAAACTATGTCAAAATTTAAATTTTTTTTTATTTTGATTTGAATCTTATATCTGTTATTGAACATGTTCTTTAATGCTGATCTAACAGCAGAAGACACGAGCCGGGTTTAAATCCCAGTTGCACAGGTGGGGCATGTTGTCACACTGCGTTACAATGAGCCCCTATTAGAACTACACTATTATATTCTATACTTTTATGAATTCTATTGAGAAACCATGAGAAAAAGAGGAATAATGACTGAGAGTCGATGTTCAGAAATTATTAATTATCATTATGTTTTTAAATATGCTGTATAACTGTGTTTTGAGGTTTTGAGGTATTTGATTTAAAAAAAGTTAATAATTGTATTTTATTTATTTTAGTTTGTCTTGGATATATATTTTTTTGATTATATCAGGTAACATTTTAAGCTGTCATTTGGTCATGTGACAATGAACCCCACCTATGGGGCATGTTGTCACATTTCACTTCCATTCTTTCGGGGTAAATCAAGAAAAAAAGTATACACCGTATTAATGAAACAAAACCACATAATTGTACTAGACATGTGGGAAATTAATGTGGGAAAAAATAAACACTCTGAACCCCAAGTGGATTTACACAAACTGAGAAAGTCAAAAAGCGTTAGGTTGTGCCCTCTCCTCCCCTAATTTTATGTGCATGTCACCATGTAATTTATTACATTTATTTCTAATCTGGTATTGCATTTTTTCTTGATGGCTCCTGTGATTGGTCTTGCAGAGGAAATCTGCACGTTGGTAATTGCAGAGGCGTTCCCTGAAGACGGAGGTTTAATCTGCTGCACTGCAACCAACCAATACGGCTCAGTTAACAGCACTGCGCAACTCACTGTCACACCAGGTGCGTTTACACTGTGTCTACAATAACTATATCTGAGAGCAAAGTTCATGGCCATGTAAATATTTAAGCATTGTTGGGGTAGAAGGAGGTTCAAGTTTAAAGAAACATGTACATGTTAAAAACAACAGTGATCAAACAGTCATATATAAAAAATATTGCTAACACTTTAGTATGGGGAACACATATTCACTATTAATTACGACATTTGCCTCAATAAACTCCTCATTTACTGCTTATTAATAGTTAGTAAGGTAGTTTCTGTAGCGTTTAAGTTTAGGATTAAGGGATGCAGAATAAGGTCATGCAGAATAAGGCATTAATATGTGCTTTATAAGTACTAATGAACAGCCAGTATCCTAGTCATATGCATGCTAATAAGCAACTAGTTAATAATGAGATTGAACCTAAAATATCTATCTTAAATAAATCTATACACTACCGTTCCAAAGTTTGGGGTCAGTAAAATTTTGTTCTCTTATGTTCTTAAAAAGGCTGCATTTATTTTACCAATACAGTAAACAGTAATATTGGTAAATGTTATTGCAATTTTACAAAACAAATAATAATAATATTTTATTATTGTGATGAATGAACTGAATGTTCAGTCTTCAGTGTCACATGATCCTTCAGAAATCATTCTAATATGCTGATTTGGTGCTCAAGAGACATGTCTTATTATTATCACTGTTAAAAGGAATTGTGCTGCTTAATAGTTTTGTGTAAATTGTAATACTTTTTTTTTTTTATTCTGATGATGAATATAAGAACAGCATTTATTTGAAATAGAAATTATTTGCAACATTCTAACTCTTTGTCACTTTTGATCAATTTAATGCATCCTTGCTGCTGAATGAAATTATAAATATAAAAACAACCAAATCTTACTGACCCCAAACCTTTGAACAGTAGTGTGTGTGTGTGTGTGTGTGTGTGTGTGTGTGTGTGTGTGTGTGTGTGTGTGTGTATTATAAATTAATAAAAAAGAATATTTGTAAAATAAAGTCTTGATATACATCTAAGTTTTGTAAGCATAAATCACAAACGATTTAAACACAATTTAGTGATGTTTACACCATAAGAGTTTTGCACAACATGAATGTCTCCTGTTTATGCCCTGTGTCAAGTACTCCTTTGTTTGAGTGTATTACATATGACATTGGTTGAAAGGAGGCCAAGGGATAAAACTCTGAAAACAAATAAAATTAATCAAAGTAAACAGCCACTTAATAGTTTCAACATTACAGCAACCTCCCATGTTAAGCAGTAAATGTAGGTGATGTAACACAGGATTTTACTTAATGTATTTATAAAGCAGCAACAAAAAAATACGCTCTCCAAAAAAGGCATAGCATCTCCATCAGTGATCGTCTGAGGACATTTTATGGGGCCCACTGTGGTACATCTTGAAACTTGTCAATTGCATGAGGCCAACCAGCCACATCCCGTCTATATCACTCCAATATCTGAGTGTGGGTGAGGAGAGAGGATACAGTATGTGCTGATATCTGTGTGTGTGTCACATGGCAAAGGCAGGAGAATGTTTATACAATGTGACGGAGTGGGTGTACTCACATTGCCAGGAGTCCTCAAGCCTCAAGTTTACCACAGATTCTTTTAAGTAAATCTGAGACAATCTCAGCCAGATTTCATGTCTGATAAAGGTTTGCATTTTAGCTGTGGATTAACTGCTGATCCAGGATTATGGCTAGCTATTATAAGGTTTTTTTCCCACTGTAGGTGTGTTGGTGTTTTGCAATGAGCATTAAAGCATTGTGAAAGCTATTGTTCTACAGAAAAAAGAAAAAAAAACAGGAACTGATTTCACTGGTTACTCAGACCATCTTATTTCCTTATTTATTCCACTGAAGTGGATTGTGATATGGGCCAACTGGATTTCATCACTCACTTAATAGGAAAATAAATCTGTTTTCACCCTATATTGAAGGTCTAAGTAAGTCTTCTGTTATCTTGGCTCTCTAGTTGCAGAAGAGTTACCCAGCAACGGTGTATCCGGGGATGATAGCGTGTTTGAGGACAACCAATCATTCCCGCCTCCACCTCCTCCACCCACTGAGATTAGTTTGTTGGAAGTCCCACCCAAAACCCCACCGAGTGCTGAGGCCTTCCAGATCAATGAGCTGGACATCTGGCCCAGCATCACTGCATTGCCTGTTCAGGTCTCCACAGATAAAGAGCCTCCTGAAAGTCTACCCAACAGGCCTCTACAAAATGGTCAGACCTTAAACAAGCCACTAGATGAGAATCTACCGTCAGCGGCTCCACCTCCATCACCTTCAGCGGTTAAGGCTCCACCTCTCCCCACCAAACCCAAACCTAAACTGTGAGTACTGCAGCTGAATCTTGTGCATCATCGCAGAATCTGATTTTACCAAGTACAAAATGCTCCTGGATCAACATCTTTGTTGATTTTGGAACAACATTTCAATAAACCAATCAGATTTGAGGGATTGAAGGTTTGAAGTTTACAGTTTATGTCAAGTTTAGGCTTACAACCGGTGTTAGGTGCTTCTACATCAGCATTATTGACCTATAATTTCCCTCTGATTTTAGAGGTTAAGGGTAGGATTAGATTTAGGGGCAGGGATATGGTTAGGATGACATTTTCAGACAGGAACGCATCTAACTCGGCAAAATCAGCCCCATTAAGTTAATTGAACTTTAACGCCAGTTGTCGTGACAAGTTTATACGTTTTCAAAAATGATACTAAAAGTAATCCTTTGTCTTTGACTATTTGTGAGTTGAAACAAAGTTGAGTTTACTCATGTTTAGTTGAGTTTACTCGCGTTTTTAAGGTGAACTTTCGTTTTTAAAGCCACATTTCCACCGAAATTACAGTTTGTCCCAGGAACTTTTTTCCCCCAGACCTGTTGCTGTCTGCGTTTCCATCGTGGTCTAAAGTGCCGTGAAGATTAGTCCGGTGATGTAGGACTGTGCGCTACTTTCCAGTTCCCACTGGATTTTGTCTTCCTCCATATAGACCCTTTTTGCGCCAACGTCACAATTACATCACAGTGTTAGCTGGAGGCAAAACAAAGAGAAAACTGGAGGCGGCCAGTACAAACCAACAGAGTCGGAACTCAAAATGTCATCTTGTTGTGTTTTTGTGTGCCAGAATCGACGAGTACAGGCTCCAAATTGAAATTTTACCGCATACCTGCTGCTACTGCCAGACAAAAAAACGACGACAGCTGTGGCTAAACGCAATAAAACAAGCGGACTGGAGTGAGTGTGCCAGGCGCTGGCTAGGCAGAACTTCGGATCGTACAACACAAAACTCATCTGTTAAATCTTTGTATTTTAAGTCGTGCGTGTCAATTTAGCGCATAGTTATAGGCATCTAACGATCTAAACTATGCACATTCATGTTTTCACGAAGTAAACTGAGAAATTAGATATTTAATGTGAATTTTACATAAAATGTTGCTATTTTAAATAAACTAGTATATAAATATCATTACTAATTTCGGCAAATACATTTTAAAAAAGCCATATATCCCCTTAAAACTGCCAGTACCCGGAACAGCTGCTTGCATAAAGTTTAAGGTAAAAATAAGCTTTTGCCTATTCCGCGGGCCGGCCCTGGGTGTAGAAGCCAGGCCACTCAACCGGAGGTAATCCTGTCAGATCGTCCATCCATTAAACTCATTTAAAAACAAGCTCACCTTAAAAAAACTTGCTGGCTAGCATTAATGAAGCAATCAGGGGAATCGTTCTGCCTCCAGCTAAGCTCCGCCCCACAAAAAAAGGTCACAATGTTTACTAACTGAAAACGGGTCTATAAGCTTAATAAAGCCTGAACCTCGTCGGCGGTCCATCGGTCGTATTTTTTAAACTCCATTGTTGATTCCAATAGCAAACAACTCTTACTGCACACACGCAACAGACTTTTAAAATGGTGGTTGAAATAAAATGCTGCGTGGAGTCAACCAATCAGCATGTTCAGCGCTCAAGCCCCACCCCCAAAAGTTCCTGAACTTTGAAAAAGTACTACCTCACGAGCAGGGACTTTCTGAGGGGGACATTTTTACCCAGAACTACACACAGAGTACCACCCCAAAGTCCCTAGTTCCTGGGGAAAGTTCCTGCAGTGGAAAATGTTTTAGTGTTGTATTTAGGAAGTCATTCAATTTATATTACGTTCAGCAAGTACTTCTTGCAGTTAAACACATTTCAAATTTACAGTGTTTTTCAGGGACTCATCCTGCACTGATTTTCATCCTATTAAATGCACCCTAAAATGAAAATGTCCCTCCCACTAATACCTTTATGCTGAGTAAATGAGTAAAAATAAAGTACTTGATAAAGAACACTACTGTCCAAAAGTCTGGGGTAAGTGCTTTGGGGTTAAAATGTATTCAGCAAGGACACATTCAATGATCAAAAGTTGTTGGTTACATTTTTATCTTACCGACCCTAAACTTTTGAATGGTAGTGTACAGTATGCAGTTGGTAAGTATGCAGGTGTGTAGTATGAATACAATCTGCCATGATGGCATTGTTATGTGACCGTATGATTTTAGCTGTGTTGCCGTTCTATTTACAAAATGACTCCTGCTAAGTGTTTATCAGATGCACTGTATCCAGGTATTTTTTCCTGAATACTGCAAATTTGGGTTTATTTGACGTTACTATTTATTTGACATGCAGCTTTCGGCATGTTATATAATATTTCTTATATATCCTGCCAATATCAATCCTTAATACATTATACTTTAAATAAAATAGACTCAGATTCTGATCAATCTAAAGTGGCAATGTTTCTGTGGTGATTTACTACCCCAGCTGCCTGCATGTATGTCAGTAGGTGGTTTAATGGGAAAGCCCCACTTAGAGAACAAATGCATTCCGTCCCTTTATCACCATGTCAGAGGCCGGGCATTGCTGCGAGCCATAAATCACTGGGAGATGCGTGCGGTATGTGTTTGCATATGTGTCAGCAGTTGTGCTATGACTCCAGCCAGATTACAGAAGGATCTTTTGTATTAGATGTATCTCATACTGCACTCTTTTTTATTATCATTTATCATCGGTTATAGTGAGCACTGATCTGACAGTGGATTTTGGTGTAATGTTCAATGCCTCAAGGTTGTTGGCTGTAGATTACTCAGTAGGTGCAGTTTGACTCTCACTAGCACTGTTCCAGGTTTTAAAGACAACATCCCTAAATTTAGGGTCAAGATAAGGTTAAGTACACTGCCCAAGGGCACAACATTAACATGCAGAGCAAGCCAGTACTTGCATGCCAGTGACCCTCCATGTTATACTAGCCCTAACTCATGTACTACGCACAGAGATCCAAACTATGACTAAAACTGTGACTAAAATCACAAATGCAGAAAATAAACATTTGTAACAATTATTTACAATCTAGTCAGGAAAGCACTGTGTCTCTCATTAGATCATGCGCTAGTGTGTCCTGAGCTCAGCAGTGAACGGAGCACGAGCCTCGTCAGCAAATGACTCGAAATAGATTCTTTTTAATGAATCAGTCCAAATATTCTGGAGATAGCCCTGAGCTCAAGCACACAGAGCTTTTTCATTTCTTTGCAGCCTCTGAATGAAAACATGCAGTTTCTCATTCTCTACTCTGCGTCTCGTTTTTAAATGCAAAAACCTGTTCTGTTTGAAAGGCCTCTTAGTGGTTTAAATTAGAATCACTCAGTGAATCATTAAGAGCTGCGGTGGACTACCTCACTGAATCACAAGTCTTTTTTTGTAATATGAAACGAGTCTGGAGCAGTTACAGTACTTCAGATTTCTGGACTTACAGTACTGTGCAAAAGTCTTAGGCTCGCTAGTATTTTTACACACAAAAAGTGTGTTTAAGCCAGTTATATCTTTTGCTGTAGTGTGTCAGTAGGAAATATCAGTTTACATTTATAAATGAATTGCCATTAATTTTAACAATCTAGTGAGATTTGTGTATGCATAAAGAGTCTGACAATAGTCTCTATGCTCCACATGGAGATCTGATCTCATCTTCATGGAGTCTGTCTGTGATTACATGAAGAAACAGAAAAACTGAGATGGGCTAAATCCAGAAGAACTGTGGCGACGTCTCCCAGACACTTGAGGAAAACTTCCTGCAGAACTGCATGAGGAGGTGTAGGAACAGATGAGGTGACAACACTCCAAATATCCATTTGATTTAGTTCATAGAAGTTCATTCATAAATAAAAGCTATTTATGTTATTATTTTTGACGGTATTCTCACTTTAAAGCATTCTGACGAGTGCCTAAACTTTTCACAGTGCTGTAGTTCTGCAGGAAGTTTTCCTCGAGTGTCTGGGAGACGTTGCCTCAGTTCTTCTGGATTTAGTCTGTCTCAGTTTGTTCTGTTTCTTCATGTGATCACAGACAGGCTCCATGATGGAGAGATCAGTGCATAAAAAAATCTCACTGGATTATTACAATTAATTGCAAAATGAATGTTTGGAAATGTAAACTGACACACTACAGTAAAAGATATGATTGACTGGCTTAAAAACATATTTCGTGTGAAAATACCAACGTGCCTAAGACTTTTGCACAGTACTGTACATTAATCTATTTACTGACTTGTTGTTCATGACAAATGCAATTAAAGATAAATATTCACATGATAGTGTTAATATATTCTCAGATCTGGGTAGTAACTGATTACATGTAATCTGGATTACGTAAATAGATTCCAAAAATTAAATTCTTGTAATTAGATTATAATAAATTTTAAATATTCATATTCAGACTATAGTTACTTTTCTATTGATTACATAAATGGCAGTCAAATATTCCCCTCACTATTTTTTAATTTCTTTTAAATTTTTAAACCCTAACCCTTCCTTTCCGACTGCTTGTATACGTTCAGAAGCTCTTCCGGGTTTGTGGAATTACTCACACGGATCAGCCACTGGTCATGTGACTATCACTGAAAACTGAGACCCATACAGCAATTGATCACTGGATTTGCAGAAATCATTTCTGTAAACATTGCAACATATCTAATCAACTCCTGATACACACATTCATTATTATTTTAATCATCACTTGGTTATAGTGAGTTATTTAACCATGCATTAATGTCTTTGGAAGGCTTTTGTCTCTCAAACACATTAAAACGTACAAATTCACGTCATTTCATATTTACATGCCATGCAGGCATTTTGTCTGCTGAAATTTCTTTGACCTGCTATATTTACTTGAAGTACCCCTGAGAAGTTAGCTCAGTAGTAAGTCAATAAAAATAGTAATAATAATAATAAATAATAATAAAATTAAGTTCATGGTTCTCTTATGTTGGTTAATGGTCACATGACATGCAGGCAAACAAACCAAAACTTTAAAAAAAAAAATCTTGTAGCCCTTTTTTTATTTTTATTGTTTTTATTTTCAAATTAAATATATATATATATATATATATATATATATATATATATATATATTTTTTTTTTTATTATAATTTATTTACTTAATAGCTTTTCATTAAACTCACAAACCCCTGCAGTTTCTTTGCAAACAGGAAACCCTGACATAATGTAATATTTAAAGCACTTCATGTTGTTGATAACTGTCACAGTTGTGAGTAGGAACAGGCAGGAAACTCAGGAGATACAATTCAAACTCGTTTTAATCAGAAGTAAATAAACTCAAGGCAGTCAGACAGGCAACAGACAATTTAACATAACGGTGACCAGACCAAGAGTGAGGAACAGGGAAGAACTTAAATAGCAAACTGAAACGAGATAATGAACTAAACACAGCTGAAACGAACATAACTAACCAGGGTAACTATGGTAACAAAGGACTGGCGGAAAATGAACAAAGGAACATGTGACATGCAAAAACTCTATACTGAGATAATAACAATAAGAAAGAATGGAATATATTTTCTTTCTCTTTTAATTTTTATATTAATATGGTACAAGATTATTCTTAAATCAATGTGATAAACATGTTAGGTCAAAAGTAATCTAATAGTAATCCAAAAGGAGTCAGATTACATTACCTTAAATATGTAATGCAATGGATTACATTACTAACTAAATTTTTTTGTCATGTCATTTATAATCAGTAACAGACAACACTAGTAATCTACCCAGCTCTGCATATTCTAAAACAACAAATATTTTACAAAAACAGTATCGGTCATTGTTTAACATAGCGAGGTCCAGTTGTAATGATGTAAACTGTGGATGACATGTTGCAACCACAAGCAACATAACATTTACCATATTAATCAATAGCTTTAGTTTACAGGAAAGTAAAAGAGCATACATGAGCTTTATTCTGGCTATGATCAAAGGATAAACATATGAACTGCAGAAACATAAAAGCAAAAGTGTCTCAGAGGGAGGGACTCTTTGTTTACTCTAGGCAGAGTCAGTGTTATATGTAGTTTAGCTCTGCAATCTTGTCTGGATTGTGTGTGGCATTGAAATATGTTCGTGTGTGTGTGTGTGTGTGAATGTGACATTAGGCTCTTGTGGTCATACCTTTAGGATTAGTTATTTGTTTGAAAAGGCTGTTTGTCTCTGTGGTTATTGGCTGATTTCCGTTTAATTCAGATGCCTTTTCTTCTTTACAACCATGTTGTAGCATGTGTGTTTAGTGGGTGTATTTTGGGAAGAAAGAAAAAAGTCATTGTGTGCATTCTTGTTAATAAATAATGTAAATGGCAAGCTTTGCATTGTGTACATGCTGTACACATACAGGGCAACATTTAGTCCTTGTGGTTTTATTCGTGTCTTTTCTCCATACATCTCCCCATCCGTTCTGTGATTCCAGATCAATTGAGCAAGCAGACGACCTCTCAAACGAAAGGTAAAACAAAGAATAGGTTGATGCAACCTGAGTGTGAATAACGCATATGTGCGTGGGTTTGACGGGCATGTGTTATAGCTATGAAAGGAATATTGTTTCAAGTTGTGGACGAGGTCCAAGCTGAGGTTTAAATGGCATGCCGTTTGGCAAACCCTGTCTTTGCTTGAGCTTCTGCAAATTATTGCCTTAAAAAGCTGCTTCCCCAAAAGATTTTCCACTGTAACGTCACAAATCAACCGCTAGGAACAACGCAACAGGGGAGCAGATAATGAGACCCTCCTCTCCCATCAAAAACAACTGCTCTCTCCCCAGCATTAGTCACTTCACCATGTCATTTGGTTGTAAAAACAGGAATTTCATAATTGTATAATTACCCAGAGGTCATTTCTACATGCTGTGTGGCATGTTATCGTCTCTTAGCATCCTCCGGGTACAAACAGACCTGAACCTTGCCTTGTGACCCTCCAAACACGTTTACACATTCCAGCTGATTTCCTCTGGATATTCCCATACTTGCCGTTCACATTAGTGCTTTGAATAGAATGATGAAGTGGGGATTTAAGACCACGTTGTAGCTGCAGACATTTATCTTTTACAGGTCCCCTGTGATATGAGTTCTCCTTTAGTTCAACTTTATTTCAGCGTTACGGTGATTTATCAATTACATCTGTGATTATGTTGTTTGCCGAAATGCCGTAAAACAATTAGAGGACGAGTGGAAAGTATGAGTTCGCAGCTCTAGTCATGTTCTTTGGGTAAACTAGGGTGATAAACTTCACCTGGTCTCGTGTTTCAGCGACGGGCCTTGGACATTTGCTGGCACAACAGCATTGCTTTGATATGATGCATGTCATATAAAATGAAGTATAAAATCAATCTGATGCTGTCTACTAAAAAGCTTTATTTTGAAGCAGTTGTTTGTTTGCTTGCAAGTATGTTGTTCTTTTCTCAATCTTTTCTCCCTTCATATAGCTAGTCCATCTTGAATGAACACCCAAAAATGAACAGTCTTGTCATAAATTCCTCACCCTCATGTCGTTCAAAGACGTATAGCACATACGCAACCACTTTTATGATTACTATGGTGCTTTTGCAACATTTTGCAACAGCTTGAATACGCCAGTCCACATTCATTGTGAATGCATAGAAATAAATTCTTCTTTTGTGTTACATGGAAGAAATATAGTCATACAGGTTTGGAACATCATGAGGATAAGTTTATGATGACAGAAGTTTTATTTTTGGGTGAACTATCCTTTTAATTTTTCTTTGATAAGATATCTAACTAAAAATGTGAACTTTCACCCAAATTTAACAGTTTTAAGACATTCAATGCCAAATTAAATGCAAGACTCGCATAAAAACACTGACCAAGCTTACATTCATACAAATAATTTCAACTTATGTTGGGTGGGGCATTACATGTGCTTGTTCATTGTTTCTAACCAAGTGGTGAGTGAACATCCTTCGACGTTTAACATCACCTTTGCACTATGCAGTTTGATTAACATGTTCAAATCTCTTCACACTTGATCCCTTGATTGCTGTCCCTGCCACTGACGCTACACCCTGTGGCGATACACGCCATACAGGAAACCACGCAGTGTGTTTTGGCAGACTTTGGTGACAGCAGGAGGGCCCTTGTGATATAGGCAGGGCCCAGTGTCCTTCACCACAGGAAGGGACAGAGAGATAGACCGAAAAAGAGGAAAGTGTGAACAGGGTGTTTGGTAGGCGTCCACCTGCAGTGGACCAAGAGGAAAGGCTTTGTGGAAAGGCTTTGTCTGTTTTTAGGCGAATATGGCATATGAAAATTAAGCTTATAATGAAGGCATATTACTCAGTTTGTGACATTTATCTGAGCAAGTGAATCCCTTTTACAGCAAAGTTTTATTTTCAGAGGAGCATCTGTGCACCTCTGATTTATGATCTTGTTGGGCTGAAATCACAGGGGTTTTATGGGAACATGCTTCACAGTGTGTAAAGTCCATACCACACTGAAATGATAACACCTGGAGCTTGTAAAGAATCACACAGACTGAAAGTGAGAAGACTGTCTGCATTATGCTCTAGGGTATACTTGCTGTCGCATATGAACATTTTCTGTATGTATCTGTGTGCGTATGATAAATTAAAGATACGCAGCAGGTGGTGTCTGATATCAGCTGTACAGGTTGATGAATGTGTGTGCTAAGATAGTGAGACATTTCACAAAGCCCCTTTGAATTAAAGCTGGATTATAATAGCTGTGTGAGAGTCTTCTGAAAACCTTGTGTTTGAAGCATCTTTTTTCACTGGATCAAATTTTCGTTAATTCTTCCTTCATGAGAACACAGGGTGTGTTTTTGTAACTGTACTGTCTGTTTGGTTTTGGATCCTTTCTTGGCATCAGCACAGTAGTGGTTATGTGATACACCACTCCACCAATATCTGAAGATTTTTGAGAAGTAAACAAGCACTGAAAGTACCAGTTGGTGAGGACTATATACCACCAGACGAGATGAGACATGACTGAAGAAAAAAAAAGTTGTTTGGTGTAAACCCAAATAAGTTGGCAAAACTCAAAAAATGTGTTGCCTCAAAATTCTTAAGTTACACACTTAATTTTAGCATTTACGAGTGCCTTTCGAGTGCCATGGGCAAAGCATGCTGAGAAATAGAAATCCCAGCCCAGTTTCAGTTAAATTTAAGTTCGTCTAAATAAAAAGAAATAATTTCATAAAACTCAAAACAATGCAACAGTTCAGTTTACTTGAAAGAAAGTGCTAAATACTCATAATTGACTGAACTAATTACAAACCCGATTCCAAAAAAGTTGGGACACTGTACAAATTGTGAATAAAAACAGAATGCAATGATGTGGAAGTTTCAAATTTCAATATTTTATTCAGAATACAACATAGATGACATATCAAATGTTTAAACTGAGAAAATGTATCATTTTAAGGGAAAAATAAGTTGATTTTAAATTTCATGGCATCAACACATCTCAGAAAAGTTGGGACAAGGCCATGTTTCCCACTGTGTGGCATCCCCTCTTCTTTTTCTAACAGTCTGCAAACGTCTGGGGACTGAGGAGACAAGTTGCTCAAGTTTAGGAATAGGAATGTTGTCCCATTCTTGTCTAATACAGGCTTCAAGTTGCTCGACTGTCTTAGGTCTTCTTTGTGGCATCTTCCTCTTTATGATGCGCCAAATGTTTTCTATGGGTGAAAGATCTGGACTGCAGGCTGGCCATTTCAGTCCCCGGATCCTCCTTCTACGCAGCCATGATGTTGTAATTGATGCAGTATGTGGTCTGGCATTGTCATGTTGGAAAATGCAAGGTCTTCCCTGAAAGAGACGACGTCTGGATGGGAGCATATGTTGTTCTAGAACTTGGATATACCTTTCAGCATTGATGGTGCCTTTCCAGATGTGTAAGCTGCCCATGCCACACGCACTCATGAACCCCATCCCATCAGAGATGCAGGCTTCTGAACTGAGCGCTGAGAACAACTTGGGTTGTCCTTGTCCTCTTTAGTCCGGATGATATGGCGTCCCAGTTTTCCAAAAAGAACTTCAGATTTTGATTGGTCTGACCACAGAACAGGTTTCCACTTTGCCACAGTCCATTTTAAATGAGCCTTGGCCCAGAGAAAACGTCTGCGCTTCTGGATCATGTTTAGATATGGCTTCTTTTTTGACCTATAGAGTTTTAGCCGGCAACGGCGAATGGCACGGTGGATTGTGTTCACCGACAATGTTTTCTGGAAGTATTCCTGAGCCCATGTTGTGATCTCCATTACAGTAGCATTCCTGTATGTGATGCAGTGCCGTCTAAGGGCCGGAGATCACGGGCATCCAGTATGGTTTTCCGGCCTTGACCCTTACGCACAGAGATTGTTCCAGATTCTCTGAATCTTTGGATGATATTATGCACTGTAGATGATGAGAACTTCAAACTCTTTGCAGTTTTTCTCTGAGAAACTCCTTTCTGATATTGTTCCAGTATTTTTGGCCGCAGCATTGGGGGAATTGGTGATCCTCTGCCCATCTTGACTTCTGAGAGACACTGCCACTCTGAGAGGCTCTTTTTATACCCAATCATGTTGCCAATTGACCTAATAAGTTGCAGATTGGTCCTCCAGCTGTTCCTTATATGCACATTTAACTTTTCTGGCCTCTTATTGCTCCCTGTCCCAACTTTTTTGGAATGTGTAGCTCTCATGAAATCCAAAATGAGCCAATATTTGGCATGACATTTCAAAATGTCTCACTTTCAACATTTGATATGTTATCTATATTCTATTGTTTATCTATAAACAATATTCTATAATCTATATTCTATTTATTTTTTGGAATCGGGTTTATAGTTTAATTTAAGTTTGTCCTACTCAAACCAATTCATTATGTTGAGCGTTTAAATCCACTACCGTCAGTAAGATGTTTTTTCTTTTTAAAGTAATGACTACTTTTATTCAGAAAGCACACATTAAATTGATCAAAAGTTAGACTAAAGACTTTTAGAAGACTTTTGTTCTACTTTTTAAATAGAACAAAAAATCTATTTCAAATAATGCTATTCTTTTGAACTTTCTATTTGTTGAAGAATCTAAAAAAACTAAATGTCTATCATGGTTTCCACAAAACTATTAAGCATCACAAATCTTTCATCATTGATAATAATAAATCAGCCTATAAGACACTGAAGACTGGAGTAATGATGCTGAAAATTTAAATTACATTTTAAAATATATAAAAATAGAACAACACAGTTTCAAATTGCAATAATATTTCATAAAATTGCTGTTTTTACTGTATTTTTTAATTTATGTTTGCTGTATTTTTAATTGTATTTTTAAAATGTGTATTAACTTTGAACAGTAGTTTATAAATAAATATTATTATTTAAATATATTTTATCATTCATTTTAAATTATAAATTACTTTTTAATAGCCAGTGATCACAATCGAAATTTACAACAAATGTTTTTTTTTTTTTATATTTATTTTAATTTATTTTTTTTATTTTAAGATGCATTCTAAATTCACTTAGCATAAATCTGAGGGAAATCAGCATGATGCTTTTCTTATAAACAATGACTGTAAATAACTCTTTTGCTTTTTCTTCGAGATATTATTCTTCTGTCATATTAATCTTATGAGATTTAGGATCAAACATCTGTGACAGTGAATCCATATTTTGTCTGTCTCAGTGTTTTAGTGATGCACAGAAGGGCGATTGAAGGGTGTGTTCACAGAGGTGAGGGGTACAGCAGACCCTTTAACAATCTTCCAGGAAGTAAAAGATGTTGTATCCTCCCAGAGCCAGAAAGTCAGACAATAATCCATCAATTCCTGAGCCAAAAGTATCAGAGCGATGTATAAATGCACCAGTGGTTCAGGGGTGAAAGTCGGATCATGACCTGAGGAGCCAGGAATCCACACCGATTCATCACATGTCTGAGAGACAGACACACACAGAATGTCTCCTAGGAAGTCTCTTTGAAGTAAATGATGCAATAATTTACCTCCTTACTCATTATGTGTTTATATTTAAACGATTACTCAACGTAACATTCAGGATTTTGTGTTTATTCTGGATTAGTGGATCGCCATGGTGGCAAAAGTAAATGAGAAAAAGAGAGACAGAGATAAAGAGCGAGACAGAAAGGATAACAGATGAGAAAGGAAGTCTTTAATCCTCGCTGAAGTGCTGTGTATTATCTATCTTCGTGCTGACTGCATTGCTGCCATACCGCACCGCCTGCCACAAACCTCCGTGAGCCACATTGGGGTTGTTGTCATGGACACTAGAGACAACTGTAGCAAACTGAGGGTTGGTCTCAAACAATCTGGTCACATTTCATTGCGCTCTCTTATTCTTGACCACAACCACACAAGCTTTCTCTCAAACTCATGGGTTTTTTAATTTCAGATGTTGTGCTTGAGTTTACAGTGCTGATGTGGTTATTGCGGTAGTGTGTCAGTTATATTCTGACCAATTTAGTTCCAGTGAAGGAGGTTTAATATTCATGTCCCATGTATTTCTTCTCCCTGTTGCAGTCAGGTTCTCTGGGCTGCGTTTCTCAAAGGCATTGTGAGTGGCAATGATTCTACTGTCTAGCTTATGACGCTTTTGAGAAACACAGCCTTGGTCAGTTTTTCAGTTCAAATAGACATGGTAGTGAACACAGATAAAGCTTTAGCACTGGGGTCATGGTGCACGGGTGAAGTTTTTAAACCATGTCGTTATGCCCAGCATTATGGTTAAATCTGTGGCGCGCTGGTCAGCCGTTTGCATTTCTGGCGTGTGACTCAGCGCTGTTTCTCAAAGCTGGTTTGTTTATGAGGTGTTGCTTGTAAAGACCCAAATGGTGTATTAACAATCATTTTCTTGCACAGGCGTTGTGTGTGGTTTAGAAGCACATCTAAAAGAAAACAAGCATATAGAGAGACCTTCTACTGGAAAATTCTGTTTAAATGCTACAAAAATGGTTTATTTCCTATCATTCTTGCACCTCTGCTGATGAATAGCGCAAATAGGTTTTTCTTGGACTTGCGAGCCTCGTTTTTGGAAATTAACCCAGGGTTTCCACTGTGGACTGTGACATTTTGTTTATTTATATACAATACAACCGAGGCTCATAAAAATACTGTAGATAATTGCTAATTGGCAGTGTAGCTAAAATTGGTATGAAGCCTGAAAGTAGGTACACTTCTGTTCAAATGTTTGGTCGGTAAGAATGTTTTTGAAAAAAAGTCTCTTATGCTCACCAAGGCTGCATTTATTTGATCAAAATCCTGTAAAAAAAAAAAAAATGGTAATGTTATGAAAGGTTATTACCTTAAAATCAATTTTGCATAAAACAATATCTATTTAATATGTTCAGCAGCCATTACTCCAGTCTTCAGTGTCACATGATCATTGTAATATTCTGATTTGGTTCTCAAGAATCATGCCTTATTATTATCAATGTTGAAAATAGTTATGATGCTTAATATTGTTTGGAAACAATGACACTTTTTTTTTATTCTTTAAAGAATAGAAAATTAAAATGTCTTTACTTTCACTTTTGATCAATTTAAAGGGTCATGAACTGAGAAATCAAATTTTCCTTGAGCTTTTGACATATAACGGGTCATCATACTATAAGACTATCCTGTAAGTTTCAGAGCTGAAAACTTGTTAGTCCAAAAACAAGATCGGTCATAGATCGGTGAAAGACCACTTCTGCAGAAGAAAATTAACGCCTACTTCATCATTGCAGCTTTGGCCCCACCCACTGGAGTGTTAGTGAGATGACGAGGACAGAAGAGCAATACAGAACTAACAAATAACATTCCCTTCCAAAGGATCTTAATGCTAGAAATGTGGTTATTTATTTTCAACAATGTGAATGTCTCAGTTGAGCATTATTTATTTGTATTTGGCACATTTCAATGTGGATTCTTTGGTAAATCAGTCACAATTTCGGCGCAGGCTTTGCGAACAGACTTTTAGTATGGACTCGACAGTAATGCCACAACATGTAAGTAACCGTGTTAATTCTAATGCCTGATCTGTGACCAGTGATTTCTGATATGAAATGATTCATGTACAGTCAAACCAGTGACTAAACAGTCAACTTCACATTGTTTCTCTTAGTAGGATGAAAATAATCTGTTATTTAAACTGTCATTAAATGATATACAGAATGCGGTCAAAGAACGCTCCATTTACAATCGCTGGAGCTGTCAATCAAACAGTGACTCAGTTCTGGACTCGCACCAAAACTCCTGTAATAATCAACAAATCTCTTATTTACATTGTGTTTGCACTGTTAGTTATGATGAAAGCTACAATGCTCATCACTACAACCTTTAATGCCACGATCTAAATATAATGCTATATTCAACACTTTTCACAATTAGTTAACCTTGAGAGCCGTAATAGTAAAAATGTGCTAAAAGTTTTTGAGAGAGTTCCACATGTAATAATTAGCTATTTCATATGCAAAGATGTTAGCCAATAACAGCAGTGGGCGTTTACACTGAAGTCTTACAGCAGCCAATCACAGCAGTGGGCATTTACACTGAAGTCTCACAGCAGACACGCCCCTTCAAACAGAGCGTTCAATTCAGAAGCTAAAATCAGGGTAGGAAAAATGCCTTTTATCTCTACATTATGACAATTTTTTATGTAAAAATCATACTAACATTATAAGTGCAGGGCACCCCAGGAAACGTTATAAAACAATAAACAAAGTTCATGACCCCTTTAATGCATCCTTGCCGAATAAGTGATCATTTATGGCCTGAACGGTATTGCTGATGTTTTAATAACCACATAATCACAGATAACTTACAGAGTAAAAACATTATCTTTGTTTTTGACAAATTCCGCCCGTTTACTTTAGAATGATTAAGCAGCACAGTGTGGCCAAGAAGGCCAGAGTGAAGGCGAACACTATTGACTATGTGCTGTCCTAATAAGGAGATGGGGGGGATGCGGGATTGGCTGGGGGATCGGAGGCTCAGCACTGCATTGGCTAGCAGTGTTAAAGTGATCCACTGGGAATAGAGCAGCTTTCCAAATATGGAAGAGAGAGTCCAGAACAGGCCATCTCAATAAAAAAAAAAATTGTTACTGGATGACTGCAGAGAAAAAGTGAAAGAAAGACACAAGAGTGATTTAGAAGAGAAACTAGTTGAAGTCTCAGTACAAGTTTGGAAGTACAGAGCGGTAGTTTACATTTATAGATAAAACGATCATATTCATAGATGAATAGTCTGATATAAAACAGAATTTAAAGGGGGTAGTTCACCCCAAAAAATAATAACTGGACTCACCTTCATGACATTCAAAAATTGAATGACATACAGAACACAAAAGAAGAAAAATTTGGGAACATTTTGTCCATTCAATGAAAGTCAATGGGGTCCAAAACCACATTCAGTGTATAGATAGAAATATCTTCTTTTGTCTTTATTATTATTATTGTCATTATTTTGGATGGAGTACCCCTTGAATGTGTGTAAGAGAGTCGTACACTTGTGTGTTGACAAGATGGAAAGTTATAACCCTAACTGATGGTCTGTTCAAGAGCTGGATAAAGATGTTTGGCATATGAGACATATAGTGTGTGTTTCTCTCTCACAAACATTATGACACATTCTTTCTCACAGTCTCGGACATTCTGGGAATTACATTGTTTGTGGATGGGGTTATTTAGGATTATTTTATCAGTTTAAAAATTGTGAGATTTTTAATTTTTGAGTGAACTGTCCCTTTATCCTGAGTAGGGTTTTAGTGTAAAAAGACAGATATACATGATAACTATTTCTAAAACAATTGCTTGATGGCTATTGTAAAGATTGACACCAGCAGATATCGACTAGCTCTTTACTGGATGTTATGAGTCACTCCTGAGGATTAGCATGAGCGCTGAAGGAGCGACTCATCTGCGCCCCTGACACAAGCACACAAGAGGAACATAGAAGAATACAGAACACTTCTGAAAATAGACATTACTCACCCGCACAGAAATGATAACTGCACCCATACTCCCATTAGTCTAAAATAAGTCAGAATGCATTCACACACAATTGTCAAGTACAGAAAGTGAACTGCATGGGGGATAAAGAGGCTGGAAAATGTTCCAGAACATTTTATCTACTGCAGATGTAGAAATGATCCAAGAATCGTCAGTAATCTGCGTCTACAGCGCAAAATATACAGATTTATCTGAGTAAACAATCTGGGATTAAAACAATCTCTTGAAATTCAAACAGAGACTGACTGATGGGAAAAGTCCATCAAAAGTAATTATAAGGTTTAGACAGTGTTTTGGTTCTTACACTTGTTTAATTTGAAGTGTACAACAAAAATAAACTGTGAAATGATGAAATAGTTAATTTTTGTCTGCCCATTGTGTGCGTGTTCAGTTTACATGGTTTAGAGGATGTTTTTCAAACAAGCTCATATCATTTCCAAGAGCGAGATGTTATCTGAGGTTTAGATTTGAAGGTTTAAACAGTGGAGGAGTAACACAAGGCATGGATTAGGACTGATGTAAGTGGCTTAAATTTCACTTGGGATGTTTTATATTAAACATTCTGGATTTATTGCATTATAATGTTCCACGTTGTGACAAAGAATTGTTTCTGTTTTAGTTTTTTATGGTTGGTTTTCTAAATATAAATCTATACGATTAGAAATGAACTTAGTATGACCGAAATCTTTGTATGTAAAAATATAAATGATTTATGGACGTGAAACAATTACATTTCTTGTCTAGTTTATGATTTGATTTGCAGTCTTGTTATTGAATGATAAATGACAGAAAAGCACTTTCTCTTTAAGTAGCATCCGCAATATGTAACAAAAGTTTTGTGAAGTAATTTTACATTTGTTTCCAATTTTATTCGCTTTTTTTTACCATTTGTTTGCATTTTTGATTAACGATGGTGATCAGGCATGGCCTAATAATTATTTTTCAACAAAACAAATAAAGCTTACTCTATGGATATGCTAGATGTTTAAATTAATTTGTAGCAGATGGATTTGGAAATATTTTAATAGGCCTATAGAAATATTTTATCAAAGTTATATCAAACTTAAAAATAAATAAAAAAACTGTTAAACATGCCCTAGCTTAAATAATAAATTAATAAAAATAAAATTAAAATAAATATACATAATAAAAAGAATATTATGTAGCCTACATTATTGTATTTAAATAAAGTTGAGAATGGCTTTATGGAGAAGTTAGACTTTATTTGTAGCAGATGGATTTGGAAAGATCAGATCAAATTTAAAGAACTGTTAAATTAATCAAAGAATCAATAAATATACATAATAAAAATGCGATTAATTGCATCCAAAATAAATGTCTGTGTTTACGTAATATATGTGTGTGTACTATGTATAATTATTATGTATATATAAATACACACACACGCCTGTATATATTTAAGAAAAATGTTATATTTAAAAAGATGAATTATATATACAGTATATACATGCAAATATGTATTTATATATACATACACACATATATTAAGTAAACACACACTTTTATTTTGGATGCGATTAATCACGATTAATCTTCCCCCAGCACTAAATATTATATAGCCTACATTATTATATTTAAATAAAATTGAGCATGGGGACTTTTATTCTGGAAGTTGTTGTCGCAGGACTCTTATTGTGTCAGACAAGCACGCAGGCTGCCGTCAGTGAGTCAGAGCAGAGCCACAGCCAGACGGCGCGTCACTCAGCGCGTGTCTACGCGTTCTAGTATAAAGACAAGAGCAGCTGACTGAGCGCCGCAGTCCTCATACACACACACACACGCACACACACACACCTGTAAGGAATTATCTACATGCAACGGGAATAACTTTAACCAGGTGAAAACCACAAGGTACAAACTTTTCCTTTTTCTTTTGAGTAATGGATGAATGGAGTTCATTTTAAAAATAAGTAACTTATTTCTGTCCACTGATGCAAATCTGATACATGTGAGAGAACATGTTGATATGTAACCAGTTAACACTTTATATTTACTTACGAGTTTTTATTTTCTTTATTTTGCAATTTTATGCAGGATTTAAAAAATATATATTTTTAGGGCAAGTTGTTTAACATGCAACAGAATTCCATTGGGAAAAGACAGGGATGAATCAAAGTTCTACAGAATAAAGAGGGAGATGTAAACAGAGAACACTGATGTAATGTAGTCTAGAATCATACGAGAATAAAACGAGTGGTAGATGATATATCTGAGAGTAAAGTGAGACGCTTGAATCTCCAGAATAGAATAAATTAAAAGAGGTGCAGAAAACAGTTCAGAAATCCTCTGCTCTGTAAAAAATGATGTCGGTCACTAATTTTGCACAGGGCTTTGGCAACGAAAGTAGGTTATTCAAACTCAAAGCCTCCAAAATATCTGGAAAAGATGTTATGGTGGTGGCTTTGTCTTTTGCACTTGTGTTCCAAGTTTGAACAGTTTAGCACTTTAATGTGTGTATGGGTTGGCACTTCACTCATGGCAGCAGTCGTGGAGAAGCGGTTCATAAAGGCCGTTTTATTGCCAGCAGAGAATGGTTTGGAATCCATTTCTCTTTGTTCGCTCAGTTTGCCTTGTTTAGGGCTTATTTCTCTTCTGCTCGTACCCCTCTTCTGTCTCTCTCTCTCTCTCTGTGTCTCTCTCTCTGTGTCTCTCTCTGTGTCTCTCTCTCTGTGTGTCTCTCTCTGTGTCTCTCTCTGTGTGTCTCTCTCTGTGTGTCTCTCTCTGTGTGTCTCTCTCTGTGTCTCTCTCTGTGTGTCTCTCTCTGTGTCTCTCTCTGTGTGTCTCTCTCTGTGTGTCTCTCTCTGTGTGTCTCTCTCTGTGTGTCTCTCTCTGTGTGTCTCTCTCTCTGTGTGTCTCTCTCTCTCTCTGTGTGTCTCTCTCTCTGTGTCTCTCTCTCTGTGTCTCTCTCTCTGTGTCTCTCTCTCTGTGTCTCTCTGTCTCGCTGTCTCTGACTACTTTCCCTTTCCCTGCTGTTAATCCCATTTGATGGTGATGGGTGATGTCTTTTCAGCCAATCCGGAGAGGAATGTCTTCAGCTCACATTCCTACAATCCAGGCATATACCCACTTTGTGATCGAGAGGGAGAGAGGGATGCAATGAGACATTCTATGTGAAAAGAAAACAGTCTGGTTCTGTTTTATGTGCTGTGCATGCAATTAGAGGCAAACAGAGGGGGGAGGGTCTGAGAGAGAGAGAGAGAGAGAGAGAGAGAGAGAGAGAGAGAGAGAGAGAGAGAGAATATAATGGACTGTGCAGGTCAAGACTTTTTGACTATAGATAAATAGAGTGGAAGAGAACGAAACAACAGTGAATGGGTCTGAAAATGAAGTGCTTTAACTTTTACTGCAACTGCTGTGATCAAAGGTGTCATTCATGCTTTTCAAACTACTGTAGTCCTCCAAAAAAACAACTAAACGGGAATTTCTGCCTCTCTAAGAGTAATAAGCACAGGATTCACAGTATATCGCTTCCGTTTTTGTTATTGGTAAAGGTTGTTCTTTATTTGTATTAGTGCTGTCAATCGGTTAGAAAAATCAACTAATTAATCGCAATTAAAAAAAAAAATTTTTTATATTGTACTAATTTCACAGTTACTCTCTAAATTAATGTAGAAACGAACCGACAGTATATTTTAATTGTTTGTTGTAATGGCATCTTTTTATGAATGAAGGCCAGCATCACTGATACTGATGTCTCTAAAAATGAATTTTTTATTATTTAAACATTAATGACAGACATTCAACATTACAGTATAATTGAAAGCTATCAATTGCAACATTTGTTAGGCTTAACTTTTTTTTTTTTACTTTAAACCCATCTTCACATAAATGTCATATTTACCCGTGACCTTCATACCTGTCAGACATTTACAGAAATTGAATAAAGTTATCAAACACCTTTCTATGCTGCATAAATTATAAATTAAATATAGATTAAGCCTTATTAAATCTACAATTTTCTTTGACGTTGAGCGAATGGTTTATTAGTCTGCTGTCACTTTAAGATCTGCCGCTTGAGATGTGAACATGACGCGGATCTGATGCGCATCTCATATTCTCACAACTCTTTACATTTATTTAAGACGTTATTTAACTAATTTAAGACTGCTCTTATGAGAATACTGGACAAAATGGACATTTTGGCATAATTGTGTGTTATTGTTCGTTCAAGCATGAAAGAGAAGTGGATTCTGGTGCGCTGTCTGTGCACGGTGCGCTTCTTTCTGTGCGTCATGTGTGTCACATAGTCAGGACATTCACAGACAGCGCGTTCTCGTTTGTCTTGTCGCGCTTGAATGGTTTAAAAGCATTTGCATGAATAGGAGCGTGATCATGTAATGTAATGCTAGCCAAAGGATGACAGAAAAAAACAGATGCTGCGTTAATTGCGGAAAATATTTTTAACACGTTAAATTAATAAAATAATAATCATTGCTGTTTATGTATAAATGTATACATACACACACATATTATATTATTTTATATATATATATATATATATATATATATATATATATATACACACATATTATATTATAATATATGTGTGTATATATCTATACATTTATACATAAACAACTTCGAAAGTTTAGGGTCAGTACATGAGCGTTATGTTGTGCGACATGAAAAATGGAAGTTGCGTTTAAATGTGCACTGATTTAGCGACATCTAGCGGTGAAGCTGCGAATTGCAACCTCCCGCCGCTCACCCCTATCCTTTTGAAGCACATAGAGAAGCTACGGTGGCCGACACAGGACAAAGATGTCGTCGTCTGAGACAGCAGAGAGTGGCTAGCACTCCTTATAGCATTTTGTCCGTTTAGAGCTACCGTAGAAACATGGTGGCGCAAAATGGCGATTTCATTGTAAGGAGACCCACGGTGTATGTAGATGGAAATGGCTCATTCTGAGGTAATAAAAACAAAACAGTACATTATGTAAGGTCTTTATACACCACTGAAAACATAGTTATTTTTATTATATTGCATTTCTGTCAATAGAGCCTCATAAATACTACACGCTGCACCTTTAAAAATGTTCGCTTTGACGCATCTTGTTTAAACAGTTTGTTTGCAACTCTGTACCTACAGGCCTCAGAAGGACATACAAAAACTTTATTAATATTATAAGTGAACCTCAAGGAAAATATTAAAATAACAAAGTCAATACCCTATTTAAAGAAATGCATTAAATTGAACAATAGTGACAGTGTAAAATTATTGATCAAAATAATTATTTTACTGTTATCTTACTCCATTAAAGTTAATCTTTAAAGACACAATAATTACTGTTAAAAGTAATCTTTGTTGTGATGCCTAAATTTCCATTTAGCATTTTAAATGACTTCTTTTAGTCGTTAAATCAGTAACCTTGCAAATCCAAATATTATTTCCTCAAGTGTTCATTGTATCAACCCAATGCCTTGTAAAATTGACTGTTTTCAGGGAGACTGGCACACAAAAAACAATTTTTTTTTTTTTTTTTTTTTGTGAAAAAAATCAAACCCTGATTGTATGAAGTTAGCCAATCAGATTAAAGCTTGCCAGTTTGAGAAAGTGCTTTCCAGTTTTTGAGAGAGTGTGAGAGAGTCAGTGTGAGATTTAGAGAATGCACAATGGTGAAAATAGAGAATATAGAAAAAGAGAGAGGGAGGAAGAAGAAAGCATGAAAGTGAGAGTGTGGGAGCTGTAGAAGAGAAAGAGCCTTTTTTATTTTGGCCTGACGTCTTTATGGAAAGTTGGACATTTCCTCTAGGAGTCTGGTAGGGAGTGCAGTGCATGTAGAGCCGCATGGCTTGGGTGGGAGCCGCATTGTGAGATCAGATCTGGGTCAAACTGCTCCTAAAGCTGGAACACACTCTACTAATACACATGTAATCTGAGAATGGGCTTGAAAACTTGCATTTCTAGACCGTGTGTGTGTGTGCGTGCATATGCGGCCCTCTTTATGCACTCTGTTGACCTCTAGAAAAGAGCCAAAATTACTGTTGGACATTTCTGGAAGTTTTATTCACAGTGACATGGCAAGAATCCAATGATTTTATGCACATTAGTGGTGAGAGAATGAGTGTCCGGTTTGGTTGTGTGAGTGACAGCACTGCTATTACGTTCAGATATAATGGAACGATCAGATGCGGTCTTCTACTCTGTGAGTTTCGAAGGGTGTGCGTGTGTAAGAGCATCCACAGGGAATGAGAGAGACACTAGTCCGATACCGCAACATGATGAGATACTTTTTCTTCCTGACACACGAGTCTTGATGCAATTTAAGAGCTTTAAACTCTGGAGTATTGTAGGGCTGGTCTGTAGATCTGTTGCCGTTTCAATGGTTAGCGTGACTGTGGGGTGTATTTGGATCATGGTGAAGTGGAACTATAAAAGAAAGCTGAAGTCAGTGTACATGAGCTGACAGAGTTTGGGTGTGGTTATAATTCAGATCTCAATGTGCATCTCAAAGTGCTTTTAAAGATTGAGAGGTTGGGTATAATGCATTGGACGGATAACAAATAAATAGGCAGCAAAGTTTCATTGCACAAAACTATCATAGTCCAAGTAATTGTTTCAACAATTTTAAAAAAGCTTTGTTTTGTTGTTGCATTCAGAGATGCAACTTTTCAAAGAGGTTTAATTGTTAGGCCAGGAACACACCATGCAATCACAGGCTCGGATACTTTAGCCAAGGTATTGTTAGTGAGTGGCTGAACATAATTAACATGAGTTAACAAACCCCAGGATGGCATGTGGTGTTCAAAACAGTTGCTTAAGATTTTTGTGGCAAACATGATACTTTTTTTTTTCTTTTCCAAATTTTCAAATTCAAATTTTCAAAAGAACTGATTTATTTGAATTGGAAATGACTATATTATAATTGCCTTTACTGTCACTTTAGTTAAATTCAATGCAGTCTCTAGAATAAAAGTCATTTCTTTAAAAAAACTAAATAATACAACCCCCAACATTTGAACAGCAGTGTATGTAAACATATTAACATTTTGATTTATACTGTTGCCCAAATACAAATAGTTTTTCCTGGCAATTACACAGAATTTCTATTCTGTTTTGCGTCAGTCAAAAATTAGTTTATTTATTTTATTTTAATGAAATGATTGCACTATTTTAGTTTGATAATGTTTTTTATTTTATTTAATATTTTGTATTTTTAGGGGATTTTATGTTACTAAATTATATTTATGCAGTAGTTATAATCCATTTATTCACTTTTGAGCATGGACCTGAAAATGAAATTTCCAACTTAAACAAATAAATCTTGAATTCTTTGAAGCACTCTCTTAAGTTTGATCTCTTTTTAAAGATGAAAAAAAAAAAAAAAAAAGTTTAAAACAGTGAATTAAAATTTTACGTTCATGTAAAAATGCACAAAAATACAATTTTTTTTTTTTTAAATGAAATGTATATTTTCCAAAACTCATTTTAGCCTAAAATCAAAGCCATAAATCTAAACAAGCTGTTTTCCAAATTTGAGGTTGATGTATCAAAAAAATGAGCTTTTAGTAAGAATTTGTTTGTGCGCAGTACCAACTGTTTCCAGTAGATTCAATTAATCTCCCATTAATTTCCTATGCGGTCATTTTTGACCCCAAACAATACAAGTGCAATTTTTTTTTTTCAGGACCATTTAACATTTTCAAATCATGTCCATGATTTTTTTTTTTGGTGTTCACACAGCAAGTGCCAAAACCTTTACCAAGTTTCGTACCATTCCAATGAAGGAAAAAATTCTCAAAAAAACAAAAATGACCGAACAGCACCAGAGGGCAAAAAAAGAAAAGAAAAGGGAGTTTCATTCTTTCTCAGACATTCATCCATCGGTCTACCACTCCAGCTGTCTCATTGACTGCCAGCTTGCTAAATTACTGTGTAGTAAGACAGCCAATGAATCATTTGTTTCTTCAGACACTGACATGGAATCAATCACCCGAATCAATCATATTTCAGCACTGAATCCGTTAGTTAACTAGGACTAATCATTAGTTAGAGGGCTGTCCAGAGGCATGATGATGCAAGGATGATGACATGACAGGTGTGGTTATAGTGAAATAAGGTGTGCTGCTCTGTGTGTGTGTGTGTGTGTGTGTGTGTGTGTGTGTGTGTGTGTGTGTGTGTGTGTGTCCACATGTTTTTTTTTTTTCAGTATCTTCCCACATGCTCCTTAATCTCAGTTTGTGCACACTATTGGACATACACATTTCAGCTTGAGCACATTATCATCAATGTTACCATAGTAGTGTTGTAGTCAGCAGTTTTAAGATCAATCTTTCTTAATTGACAGGACGGTCCTCTTCCATAGCCAAAACAATTTTTATGCAATAATAATACAACATGTAGGAACATTTTAGAGATTATAAACTTGTTTTTCTCAGTATTAGTCTTTAGTCATTATTTTCTCGTTGCATGTCTTGCGCACAGACACGGGCTCGCACCGACGTGCACAATGCAGGACGTGCTCTGTAAACACTGAGAGTCCTCTAATTGGCAAATATTTAAACTCAACAACTTCCTGTCCTCTTGAAGCTTCTTCCTGTGATAGCTGGTTAAAAACAGTAGAAACTCCACTCACTCGCACAGCCAAAACAAAGATGCTTAACCTGACTGCAAGAGACGCACATTATTATCAATAAAATCGCTCTTGTATTAGTCCTCGAAACGTATTTAACAGACTTTCTGTGAATGTAAACGCCCAAAAATCTGTTTACAGGATGTATTTTCAGCTTGTATCAGTCATGTTTAGAGGAGTAGACTTGAAATATTCAGAAGATACAGAGAAGAGAATACACTGACCTCATTATGTTTAGTAAGGCTAACACCGGCCCTTGTCTGATGCAGTGATATTAAAAGTCTGAACAGAAGCTGTTTGGTGGACTAATTAAACCACAGTTCCCACTGACCCATATCTTGCCATTATTTCGTAAAGGGCACATTCACTTTATGTGGTACATTTCACTGTTTTATAGGGGCACAAATGCCGCTTCAAAGCTAATGAGCGTATGTCTGACCTTCATGTGACGATTGTGTTTTTATGGTACAACAAAATGTAATGTGTAATGCAGCGTGAACATCGTCTGCTCTGGATTCTACATTATGGTGTGGAGGAGAGAAGGAAAGACTAACTCCTGTCTTGCCTGCATATGATTCAGATAAAATGCAACAGGCTTCATGAGATAAGAGCATTTTTTTTGTTTGACGTTTGTGACTTTTATGAAGTGGATTCTGAAGAAAAGAAAAGGCTTTACAGTCAGCATATAGCTAAACAGTTTACTTACCGACGGCTCGTAGATTATTTTGGACATTTAAGGAGTTTTGTTGATCTAACATCTTTTATTCCAACGAATTCACATTTATTTAGTGTCTGTAATTTTAAAAGCCATATGCTGCATATTTATTCGCTTATTTTAGTTTTTATTTAGAATTATTTGCAATTAATAGTTTATTAAATTTATTTTGTATTTTTCTCTGTATAGTTTTCTTTGACTCAAAACAGACGACTTTGACGATTGTGTGTGTGATTTATTTTTTTATGCAAGTTCAAGCGCTTCTCTGGAGTTCCCATAAAACAGTAGGATCTAGCTTTGTGTAAGTGCGTTTTATAGACATGTAGCTAAATTAGACAGGAATGTGTGTAAATGCAGGAATATGAGAGAGTTTTGTGTCTGCTGAGGGGTCTGCTTCATCTCCACTAGTAACAAACTTTGTAATATGGCAGAAAATTGATTGGGTTACTTCATGTAACCTTTGACAGAAGCCTGTTATAATATAAGCTGTGCTGCGTGCCATCAGCATGTGGACACCGCTCCATATGCACCTCTCTTCCATTAGCATCTCTAAATCACTATGACAGAACTGACCCCGAGTCCAGCAATGCTATAGATTCAAAACACACAAATGTGGCTGGAGCCATGCACAATGTGAGTTTGAATTGCAACCGATTCCTTCCATTTGTTAATAAAAGAAGCAAAAATGTCTTGTCTAGATCTGACATGATTTATTATAATGTTGGAGAGGTACTTTGTACCTGTACAGTAGCTTGTATGTTACTAAAGTATTAGTTAGCAACATTTTATTAGTAGTGTAGTTAACTACTTTATAGCTACTTAAAGGGATACTTCAGCTTTGTATCAGTAGAAACCCGGTAGTATATTATTTTATTTCTGGAAAAAATCCTCAGATGACGCAAATATCGTCATTTTGCATCATCTGAGGATTTTTTGGCCAGAGGCTAAAGAGTACAGCCAGTAGTAGGAGCTATTTCCGCATGTTTTCAACCCGCCCATGGGGGTGGGATCTCACTCACAGCGCTCGGCTCAACTTTTCAATGAATTCCTATGAAAGTTAAGCTTCCATAGACATGATCTGAAAATGCGCCAGACTGAACACGCGCCGTGAATGTATGCCGCGCTCGCACTTACCTCAGCTCTTCGCTCTCGTGATGAATGTAATCTGACTCCTGCTGCGTTTGTGCCGTGACACTCGCTCGGCTCACTCGCATTATATTGAACAGACACGTTAAGTTTTTAATTGTAGTGTCTATTCTCTAACTGAACTAAATGATTTTATTATTATGAAAATGAAAACAACGGTAGGGGCGGTGCCGCGGTGGGCAAGTGATCCAGTGAGCCAGTAGCCGTGGCTTTGGGAGTGGCCTCGTAGAGCAGCAAAGCAAGTGCATTCTGGGAGTTGTTGTCTTTTTCATCCACATGAGCCAAAAATACATTTTCTGGCTTTTCTCAGTCTAGAAGGCACCAAATTCAAAAATAATTTCACATTTCTGCTACATAAACGACCCAGTTTAAATACACATTCATCTTCACATGGTTTGTGATTGAATAAAAGATCATTAAATTTAATACTACAAAACAAAAAGCCTTTGAATGCATCCTGATTTATATAACAGAATTTAAAGGCACAATATGTAAGATTCTTAGATTAAAATGATCCAAAAACCACTAGAACAATGTTATATATTTTGCTGACCTGTGTACTTGCATTATCCCAAAAATTTCCAGCAATGTTTAAATCCAGAGAAATCAGTTATTTTAACCACACGCTATTTTGTCTAACACCGCATAATCAGAGAGAGCTTTCTCCATCATACAATATATTTTAAAATTAATTGCATGTCATTTAGCAACAGTCATTTAGTCGTCCTGTTTTTATTAATATGATATTCTAATATCTAATATCTCATAGCAGCCGGCGAGTGAACGCACAGAGTAACGTTATAAGATAACTCTCAACACACTCAGATGTGTTTAGTATGATTGTTTAAAGCATGTAAAACAGCTCTGCGTTCCCCCACACACACAACGAAAAGAGCGGAAGCAGCGACTGCAGCGTAAGCAGAATAAAAGCTCAGAGACGGTGTTTGGCGCAGGTCTCTCTCATTAGCATTCGCTCTCAATGGCTCTCGCGCGTCCTGCTTCATACCACCGTAACGCTAATAAAACTTTAATACATTCACTCATTCATGAACATGATTTCTGCCCGAGTCCGTCCAATTCCTTTCCATCGGCTGTGGAGGTGAAGAGTCAAGACTACAACTCCCATGATTCCACCGTCATCAAGCCTTTGTTTTGAATAAGCGACCTCTAGTGGCAAAACTTACATACTGTGCCTTTATGTCTTTAAATAATTTGCTATCATAAGTTTAAAAATGCTACAAAAGGACTGAATCGTTTGTGAATCGATTAATTTACATGAAACAGAAGCCGTGGTCACTTGTCTGCCTGACTACCATTTTCTCTATAGCTGACTAATTACGCTGATCCCATTCTTTCCCTTCCGTTGTTAAAAAAAGAAGCAAAAACATCTTGTCTAGATCTGCCGTGATTTATTTATAATGTCGGAGAACCTACTTTGAATCTGTACAGTAGCTTTCCAAGTCAAACGAAAGTATTATTTAGCAACATTTTATTAGTAGTGTAGTTAACTCATTTATAGCTACTTAAGGGCGTGATGTGTTCAGATCATTTAATCAGAGATCTGGCAATAAAGCATTGAGAGTTTTTGATTTGAATGAAAGAACAAACATCATTTAACTTGATCAGAAGATGCAAAACAAAGTAACAAAAATTTGTGAATTTTATTTATTTAAATGTAAAAGTAGCATGTTATTGGAAAAAAATTATAAATAAATAACAAAAACTACTCTCACTATATTGAAAAATGCATTTAAGTTAGTGTCGCTACAGTTGGAAACTTTTGCTGCTTATTTTGTACTCTCATCCCTTCAGATTTTTTTCTTTTTTTTTTTTCTTTAAATGAATGAACATGATTTTAAAACAGGAACATACCTTAGCATTTTCTATTTGCAGACTCAGTGCCTTTTAAGGCGAACTGATTATGTCAGTACCGGGTGACCTCTCTCCGTCAACTCAGGTTTACTTGTGAGGAATTCCAGAAATGCAAAAGGAAAAAAATAAGCGGAGAAACTTGCAAGAGCTATTTTTAGAAAATGGCTGCCTGTGATTGAACATTATGATATTCCTTCCCTGCTGGAAACTATTAAGTTGGATATTAAAGAGTCGGAGCGGTATTTCTGGAGGGGCTTGTAATGCCAGACCTTCACCGGCTGTTAACCAACAGCTTTCACTCAGGGGAGGAGGTGGAGGAGAGAAGAAATGCAGAAGGATGGAGAAAAGGACGAGATTAGATTTGAAACCTTTCTTGTTCTTTCTGATGTTAAAAATGAGAGAATAAGGTGGGAGACATGGTGATGGAATTTGGAAAAGTGTGAAGGGAGGGAGGGAAAGCGGGAAAGCATGACCCAAAGACAGAAAGAAGAGAAGTGAGAGAAGCTGGTGCTTCGGACTCATAACAGAGCCAAAAAAGGAATGAAAGCAAAGCAGCACAGGCAGTTGAGTCCAAGAGCCTTTCACCAGCTGCCAAAGTATTCCTGTAAAAGTGCTCTTTTGACGGATACTCGAACATACGGACTGGGAAAAAGAGGACAAAGGGAAAAAATATGGTTTTAGGTGCTCATTTATGCCTTTGATGTGGCCAAAATCACTGTTTGTGCAGCCAAAACAAAGTTTCATCATTTAATCTATTATTTTCTTCAATGAGTCCTTTTATTTGATGAACTTGTGCTCTAGGTTTTAGGTTAAGGCTTGGCGAAGTATTAACAACACAAACTTTGAGGATTTATCAGTTGGATGGAGGGAGGGCTTCCACCTCCATTACAAAAAATGAATAGAAGGAGGGAAAACACAGTGACTCATTAGTCAACATCTGGAAATAATTAGGTTAAATGGGGCTTGGAGTGTGGCTGGCCTACCACACAGATCCCCTTGTGAAATGCACACAAACACACACATTGAAATGACACATTTTGCGATTCTTTACAGAGTGGCTGGCAGAAAAGCATTGAATGCCGCTATGAATGGGCCTGTAGGCGACCAATGATAAAATTTCTATGAAAAGCATCTGCACTTGGTTATTGGTTTGTTTAACGTTATCCATTTGTTTAGGCTCACAAAAAGTGTCTAGGAGTTACCAAAAAAAAGTGGAGGTTTTGAACAAGACACAAGAATTCAGATGGAAAAAAAACTGTAGGCTATAGGCAGCAAATATCTGATGTTTAGCAGAGAAAAGGACAGTGTGGACGTCACTCCACTGTTTTTGTGTATGTGGGTAAACCGTGGCATTTGACCGCTATAATGCTTAATCATCAACCCACACCCATATTAGCATGGCACAACGCTGAGATCTCCATTTCTTCCTTTTCTCGCTGTTTACATGCTGTTGACAGTATAGTTACCCAAGATAGCATATCACTCGCTTTTCAGTGGGCTTCAGTTTCCTTCACAGAAACTCAGCACAAATACACACAGACATCCATAACAACACAACATTGAGGCATGAAACCTTGCTTTATAGTACGCACGCTTACACCACTTTCTGCAGGCGTGTGATGGGCTATCTATTCTGTGAGGATGAGACACTGACCCTGAGAAGGCCTTTTATGACATTATTCGTTGAACTCTGTGTGTGGCTTTCTATCTCTAATGAATCCGTAAAGAAGTAAACCTATAAAGCGTAACATCATAAGAATAATCTGTGCAGTACCAAGTTAAGCTATTAACTGTTTTTGATAGCTGGTTTCTTGCTGGTCCAAGCTGGTAGGTTTGGTTTTGGACCAGCAGCAAACCAGCTATTAAACCATCTTTAACCAGCTAATGACCATCTAGAAATAATGGAAACCTGTTTCCGACACAGAATAAAAAAAATGAAAGGTAATTGATAAATCTTTTTTTTTTTTTTTTTTTTTTTTTTTTTTTTGAATTGTGTGATATAAAGTCGCAATTGCTAGTTTATATCTTGCAATTCTGACTTTATCGCGCAATTCTGGCTTTTTAAAATCTTGCAGTTCTGACTTAAAACTCGCAAATGTGAGTCAGTTTGCATCTCGCAATTCTTTTTATCTCAGAATTGCATGATATAAAGTCGCAATTGCAGGGAAAAAAGTCAGAATTGTGAGTTTAGGTGTCACAATTCTCACTTCTCAGAATTGACCCAAACTTGCAATTCTGACTTTCCCCCCTGCAATTGCAAGTTTATATATTGCAATTCTGGCTTCTTTTCTCAAAATTGTGACAGAATTCTGACTTGCAATTCTATAACGCAATTGTGAGATGAAAAAGTTTGCAATCACCTTTTAAAATGTTTCTACAGCTTCCACGGTAAACCAGTGTTTGCCGTCTGTTTTTCTACAGTATGTCATGGATTTTGACAGCATTGATATATTGAGTAATCCAGGACCATAACTGTCAGTTTTATGATTGTGTACACGGTTATATTTAGCCAGGTTTAGTCCTTGCAAACATGCTCTCCAAACATTATCTTAAGATGTATTGACGTTAGTTCCAGTATTGTTTGTCGGTTGTGCAATCGTACAGTTAGATGGTCCTATTATCTGATACTATCTGATGTAATGCCTAAGAATCCTTTTGTTTGTCTTTTTTTTTCCCTTGCAGAAACGCGGCACAACTGAAGCAGCTTCAAGATCAGATCCTTCTAGAGCAACAACAGCTTCCCCCTCCTCAGGAAGACCCGCCATCATCTCCGCCTCTCCCACCTCCTCCCTCCTTCCAGGAGCTGGAGAGTAGCACCATGCAGACAAGCACCTTCAACTATGCCCGACCCAAGCAGTTCATCGCTGCCCAGAGTCCCTCAAGCAGCGGTGGACCAATTGGATACAGCACACAGTCCTCGACCTCCTCTAGCTCCAGTCCGCTATCCCCCATAACGGCCCACAGGCCCTTCAGCCGTGTCACTCTTCCGCCCTTCCAACAGCAGCCATCCAAAGGAAGCAGCGTGGAGTCTCCCAGCTCACCTTCCTTCCCGCCACCCCCTCCACCTTTTCTCAGCTCCAGCACTCTGTCCTCTCCTTCTGGCTTGCCACAAGACTTCCCTCCACCCCCTCCGCCACCTCCGCCACCTGTCACATCAAGCCCCACCCGCTCAGACACCTCTTCGCCCTTCACGTCCACTCCCCAATCACCAGCTGGATTTCTGGTATCGGTGCTCCCGGCCACACCTCCTCCACCACCAATGAACGCATTTGGGCTGCCCAAGGGTAACGGCACAGTGTGAGTACCCACAATCCTCTGTTAAAGTCTGAATGCATTTCAAATGCTTCTAAGGTGTGCAGTCATTCTCTATACTAGACTAAACACCAGTAGAGCACTATAAAGGGCACATAGTGTGAACACTTGGGCTAATAAGTAATTTGGAGTGCAGCTCCTGCTTTGCAGCTGGATGGAAAACCTGTATGCATTCTTACGTGGCATGTTTATGGAGACATGGGGATCAATGGAAGCTGAAGAACCTTGAGGGTCAGGCCTTTGTATTACAGAGGTTTCCGCTCTCATTCTCAATCCTACAGAAATATACAGCACATTGGTTCACAGTTGAGAATGAGTGTTTTTAAAGGGATAACGAATTAATTTGCTCACCCTCATGTGGTTTCAAACCTGCATGACCTTCTTTCTTCTGTGCAACACAAAAAGAGGAATTTTTACTAAATGCCCAGACTTCTTTTTGTTTCTTTCCAAAAGTAGAATACGACCAGTAACCATTGAGCTCCAAAGAGGTCAATCATAGATTTTGTGTGCGTTGCGACAGATCACAACACACTGGATGAAGGAGATTTGTTGGAAAACCTTTTGAGATTTATAATAACTTTAATATTACCTCAAACCTATTTAATGGCTTCAGTCTACTTTGTTGTATAAAATAAATTAATTAAATTAAGCTAAATAGGAATATAAAAAAAGAAAAAATTACAAAACCAAATAACAATTACTAAAACATAAACTAAAAATAACTGAAAATATAAAAGCAAAGTCAAATGATTAATAAATGATGTAAGATTGTAGTATTATTAAAATACACTGGGACAGACAGCCACTGGTCACTGTTCATTAGTAGCTTTAAAATATATGTTTTTTGTGTTCCATATAAGAAAGTATGCTATTCAAGACATGGTGAGTAAAAAATGACAGAATTCTTATTTAAAGGCACAATATGTAAGATTTATAGATTTTAAAATATCCACTAGAACAATGTTATATATTTTGTTGACTTGTGTACTTGCATTATCCCAAACGTTTCCAGCAATGTTTAAATCCAGAGAAATCAGCTATTTTAACCTGTGTCACGGACCGTGTCCTTGTGTCGCCTGTCAATGGCGTCATATCTGTGTTTCCCACGATTTCTGTAGAAACCATGGAAATGCCAAATACGGTTTAATATAGTATGCATTATATGAGACAGATGAGCAACTGTTTGGATATACATCAACAGGAAACTAACCGTGTTGAACTGTATAACAATGATTAGTTTAATTTAGTCATCCTGTTTTTATTAATATGATATTCTAATATCGATCTAGATCTAGAGTCTCTCATAGGAGCCGCAGAGTGAACGCACAGAGTAACGTTATAACATAACTCTCAACACACTCAGATGTGTTTAGTATGATTGTTTTAAGCATGTAAAACAGCTCTGCGTTCCCCCACACACACAACGAAAAGAGCGGAAGCAGCGACTGCAGCATAAGCAGAATAAAAGCTCAGAGACGGTGTTTGGCGCAGGTCTCTCTCATTAGCATTCGCTCTCAAGGGCTCTCGCGCGTCCTGCTTCATACCACCGTAACGCTAATAAAACTTTAATACATTCACTCATTCATGAACATGATTTCTGCCCGAGTGTGTCGGATTCCTTTCCATCGGCTGTGGAGGTGAAGAGTCAAGACTACAACTCCCATGAGTCCACGCTCATTCACGCCGTCATCAAGCTACGCCTTTGTTTTGAATAAGCGACCTCTAGTGACGAAACTTACATACTGTACCTTTTAAACTGCTTATTTGAATAGTATGAATAGTAACTCTGTTACATCTCACAATAATGGCCCTCTCTCCTTTATACACACAAACACATATTTAAAAATGAAATCCTCTGCAAGTGATTCAGATACAAGCTGATCAAGTACCGAATCTCTGAGAGTGTTTCCAGAGCTTGATTTAAAGTTACCCGTGATATATGATTAGGATCTTCAGTGAAGATGGTCTGATGAAACTTATAGCACTCATCCAGGGTGTGTGATAGTTTTTCTTCAAAGCTGCTGCTCCTGTCCTCAACCTCTTCATCTCTATTCTCCGTTATCTCCCACTAGTTCATTCCTCTCTCTCTTCCTGGCATTCCAGAGCCAGAGGGGGGAAAGATAAGAGACTGCTGTGGAATTTTAAAACGCATGCTCACAAACAGATAACGAAAATTATTCTTGCTTCCCAGTGCATATGCAAAAATATTTCCCACATTCCTGTCATCAATGTCAACTCTTACAATGCAGTGTATTATTAAATCTGCCGTTCTGTCTGATTGTTTTGTGTATGTGCTTTAATTCTGGAAAGCATTTATGGACAGGTTAATATAACACTGTAGCCTCAGTTTCTTTTTCAGTATATTCTGATTGTGTTTTACCAGGGCTTTGCCACGCAAGACTACACCCCGTACACCACGCATCATCTCTGATTCGGATATCCAGGGCTCCAAAGATGCTGTCATACAAGACCTGGAGAGGAAACTACGTTTCAAAGAGGAAAGACTCAGCAACGGACAGCAGGTACTATATGTGTGTCAAAGGTCTTGTGTTTGGATTACTAAAGAATTACAGTAGATCATTAATAGCACTACCATACTAGCCTTACTAGCATTACCGTATTGATCCTAATGTTTATGTACACCACCATTCTAACCGATAACACAAGCAGTCATGTTTGAGTGTATTTGGTGTATTTTAATTTTCTTTTTAAAGGGTTCGTTCACCACAAAAATGTAAAATGTCATAACACAAAAAAACAAAAAGGAATTGAATTTAACACTGTTCTCTTCCATACGATGAAAATAAATTGGAACCAGTATTATTTATATACTATTATAGCATTTCTTTTTTTATATATATTTTCAGTTATTTTCATTTTAGCTTTTGCTTTCATTTAATTATTTCTATTTTAGTCATTTTACGACTTGTACTAAACAATGTTGAATTAATTAAGTTGAAGTTGTTTTATTGTTGTTTTTATTTATTTTTATTTTAGCTTTATTTTCAGCCAGTTTTTTTGTTAACAATAATAAAATGTGTTATTGGAACACATGCTATTGAGCTCCAAAAGTGACCACAATCGTAAGATGAGTGAATAGACCCTAAATTAAAAGTCATTTAATTTGACAGTAAATCTTGCACTCCACCATAGCTCTTAAAGGGTTAGTTCACCAAAAATTACAATTCTGTCATTAATTGCTCCCCTCATGTTGTTCCAAACCCAGTAAGACCTTCGTTCATCTTCGGAACACAAATTAAGATATTTTTGATGAAATCCAAGAGCTTTCTGAGCCAACCATAGACCGCAATGCAATTAACACTTTCAAGGCCCAGTAAGGTAGCAAAGACATGTTAAAATAGTCCATGTGACTCCAGTCGTTCAACCTTAATGTTATGAAGCGATGAGAATACATTGTTTTAAAACAAAAATAACGACTTTATTCAACAATTTCTTCTTTTCTGTGTCAGTGTCCTATGCTGTTCAAATATTAAACACAGTGCAGCGCTTCTGGGTTCTACCTCAGAACGTCGGCTCACTATTGGCCGACGCTGTTCACATGAGCACCACGACGCATGTGTGTGATGCTGACACAGGAGCTGGCCAATAATAGCCGGCGTTCTGTGGTAGAACCTGCAAGCGCTGCACTGTGTTTACTATGTGAACAGTGTAGGACACTGACACGGAAGAGAAGAAAATGTTGAATAGTTATTTGTTTTTGTGCACAAAAAGTATTTTCGTCGCTTCAAAACATTTAAGGTTGAACTACTGTAGTCACATGGACTATTTTAACAAGGTCTTTACTACCTTTCTGGGCCTTGAAAGTGTTCATTACATTGCGGTCTATGTGGGGTCAGAGAGGTCTCAGATTTCATCAAAAGGTAACACTTTATTAAAGGGTCCAGAATAATGCATCAATTAATGATTAACTTGTTCACAATTAAGCATTAGTTAAGCATGAACACGCTAGTAATTAATGATTAACTTAGCATTTTAAGGGTCCGGAAATTATGCATTAGTTAAATTAGTAATTAATGATTTGCTTGTTCACAATTATGCATTAGTTAAGCATGCACACATTAGTAATTAATGATTAACTTAACATTATAGTAAAGGCATATTAGCCATTATTCTTAACTTAATAAGCCATATATATTTTTTGTGTAGTGATGTAATTTATATTTCTGTGCCATTCTGTTAAGTTAACTGAACAATAAGCTAGTAATTGTTTAATTACTGCTGATTTTGCCGTTTAAATTGCTAAAATAGTGACCCTATTTCAAATTGGGGTGAAATTGCCTTTATTAGTACTGTATTAATGGTAGCTAGGCTTAATTATCGGCTTATTCTGGTTAATAAACTTAAATATCACTCAATAAGTGCCATAATTAATGTGGATAAAACTTTCACTTTAGAATAGGGGTCAAATTGTCTTTATTAATACTATATTAATGGTTGTTAGGTTTAATTATTGGCTTAAATAAGCCAATTATTAATTAATGACAGAATTTTCATTTTTGGGTGAACTAACCCTTTAAGTCTTATTTGCACTTCAGTGTATTCCAAAGTACAAAAAAACATTTAACTATGGTTTGATGTTAAATCTTATATAACGTTTCACATAAATGTAACATTACATATCTAGCTATATGTGCGAGCTTAACTGGTCTGTTAAGTTAATTGGATTTTTTTTTTTTTTTTTTTTTCTTTCCAATATACTGTATATGTTCACTGTAACCTTTCATTACGTTTCACTGCAAAATAAATGGAGAAAATTACCTTCCACCACCAGTTCCTCCAACTGAAATTGTCACTCACTCACTGTAGAAGCCCTAAAATCAACACATAGCAAAACCCACCACATGTTCAACACGACTAATAGCTTTGAATTCACTAGTACAGGAGGCGACCAAATTATCATAATGCTTTTGCTTGTGTGAGTGTGTTTTCTCTCACACACTAACCTAGGCTCTGACAGATTAATCCTGCTTGCTTTCAGAGGTTAACCTATGAGGAGAAGATGGCTCGCAGGCTGCTGGGCGCTGACAATGCTGCCACGGTGTTTAACACACAACAGGTGGAGGAGGAGCCAGTTACACAGGTATACACACACAAAGATTCACATGTACTCATGAGCACAACACACAAACCCATCCACACAAGGTCCCCACTGTGTCACAGTAAACAAAGCAGTTGTTCATAATTGTCTGGCTTTTTTTAAACATGGGTTAAAAACAAAATCCATTCATTACAAATTCATACGCACACTTTTTCCAGTGTACCACTTGGCGGTTGTATGTCGTTTAGAGCATTGTGGTTTGCCTGTGTGCTTGTAAATGCGTCTTAATTCAGCTAATCGCTACAAGCTACTGCATGTATGCATTTGGTACGTAGTAAAGTGAAGTCATTTTGGCAAGGAGAGTGTGTCGGCGAGGCATTTTGGAGGTGAGCAGGTACGTACATAAACACAGGATTAGCAGCACAACACAAACACACATTGAAAGTAATGTGTATGACTATGCACTTTTGTGCAATAGGTATGTATTTGGTCAGGATGTGACATCCTCCTCAACTCCCCTGCCTGTTTTCTGATCTCTCTCTCTACAGGAAGGCAGCTCAGCTGACTCAGAGTCTGTCCCTCAAAAGGTTATTCATTCTCATCCTGTCTATTATAAACATCACGCAGCGGCCTGTCTGTCCTCCTCCTTATATTTCACTCTTCTCTTCTCGGTCTCACCGCTGTATATCCCTTCACCTCATGAGACCACCCCCGACTGTTTAATTGTCTCACCCCTCTGTGTGTGGCCACCCCCATGTTTTGGCCAGTCACTACTGTATGTGATTGTGTGTTTACTCGATCCACTATGTTTTCTTATGTGTCTCTGTTTATGGAATATCTGAGTCCGGAGTAAGCGTTGCGGTAAAGACTTTGACTGCGATATGACAGTGATGACTATTGTAGTCTCTGGGAAAATCATCAAATATGGAGATTTACACTGCAATCTTTCTGATCAAATAAGCAGTGTATTCAGTGTTTGAATTACAACTCCTGGGGGGTCCAATATTTGGAAGAAAGTAAGGTTGCATGACCTCAGCATATTGTTCTATAATGAAATATTTTATCCACAGGCTTCATTGTATTTTAGCTGTTGTAAACGGTTTACTGATGAAGATACATTTTGATATAGCCTATATTTTAAACCTCATGGAGTCCTTCATTTGTTGGAAACAACAAATATAATGTTTATTACAATTTTTATATTAATCTTTAATTGAACTTTTAGTTGCATGTTTTCTTAGTAAAAATACTTATCTATTAAAGGTTTCTTCTCATTTTCCCCTAGAAAATTTCCCCTCTCTTATGCTCACCAATGCTGCATTTATTTGTTTAAAAATATGAAAACAGAAATATTGTGAACTATTATAATGTTGTGAAATATTAGCAATTAAAATTTGTTTTACATTTGTTTTCTGTTTGAATAGGTTTTAAAATTAAATTTATTCCTGTGACGCAAAGCGTCGCATTATCCTTCAATATGCTGATATGTTAAAGTTGAAAACAGAAAACTTAATATTTTTGTGGAAACCGTGATGCATGTGTTTTGGGATTCTTTGATAAATCGAAAGTTTAAAAGAAGAGCAGTTATTTAAAATTTATAGCATTATACGTCTTTTCTGTCACTTTTCTTGAAATGAATGTGACCCTTGCTGAATGAACGCATTAATTTCTTTAAGAAAATCACATGTATGTGAATCCAAAAGTGTAGTGTATGTAAGAGATGATGTAGAGTCAGCCAGTTCTCGAAAAACTCGTAAAACAAGTATAATAAATTTTCCCTTATTACACGGATGCTTGCCAAAAAGTTGAGTAGACATGAAATAGAATGTGAGTTTAAATTAATTTTTGTCTAGGTTGTAAGGTAACACTTTATTTCAGTAGTCCACTTTAGACATCCTATAAGTAACTTTGCAACTATATGTCAACTAAAGGCCTGTTCACACCAAGGACGATAACTATAAAGATATAGTTCTAATAATCGTTCTCAATATTAAATAAAATGTCAGAGTTCACACCACAGCTATAACGATAACGGCTCAGCAAAATGAAATCATTGGAATAACTTTCAAAACGATTTTATCCAGCTAATACACGATAAAAACATTGACAGCCAATCAGAATCCATCCTGCTCTAACAAGCTTAAGCATTTAAAGCGACAGACAAGCACGTGCTTAGAATAAACAGGACTATATCGTCCGCTAGTGTGGACACCAATATAGTGTGTGTGTATATATAATAATATTATAATGTAATCTATAGACTGTTAAATTAGGGTTAGTAGAGTAGAATAAGTTTACTTGTGCTAGTCAGTAGAATGTCACTTTATTCATCAAAATAAATGATTAGATATTAAGCAGAAATACCAGTACTCTGACTGCTCGTTGACATGTAGTTGCAAAGTTACTTATAGTTAATACAATGTATAAAGTGGACAATCTAAATGGTGTTAACATTTCTAAATGTCATAATTCATACAGTAATTTGCTTTTTACAGTGGCCAGTTATGCAGTTTAGCGATTATTAAACAAAAGCATTTGGCCACCGAACTGGTCAATTATTATCACATGTTCCAGTGAGCTGTGTAACAATTTTGAAGAATCTGTGAATTAAGATCTTGAAAAGTAAATGGAAAATGTGAAAAAACTGTGCTGGGTGCTTAACATCATCATGTGTCATCATGTTATTGCTAACCGATCAGGCACTGGAGACCGCATGCGTCTGCTTCGCACATTTCCTACCCTCGAGTGGAGACACTAAAATGCACATGCTTCTCTTCCTCTGAACTGTGGGAAGTGGATATGCTGTTAATGTTGTGCCATAAATTTAAAGTGTGCTTAGAGCTCAACACACATCCTTGGGCAAATAGCGGTTGTCTGTGTGTTTGCATAGGAAATGTGCATGTGTGTGTGTGTGTGTGTGTGTATGTGTGTGTGCTTTTGAGAGGATGTGGCTGGACATGCAAGAGAACGAGATGGAGAGGGTGCGTTCGTTGTCTACATATGTAGTTATGATGGGGTGTGTGTGTTTCTGCAGCTGTGTCTTAAACCTGCAATTACTGTTGTGATGTGTCATCAGCACACACTTTTCTCCAGATGTTCCTTCTGGCTGCAGAGTGGAATAAAAAGAAACCGAAGACAAGAAACAGACCAGATGAAAGAGCAAAAAGAGTGAAATAAGAGTTGGATATGAGACTGAATAGATTATAGGGCACAGTGATGAGAGGATATGTGCTTGAATTAATCAAATGAGTGATTGAATGAGTTGAGGAGAAGATCATAAATTTAAAGTCTTTGTGTTTGTATGTGACAGGAGTATAAAGTGTCCAGTTTCGAGCAGCGGTTGATCAGCGAGATTGAGTTCCGCCTGGAGCGCTCGCCTGTCGAGGAATCTGACGATGATGTTCAGCATGATGAAGACGCACCCGGAGAGGTTGCACCGTTCTTTGATCAAAAGCTCAAGCACTACAAGGTCTTCGAGGGCATGCCTGTGACCTTCAGCTGTAAGGTCATCGGAGACCCAAAGCCGAAGGTGAGAGGTCATCACATGCATGTTTACATTTCATGATTCTTATCAAAGTGACTTTCTCTGCAGCTAGTTAAGTGTTAAAGCTTATTACATTGTAGGTTATAATCAAGATATCTCCAATATTTTAGCATATTATTGTCTATTTACTAAGTGTAAATGGCCTGTCTTGTTGGCAAAGGCTATTTACACTAACTCCGCCCACCAATGTCTGGTTTTGCCACAGAAAATTAAAAAAGATTCATGCCATTCAACATCTGCAGTCGCATGGGCTGTAAGGAGTATGGCTTGTGAAAGTAGTTTTTGAACGGGATCAACCCAAGTTTGAATCCACCTTTTGCTAAACTCGCTCTTCTCCCTTTTCCCATAACATGTCAGATGGGAAAGGCATTTATTTTCAATAAAAATTAGGAAAATATTTGGAAAGTGGAAATAAAGTGCTTACTGAGTGTTTAATAATAGTGTTTATCGGGTAGGGGTAGGGGTAGGTGTAGGGAGGGCATATTGTCCCAATAAGTCGTCATCCATTTAATCATTTTAAAGGTGCGGTATGCAGAATTGAAATGGGTATTGGAGAGCATTGTTTCCCCTGCCCCCTCCTCCTCAAACTCAACGCTCATGCGGGTTGCCAGTTTGAGGACTCAACAGGAGCGAGCGCAATTGACAATAAAAGCCACACTGTAAGTTGATGCGCGTTTTAATATGCTCTCATTCATAGAGATTTTTAGATGGATGCCAAGACTTTTTAGGTCGGGTAGAATCTGCGATCTCTGACCCAGTTTGTTTGCTGGCTTCCATTGCTGCAATACAATGTGTTTTTTCCGCCAACTGGCAACCTGTGGTGTCGAAATACTATTGGGTAAACCGGCGGCGTGCTGTATCACACAGACCAAAGCAAAAACAGACATTCCAACACGGAACGCACATTTCAAAGTAGAATAACTACCTGTAGCATTGTTTTTCTGAGAAGCAATTAGGTGAATTTAGCATGTTTCCTACATATCTTCAAGCATATTGTGGTATTTTTATGCTTTAGTAAAGTGAAAAACTTACATGCAGCACCTTTAATAAACATAATCATTTACACTCTGTTATTGTTGCATCATGTTAATGTACATCAGTACTGAGGTGCAAATAGTATCTGCCACTATAAGTATAAATACCACCTAACAACTAGGCTATTTGCACTTATTGGAAAGAACTGCTACTTTTATATAGTGTAAATGGAATGTATCGCTATTTTCTCTTAGTGTAAATGGCATATTGCCAAGAAAATGCTGCTATTGTCACTTGGTGTAAATAGCTGCTGCCTATTATTCAATTTCTGATATACCATTGCAGGGAAAAAAGTATACCGTTTTTTTCAACAAGGACACATTAAATTGATCAAAAGTGACAGTAAAAACATTTATAATGTTACAAAAGTTTTTATTTTACAGTTAAGGTGCTTTGCAAAGTGGCATGTACTGGGTGTTATGTTAAGGATTTGTAAGAGAGGAGACTGGAACACTCCTTTATCATCTGTGACTAGGCTGGTTTCATCAGAGGCTCTGCTCTGCTTCACTTCTGAGATTCCTGCCATATATGGCTGTCTCGCGTTCATTGTGTGTCTCTTTCTGACTACCATGAGACCACTGTAATGACTGTGTGATGACAGCAGACTTAGTAACGAGCGATGAGGAAGAGAAAAAGAAAGGGACAACGGTACAAGCTTTGGCGTGTTACATAATCATGTTTATATCTGTGTGTGTTTGTAGGTGTACTGGTTTAAGGACGGAAAGCAGATTTCGAAGCGCAGTGAACACTACCGTATCAGCCGTGATCCGGACGGCACATGCTCCCTGCACACAGCTGCTGCCTCTCTAGATGATGATGGGAACTACACCATCATGGCAGGCAACCCAGCGGTGAGATATACACTCTTAATATAACACGCAAGACATGATTATATTGGCATAGGTAAACAATGTTGAAAAGATTGATCGTCTTTCATTTTAAAAGACAATGTTAATTCTATTATACACTTTTTTTTTTTTTTTTTTTTTTTTTTTTTTACATTTGGAACGGATTCAAACTGATTCATTTTTTTTTTTTTTTTTTTTTTCACATGCAACACAAGAACATGCATTTCTCAGAAAATCGGAGACTAGTCATCCTCCCAAATTGCACAAGGAAATATTTTTGCAATATTTTGTTTTATTTCCTTGCTGTAAAAATGTGTGTTTTGCTGTGGAAAATATGATCATTTGATAGCTCTCTCATGTACACACACTCACACTCAAGTGGCTAGTCAGCTCAACCAGTGTTTTGGTGGAGACTGATTAAAAAAAAAAATTCAAAAACATTGTACAGCCTTTAGAAGGATCAAGAGTTCTCTCACAGACACATACATTCTTGTATATCTGTCTTTGTGAGGACATTCGTTGACACAATGCAATCTCTAGCTATTTAACTCTACCCATCACAACTAACTGCCGAACCCGAACCCTGACCCTAAACCTACCCGTATCCTAATTATAACCTGATCCATTAAATGTATCCTGATAAAAGGGTCTCAGAAAGTGAGGACCGGCCAAAATGCCTTCACTTTTTGTCCTCACGCCACTGGCCTCACTCAAACCGGTCCTCACAAAGATAGTTGCACATGTACAGGTTGAAGTCTCCCATCGGGATAGAAAAACATGAACACACACATACACAAATATTACAGGATTTCTTTACTTATCTCTCTCTATATCTTTGGGTTTTTCTCTCTTAGGGGCGAGTGAGCTGTACTGGAAGGATGATGGTTCAGGCTGTGAACCAAAGGGGGAGAAGTCAGCGCTCCACACCTGGACACATCCGCAGGTATATAAGTAATGCTGTATCTAAACATACACAGCCAGTGGATTACAGCAGGTCCAGGATCAGGTTTGCTTTATGGGACTTGCACTAATAGAGGGCGTGCCCCATGTAAAGGACACCTGTGTATTTTAGACAATGATGCAAGGACAAGTTAAGTCTTTTGTGCAGAATAGAAGATGTGAATCTTTGTCAAAGGGTGGGGTTTCCTCTGGATTAGATATAATATACCTGGTCATTCAGGCCTTTATGTATTTGATTGACAGTCAATAGTCTCTGAAGGCAATGCAGTGTGCCAACATATTATTCATTCATAAAAGTAGATATGATTCCCTAACATATGAAGTAATCAGAGCTGCTCTTTATAGGAAAAAAAAATTCTGTTTTTCTTTTTTCCCACAAATATAGTGCACTTTGGTGTTCTGTTACTTTTCCATTTACCTTTTCCTTCAATTTTTAAATAAATGCATTAAAGGTATAATATAATATAATATAATATAATATATATATAATATAATATAATATAATATAATATAATATAATATAATATAATATAATATAATATAATAATGTCTATTAGGCATGTTAGATCAACTTTTAATTCCCCTTCCTCTTAAATTGGTCATTTTGACCATTCTCACCTTGCCTACTATATTAAAATCCTTTTCATTTTCAATCGTCATTTTGGCATTCAAACTCCACAATGAATAGATTCAGTAATATATTCGCTCTCTGTTTTTCTGCCAGACCACGCTCAAGGTCCAGAGACAGTGGCGATGAGAATGAAAACATTCAGGAACGTCACTTCCGCCCTCATTTCCTGCAGGCCCCCGGTGACCTTATTGTGCAAGAGGGTAAACTCTGCCGCATGGACTGCAAGGTGTGTGACTGCACAAACACTGCCACACTCACTTTAACACCATCAATGACCATAGTGACCATAAAGCTTATTACTGTACATGGTTACTTCACAAGTAAATAAACGTGGGCATTTTTAGAGGCTGGAGGAAACATTCTGTGTGTGATTATCTGGGAAAAGTTTTCTCCTCCTGCATTCTGAAGGAAAGAAAAAAGCTTGAAGTGATGTTTCATCACTTCTAAAATGATGAATAACCTCTCCTATTATTGAGTGTCAGATTTGTTTCCAGTGGCTTACCGGCTTAGTCTCTGAAGGCTGTGCTCTCTATCCTTCCTTCCCTCCCTCTGTCTCTGCCGCTGTTTTGTCTGTCCCATATTTCTTTGTTTCTCTTCATTTACAGCTTTTCTCATGACAATAACCCCCCCCCCCCACACACACATACCTGTCTTTATTTATTTTTTTATTTTTTAAAGGCGCAATATGTACGATTTTTGGATTAAAATATCCAAAAACCACTAGAACAGTGTTATATATTTTGTTGACTTGTGTACTTACATTATCCCACATGTTTCCAAGAATGTTTAAATCCAGAGAAATCAGCAATTTTAACCAGGACATGGTTGAGCTATAACACATATAACAATGATTAGTCTTTATTGTTTTAATCTGGTTTTCTTGATTTACTTCAAGTACCATGCCTAATATCGATCTCTTACTACAGTGTGAACAAGTGTCCCATAGCAGCCGCCGAGCGAACGCACAGAGTAACATTATAACATAACTCTCAACATACTCACATGTATCTAATAAAACAGCACTGCGTTCCCTCACATACGCATGAGTGGAAGCGGAGGAAGTGTTTGCTGCTGCAGAATAAAAGCTCCTGTGAAATCAAGGCATCATCAAGCTACGCCTTTTGTTTTGAATAAGTGAACTATAAGTAACTTGTCAACTAACTCTCAGAGTATTAGTGTACTGTTAGTAGACTTTGAGGGTTAGTTGTTAGGGTTCAGGTAGAGTTTGAGTAGAATAAGTTGACATGTTGCAAAGTTACATATAGTCAGTAGACTGTCTGTTGGGGAATATCAAAATAAAGAGTTAGCAGATATTAAGCAGACAGTCTACTAATGTAATTGCAAAGTTACTTAGTAGTTAATAGTTAGTAGAATGTCTAAAGTGGACCATTGAAATGGTGTTACCAACTTCTTTCTAAAAGAGAAAACTTCAAAACCTCATACAAAATAAATTAAAAATTAAACTGTTTATATAATATTTAGCTGCTCAGTTTGACATTCTCTTAAAGACAACCTGCGGTGAAAATACGTTTTTAATGTTGTTTGTATGAGTATGTGATGTTTTTAATATGCTTTAAGACAAACCATGTGCAAATTCATAAGTCAACATCATTGCTGAGTATTTCCTCCTTAACTCTAGTGAAAAAAGTCTCAAAAAAGGTTTGAAACCGCTGGTGTTCCTGACGTCACAAACTACCTTGTAACCAATCACGTCAATGTGTGGGCGGGCTTTAGCATATCATTAACTGTTGCAAAGCAGAGTCTCGAGAAGCCAGGTTATCCCATATTTTTCTGTTGATATGAAAATTTGTGTACATTCAGCAATAGCGGGTGAATTATGTATATGATGCGTATTACGATGTTATGAAGAACTATATGCCTTTCTCCACTGACGTTCTATAAAGCGTTTCTAAGGATGCTGATGTTTAGAAGGCAGACACAAACGGGAACATGGTTTATGTAACCTTAGCAACACCATTATTAGCTGTTTGTTAACGTAGTCCAGCAAAAGGCTAATCATTAATTACCGTTATGTGTCTGACGTAGAGCGATAGATAAAATGCATCCTGATACATTGACTTGTACACAAGTTGAGCGAGTCAGTCTCTGAGCTGGCGTGAGTGAGTGGAGGCGGGGATAATGTGCATATTCATGGTCTGCGTATATTAAATGAAGCAAGGGTGAAGTTACATTCATGCTATTTTATGGCATGAATAATGTTTTTCACAGGAAAAAACATTTAAATATGTGATTTTGGTGATCAAAGATGAGTTTTAAGGGATAAAAGGATTGACTACAGGGGGACTTTAAGGCAAAGTGCATAATTTCAGTAACCTTGTTAAAAGAACACAACATTTAAATTGTTTTAGGCTGTGTGGGAAAATGCCTTTTAGTCCCCCCCCCCCTCCCCATTCTACAGTACCTCTACCTCTTATCTGGTCTATTTCTTTCTCTCATGGTGTTGTCTGACTGTAGTATTACATTCTTTTTCTGTACCGCTGCCCATGTCTGGCCGTGAACTGCATGTCAGAATAAAGGCTCACTGTGCCATAGAGGGATTCACATGCTATAAAAAGACCCTGATCAGTAATTCACTCATGCACAGAGCCCTGAATGTCAATGGTATTTATAGAGCTGATTTTTTTTTTTACTCTGGCTTTGAGGCTTTCTAATCTTTCCAGGCCACAAATGTCCCTAGATGCAGTTCAGGAGGTCTAAAATCAAAGTGCCTTTTTCCAGTTTGCATTTTCTGCTTTTTCACTTAGACAGCCTGTTCTTTCAATAAAAGTCATGAGCACACTGAAGTTGGCTGTAGTGAGATGCATGATGGACAATGTAAGCATCACGCTGGGAATTTGCACACCCAGGGGAACGGCACTTGAGCAGCGTGTTCGCAATTTCATGAGCGTTCTCAGGGACATCACAATAAATGCAGATGGATAAACAAGCATCTCAGTCCTAGCCTCTCAACCCCATGCGTGTAAACACAAACCCGCGCACGCACTCATAAGCAAACATAAACACACAGGCACATTCACTGGTGGTCTGATGCTGGCACACCTTCAGGTGAGGCAGGTGTTGTGTTTCTCAGGAATGTGAGTTGTTGAAAACAGATCCCAGTCATTGTGCACAGACCCATTTCCCATGAGAACCACACACATAGAGATGCCACAGTTCAGGCACACAGGGACATACAGGCATTGATGGAAGCACAAACACATACACACTAGCTTTATGTTTGAAAGTGCTTCAATTGCACTGTACTGACATTTTATAGCACAGATAATGCAGGAGAGAATAGAGTAAACTATACTGGAAATATTTGATTTGACTTGTTTTTTTCTCTCCAAAACATAGGTAAGTGGTCTGCCAACTCCTGACCTCATCTGGCAGCTGAATGGCCAGACCATCCGTCCAGACTCCTTCCACAAGATGCTGGTGAGGGAGAACGGAGTTCACTCATTGGTCATCGAGCCTGTCACTAGCAGAGATGCAGGAGTTTACACGTGCATCGCCAGCAACAGGGCTGGACAGAACTCATTCAACCTAGAGCTTATTGTTGCAGGTACACAACCATAGAGTTCAACTAGGAATAAAACACACGGTAACACTTTAGTATGGAGAACACATTCATTATTAACTCTGACTTTTGCCTCAATAAACTCCTACTTTACTGCTTATTAATAGTTACCAAGGTAGTTTTTGTAGCGTTTACTTTTAGGTATTGGGTAGGATGAAGGATGTAGAATATTTATATATGCTTTATAAGTACTAATAAACAGCCAATATCCTAGTAATATGCATGCTAATAAACATCTAATTAATAATGAGAATTGAACCCTAAAATAAAGTGTTACCAAAGACACTATACTAAGATTTATTGTCATTTGTAATAAAAATTATAATATAAATAAATAAAATAACAAGATGTTATTGTATTAAAATAGCCAAAAACCATATTATATAAACTATATATTTTGCTGACTTGTGTACTTGAATTATCCCAAATGTTTCCAAGAATGTTTAAATCCAGAGAAATAAGCAATTTTAACCAGGACACGGATTGTGTCCGTGCGTCACCCATCAATGACATCATACCCGCGTTACCCTCGATTTCCGTTTTATTTTGTAGAAACCATGGAAACACCAAAGACGCTTTAATATATGATGTGTTTTATTAGACAGGTGAGCAACTGTTTGGATCATTGATGGACAGAAACTAATCACTGTTCTCCAGCTCAACACAGTTAGTCTTATTGTTTAAGTCTTGTTTTCTTGATTTACCGCACAGAGTACCATGTTTTACCATGCCTAATATTGATCTCTCACTGCAGTGTGAACAAGTTTCTCATAGTAGCCGCCGAGAGAACGCACAGAGTAGCATTATAACATAACTCTCAACACACTCAAATGTGTGTAATATGATAAAACAGCGCTGTGTTCCCCACACACATGAGCAGAAGCGGAAGCGCTCGTCTGCAGCAGAATGAAAGCTCCACTGCTCTCGAGCCGTGTGTCGCGCTCGTCTCTCATTAGCAATCGCTCCAGCGCCTCATTCAGCTCCACCCTGCTTCATACTACAGTAACGCTAATAAATCTTTAATACATTAGCTCATCCATGAATATGATTTCTGCCCGAGTCCTATCGGATTCTTTTCCACCGGCTGTAGAGGTGAAGACAACAACTCCATGATTCCGTGAATCAAGGCATATTCAAGCTACGACTGTTTTGAATAAGCGACCTCTAGTGGAGAAAATTACATATTGTACTATTTATTTTTTTATTTTTTATTTATTTATTTTTTTAAACTTGCTGACCCAAACTATAAAATGTATATAATGCAACTAAGAACATATGTGTATAATTTTAACATGTATAAATATTCTATTTTTATATAATTTTATTTTATATAAAATTGTTTTTATGAAAATGTTACATGAATACTTAGTTTTTTTTTTTTTCTTGTTGCTTTCTTTTTTTAGCCAAAGAGATGCATAAAGCACCGTGTTTCATTGAGAAACTCCAAAACACAAGTGTCGGTGAGGGTCAACCTGTGCGTCTAGAGTGCCGTGTGTCTGGAGTCCCATTCCCACAGATCTTCTGGAAGAAAGAGAACGAGTCCTTCACTCACAACACAGACCGGATAAGGTAGGAGATCTCAGCCAATCACAACCCTCCTGCAGCCATTCCACCAATCAAACTGTAAAATCTCCATGTAATATAAATGAGAACATATTTGAAGTAATTGTATTCATCATTTTTGTGTTATACTGCATAAACCAGACCAGAAAGTATAATCGCTTTCAGGAGTTAATCATAATGAATAAAGTTCTCTTAATTTTAATAATGAGCTCGCCTCTTGAATACTGTTGACCTCATAGATGCATTTTAAAATAACTTTCTACTCTCTGTGCACTGAGGCTGGTGTTTAAAGTTGCTACATGTGTTTGTGTGTATACAGTATATATATACAGACAAACAGACGAAAAGGGCCTTGTAAAAGAAACACACACACAGTAACCCCACCACAGACGCTATTGTCTATACCACCTCAGAGGGACTAGAACAGTTAGTCACAAGCTGTAAAGTCTCCAGTCACAGAACAAGCCGTTAAGTCTCCAGCCACATTGTTTGTGGATGCAGTTAACTCCATAAGAATTGGAATCAAATGAATATGCTCATGCAGCATGAATAAACAATCCTGGCACGAATTGATTGCATTATAATCTACTTGAAATGTTGCTACTTGCTCATTCTGATGTTCAATTCCATTTCCCAGCATGCACCAGGATAACTTTGGTTACCTCTGTATGATCATCCAGCCGGCTCTGAAAGAAGACGCGGGCTGGTACACGGTTTCAGCTAAGAATGAAGCTGGCATCATCTCTAGTACAGCACGCCTCGATGTACATGGTTAGTTTGAACACACAGTGGAAACGGATCTTATGAATACATGTAACAATGCTGAGTGAGTTATGACTGGGAAAGGACCAAAATACACAAAATACAGACTAAGTGGTTTATCTGATCAATGTTCTTGCATAAGTTTCTTCAGATTAAAGAAGAAACCGTATTTAATCTGTCCAATAAAAGCACACCCCCTTCCTCCGCCCAGTTTTGTTCCCATAGCAATTCCATCAGCCAGTGCTGTGTGTTTGCCATCAACAACAGCTTTAACAATACGGATGCATTACCTAAGGTTAAACCAACAATGGGCTGGCAGCCTGTGTACTAGAATCGCAGAAGGGGTGTGATTTAGCACACAATGTTATAATCTCCATCATACGATGATTAAAACTTAAAATGTATCCGGTCTGGAATGAATAAATATACCAAAATGTATTTGAAATACATTTATTTAATAAGTATACTACAAATACACTGACATATTTATTTACTTAATATAAATACCCTCCAATTGTACTGTTGGTATGCTAAATTGTATATCTTTAGTTGGACCTCAGCACTATTTCCCTTGTGCACTAGTGCATAAAGTCTGCTAAATTAGAACAATTAATTTTGTACTTAAGTATATTTGATTGTGCTAAAGTGGAACTATTGCAAGCATACTTGAGGTACACTTTAAATATCTTGCATTTAAAGAATGATCTTATACATACTATCCTTACTAATAGTGATATTAAAACACATTTTAGGCATAATATTAAGAAATGTGCATTGTGCAGTAAAGTACTCCAAATAAAGTTTAATTATATTTAAATCAGTAAGTGATATGTCAGTACATATGTTAATGGATTTGTAGTATACTTAGTATGAAATAAATGTATTTTACATTTCCACTAGGGTAGAGTTGGCTCAACACTAACATTTTCGGCTTTGATACAATACCAGCTCTGATATTACATCAAATTACCAATATAAAAACTCTAGCTGATACCAATAAGTCAATAATTATTTACATTTTATAGCCAATAATCAAAAAAGAATGTATATTTTAATAAATTATAAATATTTTGTATCAATATATTAAAAGATAAAGACTAAAAGCTGAAATTATTCATTTTAAATACAAGTGAAAAAACTCTTATCAGCCACTAAATCATATAACGATATATCATACATATTGACAGTAGAATATGCATTATAGATTTGTATATAACGGGAACATCAATAAATAAAATCAAATGCGTCAGAGGTGCACGTTTCAGCATATTTCCCAAATGTATTCTCCAAATATATATTGTAATTGAGAAAGAAAATAGGAGTTGTTGCTTTGCTCAGTGGACATGAATATGAATAACTCCTTTCAAATCAACTTTATTTAATTTGCATTTTTTATACCGTTACACCATGTAACCCTAAATGAAACATTCTATCCTATAGAGGAAAGTCTCCATATGTTTTTGTAATCGAGAAACTCCATTGATTTATGTAGACATCATTTTTACATCCTGTGATTTCTTCTGAGAAAAGGTGTTAATCCTCGCCCTTTCCTTCCTTCAGCCCAGTGGCAGCAAACTCACACCCCGAAGCTCAAGAAGGTGCGTCCATCCACGAGCCGCTACGCCGCTCTTACAGAACGGGGTCTGGACGTAAAGGCGGCCTTCTTCCCAGACGCCAATCCTCTTCCTCCCGGCGCCCTAGTGGAGAGTGACGACCTGTAGAGACTAGCATGGAGGATCTGACCTTCAGACCATGATCCAGCATACTCCATAATCCCCACCCATTTCCCAACACGAACCTCTTGCTCTTCAAGAACCTTTCTCTAAGGGGGTCAGATGAAAAAGTGATGGAAAGACTTTGAATGGCGAGGGAGGAAGCTGCTCAGCGTTTCCTCAAAGATTTTGATTCTAGGTATTATCACTTCTCTGCCCGAGGAAGACTAGACCATTCACTATGCTTTTATTTCAGTTGTTTCCTGAGGGGAAGTGATGTGGGTGCTTAAGTGAGGTCATAAACAGACTTGATGGTTCGCTGGCGCACTTAACATATATATATATATATACACACACACACACACACACACACACACACACACACACACACACACACACACACACCAGCACGGCTTTGAGGAAGGAGGTAGTTTACCGATGATCACCTTGTTTTTCATCTCTAGATTTTCACAAGTGCCTAATAAATATTTAATATTAAATTAACTTTTAAAAAATAAATAATAAAAAAAAAACATTTATTCAAATAACTAGCATCTAGCTGTGCATGTTACTACAGTGCCAACATGTAACACTTTTTATGTATTTAGTTATAATACCTTAGCTTAGATATATTTATGAAACGCTGGAGGAAACGTCTTCCTCTCCAGCACAGGAAATAGGACTTTTGGGGGTGGTTGGGTGGTCTCTGGAAGTAGGGAACAAAGCTCTGGAAAGATGGACACACCTGAAACTCCATGGACCCCATCGTCCCTGGAGCTTCAGGGTCCTTGAGATCCCACACATTGATCAGATGCACACTGCCATAGATATAAGCTGCGTCTGGATCTACAATCCAGAGATGTCTCACAAGGCCGGGCCTTAATGACCTTTTCCCACCCTGTCTTTTTGTCCGTTGTTTTAGGAGAGAGTAAAAGTGGAGACTGATATGTCATTAACATGAGTGATGAGATTTTTGCAAGTTTTGGCTGACTGACAGATTTGGACAGTTGTTTGTTGTGTTTCTGTGGAAGCGAGAGGGAGGAGGAATGCTTATGATGGAAGTACAGGAAGCAGAATCGCCGCATGTTTGGGAAGGACGGGCTGAGTGTGGATGAAGACGACATTTATACGTACGAGTATTGTTTTTAATGATAGTGGTGCAGATGGTAATTCTTAAACAGATGGGCTTCAGTTTTCAGCTTTGGAATTACAGAAACTACACAATGTGATATTGGCAGCACAGATTTGTTCATTTATTTCATTTTCAAGATAAAAAAACTCATGCATTATATTGTGTCTTATTAATGCACATTAGTAATGATATTAGCGTTCTCTCAACATTTGCTCTGATCAGTTGAGTATCAAATACTCAGTTGTAGAGTTAGTACTGAAATTTGAAAAATGTGACGATAACGGCATCTCCTTGTATTTTGAGCGCTGTTGAACGGACTCGTAAACACCTCTGATTGGCCATTGTGATTGGCTACAACGCTTGCACAGATACACACGAGAGCGTTTGAAAGGGAGGTCTATCAGCGGGTCCCTAATATATCCACTGATAGACGGATCAGCTGACAGACCCCTGCTTTCAAACGCTCCCATGTGTATCTGTGTAAGCGCTCGGTGAAGAGCGAGCGTCATTGAAGGACTCTGTTTAGAGTGTTGATCATTGTAGCCAATCACAGACAAATATGTTGAGCGCCTGATCACAATGGCCAATCAGAGGTGTTTACGAATCCGTTCAACAGCACTCCAAATACTAGCGGGAGATGCTGGTCACATTTTTCAAATTTAGTACCGAAGTCAGTACTTTTGACAACTCTACTCAGTTGGGAGTTCAAGTTTAGCCATCATCTCACACACTTGCAACATATATACAAAAAATATAGTGTAATGTATACATGTAAGCCTGTGATTGCATATGTTCTTTCTTACACAGCTGTTTTTCCTTCAAATTAGTCAGATTTTTGGAGGCTCTTATTCTGCAATATTTTAATAAGTTTTCCAAGCCAACCTGTGCCTGTATACGGACTGTTCTCCTTATTCTCTTCTGGTTTATGAATAGTACAATAAATAAATGTCTCTGAAAGTATTGAGTCTGGGTTGAGTCCAATTACTCTTGGCAAAAACATCTCTCAATAAAGCTGAATGAGCTTTTTGGGGATCTGTACTTTGATGTGGTGAGGCCAGATTTTACATTTTAATTATTTTCTTTTCTAAACCGAATTTTAAAGGGCTTTCGCTCATTTGTGTGTGTAATGTAGCTTATTTGGATGATGAAAAACATCACAAAGTTAGTCGTATCCTCCAAACACTGACCTGTAACTTCTGTCATCCCAAGAATGGAACATGCAACCATAACCCAAAAACTCTGGTGTGCTAAAAATAACATTAATCCAATCCAGATGGGCCAAAACTACTCTTATACAGTTTTAGTTTTACAATGTCAGTCGTAGTCCTCCATCCACAAGCAGAACCTGTCCTGTGATGTAAGGGGACTCCAGGAGGAAAAGGACCGCTTGGGCCGCCTCTGCAGGTTCCCCAAAACGTCCCAGTGGAATTCTCCTCGCTGCTTCTTCCTTCTCTAGCCCTGCCGTCATGTCCGTCAGAATGAATCCTGAGAGGGGGCAGTGAGAAAATCAGCGCCACTCATTTGACAGCTAATATGCAAGAGGGTTAATAGGCAAAAGACGTAGTAGAAGTAAGAAAAGAGAGGACAAACAACCTGGAGCCACCAAGTTTACTCGTATATTCCGGGAAGCGACTTCCTTTGCCAGGGAGCGTGTGAATCCCTCCAGTCCAGCTTTACTGGCACTGTACACACACTGTCCGGAGTTACCCTTCACACCCACCACAGAGCCTGAGGAAACATTATTAACCCCAAAGTCTTCATACTTTTTTAGCAAGTAAAAGGCCTTATAGTATAATTCTAAAAACATCTCCTTAAGAATAACTTTTATAATGTTAGTAATTCTTCAAAATAAACTTACTACAGCAACTTAGTTTTATCATATTTGACACAGTTTAACATCACAGGCCAGTTGTTCAAAAGTAATCGGATTGGATCAAATGGAACTGGGTTAAAAAAGGATTAGATCACAAATCCAATTTTGGTTTTGATCTGGATCAAATCACCAGTTTGTGTTGTTCAAAACCTTTTAGTAAGATTGTGATACATTTGATCCAAAAAAATAAAAATCTGGATTATACGGATCCCAGCAGAATTGGATTTCAGGAACAAAAATGTAATACAACTTTAAAACATTATTAGCCTACCATTAAGCCTTTCGGTAGCCTACAGTAAAGTAAAGAAAGAGATTTTGGTGCCATAAAATAATCCCCAAACAGCTGTAAAGATCAAACTAAAATGTATTTAATTTAAATCGTTTTTTAATCACGGTTTGTAAACTACACTGGCACAATAAGAAATGAACCAGTCAAAAGTTTGTGAGCGAACGCAGTTTCTCGGCTGAACGCTACGCAAAACTTTTCTGAGAGAATAGAATTAAGCATTGAAGGCATTTTTTCCATCAGCATGTCCCTTTGGGGGCTCCGTAGAGCACTAGTAATCCAGATTTGGTCATCTGAAAAAGTATATCTGGATCAGGGTGATCCAATCCGATGTGGCTTTGAAAAACCGGCACAAAATTACGATGGATTACCTGATCCTGGATAGCAAAACATGGGATTTCCAAATCCAGTTCATTCTGATCCAGATGAAACTTTTTGAACTGGCCCCAGGCTTTTGAGATGTTAATGAGATGTTTAATTTGATCAATAAAATTATTTCTTTGACTATCATAGTTTTATGCCAGGCTAACAACATGGGCCGGTTTAAAAGTTTAATCTGGATCAGAATGATCTGGATTTGGAAATCCCATGTTTTGCTATCTAGGATCAGGTAATCCGTCTTTCTTTTGTGCTGTCAGATTGGATCACCCTGATCCAGATACACACTCTTTCAGATGATCAAATCCGGATTACTAGTGCTCTACGGAGCCCCTGAAGGGACATGCTGATGGGAAAAATATAATGTAGGGAAAGAAAGCTTTTGCATTCTCTCTGAAAAGTTTTGGATAGCGTTCACCAGAGAAATGTTGCGTTCGCTCACAAATAACTTTTGACTGGTTCATCCCTTATTGTGCCAATGCAGCTTACAAACAGTGATTAAAAAAAAAAAACACTTTAAATTTAATATTTTAGTTTGTTATTGAAATCTGTTTGGGGATCATTTTTATTTTATTTTTACTTTACTGAATAGCTTAATTGGTAGCCTATGTCTACTTTATCACTGTTCCAATGGTTACACAAGTGCAATTATAAATAAAAGTATATACACTAAATGATACAAATGCATTATTTGACCAATTTGAAAGTTTTACTACATTTTCTTGCTGGAATCCACCTTGAAATCCTACCCCTGTTGGGATCAGGATAATACTTTTTTTTTTTGGATCAAAGTTATCCAAATCCTACTGACAAGTTTTGAACAACACAAAATGAAGGTTTGATCCAGATTAAAACTAGGATTGGATTCCGTGATCTAATCTGATTTCAGATTCATTCTTTCCCTTTTGAACAACCCATTTTCAAAATTTGATCCAATCCGATAACCAAAATCCGATCAGATTACCTTTGAACAACTGGCCCCATAACATCTTACAGGAGGTTTATACACGTTGAGATAAAACCCAGAACTGGATAAAATCGTTCTGGGTGTGATTCCGACGATATCGTTTATCTGTGAACTGTTATTCTTTATTATGGAGAACGATTTTTAGAAGTATCTTTATCGCTATCTTTAAGGTTATCGTCCTTGGTGTGAACGGGCCTTTAGAACATCATTATAATGCTGAACTAGCAATACTGTTTCAAATCTGGAGTTTTTGTGCCATCTAGTGGTGATTAAATGAACACACTGTCCAGTTGCTAATACAGGGTGAATTTTCCCTTTTTCTCCAGGTTAATCTTCGTGACCCTTCTGAGCTAAAGTAATATACAGTATAAGAAGATCATAGAGACATAGAGAAATATGGCTCACCAATGTTAACAACAGCTCCTCCGTGGCGGAGCATGCTGCGTAGAGCACCTCTGCACGTGAGCATTGAGCCCAGTAGGTTTGTGTGCAGAACAGACATCATGTCTTCAGATTTACTCCTCAGTAACAATGCATCGCTTTTAAAATAAATAAATACATAATATATTAGAATGCAGCAGTCTTATATTTTTATATAAAAATCTGCTATTTTTTTTTGGCCATGGAAACGAATCTATTTATACAGCAAACACATACATACATAAATGCATTTCTGCATCATTGCTTTGTGGACTCTCTGACCTGTTGATGCCAGCTGCATTGACCAGGTATCCCACAGTGCCACAGTTCTTACTGATGGTCTCAAATGCTCTCTGAACATCTTCTTCTTTAGAAACATCACAGCTAAGACCCAAATGTTTTTCTGAAATTAAATATGTCCAGAATTATAACATCTATTTTAATTTAAGATTAAGGCTTTTTAATTGCATGCATCGGCCCACCTGGTTAAAAATTTAAATTAGCCCATGATTTACTCACCTTCAAGCTATCCTAGGTGCATATGACTTTCTTCATTCAGGCGAATACAATCAGAGTATATTATATTAAATATATTTATATTAAAAAAGTCCTGGCTAATCCAAGCTTTATAATGGCAGGGAATGGTGGTTGAGATTTTGAAGCCCAAAAAAATTTCCATCCATTCATCATAAAAGTACTCCACACGGCTCCAGGGGGTTAATAAAAGGCCTTCTGAAGCAAAGCTTCCATATCTAAAACTTTATAAACTAAAATAACTAGGCCTATGCAAATCGACGTAGGATGACGTGATGTAAGATGTTGGAGTATCGTAAGCTTTTAAGCCTCTCGCGGTTCAAACAAATAGGGCTGGGCAACAAACTCAAGCTCCTCCAACATTTCACTTTTAAAAAAATCTCATTTAGACTTCTAATGTGTGACCGGTGTTTTGTTTGGCTCTGTCCTCTGTGCTTCTGCGCTCGACAATGTGTCATGCGTCAGGGGTTACTCTTTCACCGTAAATCGATGCGTACGGCTGTCTGTTGGAAGCTAGTTATTTTAGTTTATAAAGTTTTAAATAAGGATATTTTTCTTATGCAAAAGCATTGCTTCACTTCAGAAGGCCTTTATTAACCCCCTGGAGCCGCGTGGAGCACTTTTATGATGGACGGATGCACTTTTTTGGCCTTCAAAATCTCAACCCCCATTCACTGCCATTATAAAGCTTTGAAGAGCCAGGACATTATTTAAAATAAATCAGATTGTATTCGTCTGAAAGAAGAAAGTCATATACACCTAGAATGGCTTGAGGGGTAATTTTCATCCCTTTAGGTAAAACAGGCCTGAAGGTGTATGTCTACACTGCCAAACTGAAGTGAACCACTGCCAGTAATTCAAAAGGATTCATTGTATTCAGTGACTCACCTCCAGGGAGAGATTCAGCAGTATCCTGAGCAGCCTCCTTATTCCTGGACAGCACCACAACCCTATGACCCCTCTGTGCCAGCAGCTGAGTAACTGCTCGGCCAATGCCACGTGAACCTCCAAACACTACGGCCAGTCTGGACATCACGACCCTACAACAGAAAACACAGCGCTGAATGACCACTGCTGGCCAGTTATCAGATATTGAATGAGTAAAGGTGAAATAATACACCTTTATTCACTATTTTCACATCCTAGGTCTTAGTTAAAAGAATAAAGAAACTATGCATTTTTGCTTGACATTGATTGATTGGCACATCCAAGAAATGTTATTATTTTAAGTTCATTGTAGTGCCATATCTGTAAATGTGTTTACTCCATCATACTGTGGTATTCATAACAGTAATTCTTATAAGTATAATAATGTATAATGTCTGTCATAAGCTATTGATACAGCAAGGTGTAAAGAAGAGATAAAATAGTTCACTCAAGAGTTATGATTGCCACTGTTAATGAGCAACAACCCTAAGCGCTAATACGACACTTCTTGGTTTATTAGAGATTGATAACTAATGCAACCAGCATTTATTTCATCCAGTATGAATGGCGACATTGTTAAATGATTGTACAATTACAGCTTGGAATCAGGACTTTAGACGACAAGACATACAGCTTGGAATTAGGACTTTAGACGACTTTAGACACACGTTAAATATCGATAAGATCATACGCACGTTCTTTCTCATTCAGGTCAAATTGTGTCGTTAAATGTGAAACTTAGGTGCAGCAGGACTGGGAGCCGCCATATTGACTGCCCTGCGCGCGAGCAGCCGATAGGTGGAGCCAAAAGTGTTGTTGAGTCAGAAAGTAAAGAAATAGACTTAAATGAAAATCACTGCCATTATAAAGCTTGGAAGAGCCAGGATATTTAAAAAATATATAAATCTTTATAATGGCAGTGAATGGGGGGTCGCGATTTTTAATCCATCCATCCATTATAAAAGTAATTAATATGGCTCCAGGGGGTTAATAAGACCTTCTGAAGCGAATCGATAGTTTTTTTGTTTTTTGGTGGAAAAAACATCCATATTTAAACCTTATTTAACTATAACAGATTAATTTCTTGATGGAGGGCTTCAAAATCGCGACCCCCATTCACTGCCATTATAAAGCTTGGCAGAGTCAGGATATATTTAAATATATCTCCGATTGTATTCGTCTGAATGAAGAAAGTCATATACACCTAGGATGGCTTGAGGGTGAGTAAATCATGGGGTATTTTTTGGGTGAACTATCCCTTTAAATAGTAGAAATTTGAAAAAAAAAAAATATTTTATCTGTTTACAGAATCTCAAAATATAGGTGAGGACAACACAATAATAATAATAAAAAAAACAATTTAATAAAGTAATTAATTAAAAAGGATTTGAAAATAACCATATCTAAAAATATCTACACAAAATATACATAATTCTTATTATAAATATTAATGTAAATAATACATATAGTATAAATAATACAAATAACGAGAAGTTTTTTTCTAAACTTAAAAAAAAAAAAAAAAAAAAATACAACATGCTTTGTACATCACAAAAAGGCTATGAAAGCGGGCCAAAGACTGTCTGTAGTGTACCAACCGGTGACGGTTGCTAGGGGGGGAATTTTGCGCCAAACATTGACAGACAAACCTAACGGCCGTGAGTACTGACCGACATGTTTTTCACCCTATCACCTGAGACTCGACGTGAGAGCGGACCAATCAAATCGCTCCTGGCAGGCAGCGTGTGCCGTCTGCACACATGAGACCGCCCACAATAGAAGATCTTCATGTGAGCTGCTCTGATGCTGCCAATGCTCGCCGCCTATTCTGAATATATAAGGTAGGAACTGATTTCTTTGGCCAAATTCTGTCTCTTATCATGAATATACTGCAGTGCCCTGCTTTAAAGTGACTGTCAGTGTCGTTTCGCGGAATGACAGTGAGACTGCTGGTTTCTCTTCGCAGGTTTCATTAGCACGCTTTTAGTAGCTTATTATCATTAGTTTGGACAGCGACCCTTTAAGGCCCCGCTAGATGAGACCATCAGCTGATGCTGGAGAAACTTTGCCATGTAATGTTTATTTGGTGATGCTTTTATTCACATAACACAAAGCAACATACCTCATCTGGATGGTAAAGGACTAATATTGTAAATGGAAAACTGTGTAAGTCAGTACTGTAAGTTTCTATGTTTTGTCAGCTTTGCTTCACTGTTATTGGACGACAGAGCTTCCATCCGGTTGTTAATGTAATTTATTGCTGTCTTAAGGGCTTTCTCTCTCCATCTGTCTGATTCTTTGTTTTATCCTATCTCGTTGGAGAATCTCTTTCCTACCCCCTTTAAAGGGTGGTGGGTAATTCCTCCTGACATGTCATATTTAATTCATAAGCCCTCATACGGTGTCTGGCTTTTGCTTTTAGCTTGGCTTAGTTTTTGCATTTGTCCAAGGCTGAACTGCTCTTATGTTTTATTTGTGTCCCACTAATAAACGTCTACCCTTGCTTCATCTAGGCCAGGTGGAAGTTGTAGTGATTCCCAGCATGCTGCTGGATTCTTTGTGGGAAAATGTATTAATCTTTCACTCATCAGGAGGTGCTCTGCTTGAGTTGGTTTAATAATTCCTGCTGGCACTGTGAATGGATGATAGCTGAAAGTGTCTTTTAACCTCCTGGGTGCCACTATCCTCGTACGAGGACATCATATTTGAGTGAATGTCTCTGACAGCATACATGCCACAGTTTTTAATGTCCTGTGAAGAGCACGTTCAGGGCTTTTCAGGGACACCGTTAGTTTTGAGGGTTCACCAGGACATCAACTCCTCCTGGGTCCTTAAAAATGACTGAAGGATCAAATTTAGCACTCTTATGGTAATATTTTGTAACTATCATTTAAATACGACTCATTTTCAAATTGTTCGTTATGAATCAACATCTCAGGAAAATGTTATGGGGTTTCTAATCAAATATGACTGATGCCAAATGTGGCATTGATTTCATACATGTCCACTGTAGAGGAGACAGTGAATAGGGAAAGAAATTACATATCAATATTCTTATAAAATATTAGATGTTATTATGAAAATGTTGGTTACTCCCATTATTACACTTCTTTCATTACATGTTGCTCCAAGAACACATTAATATGCAAATTAGACAGTGTACAGATGCATTGCACTGAATGGGAAAACCCACATATTGCAAAAAAGTAAAACGGTATATCATTTCATTCCATTATATATCTCATATTATAGTTGAGAATCATCTTTTATACAAAGTTTGGTAAACCCTGAAACCTAAAAATTTTTGGTGAAAAACAAAAAAACATATAAACAATCATGTCATTTTATTTTAGTCCTGGTGTCTATTTACAAGGACATAGCATAACATATGAATAAAATATCATATTTAAAAAAGCTCTAGTCTAAAAAGTATAATGACTTGGAGAAAAAAATACTAAATGCAAAAAAAATAAAAATTTTCCTGGGTGGGTCTAAAGGTTAAAAGGAGGTTAAAATGCTACAATTATAGAAATATTAGAGAAAAATCTCAGTCGGTTGCTCCAGTGCTATCAGACAATAATCACAATATATTTGGTTAGGTTAGGTTATATAACTATACTATATAAATATGCATATTATTTATTGATACTGTTTTAACTGACTTATTTTCATGTGTTTTGTTCCCTCGGCCTCAGCATGAGAAGTTATTTGAACAGACATGGATAAATATGAGAGGTTGAAGAAGATTGGGGAGGGATCCTTTGGGAAAGCTATCCTGGTCAAGTCAAGGACAGATGGCCGACAGTATGTTATCAAGGAGATTGGCATCTCCAGGGTGAGTTGATCACTTCTCTCTTAGACATCTCATGGCAACATTAATGGCTATTTCCTGGTGGGGATTTCCCCCCTTCTGGTCTATGTATCCCTGCCTCTGCTGAATTATTTTCCGGTGGGATACTACTCTACAAAACCACCAACAGAGCATATCAAATACCTAAAAAAAAATTCAACATCGCCAAGTAAAACGTTGCAACATGACAATACAAACAACAATAAAATCAGAAATGGACTTGAACTGTTAGCGCTCCCGCTTAGAGACTGTCTGGGATTCGTGATCCTGTTTCACGCGCCTCAATCCATGCAGAGCTTTTCAGAAAGTCAGCGCGCACCATTCATCTATTTCAGAGTGACGGTATGAGATTAATACAAAACTCACTCTATTGTGACCATATGCAGATATTATATATATAATAACGGACGCATAAATGTATTATGAGACAGAATGCAGAAGTTTACAGTCATCGTAAAGTGGGAATTATTATCACGCAATAGCGACTAATGGATCGGCAGAGAATGGTCTTTCTGCGAGTCATCAAGAAATTATTGTTATATTCTATCTAAATAAATATGAGGTAAATGTGTGAATACGTATTTCTCCAAATGTGCGCACTTTTGGACTAAAAGTTTGTAACCTGTGCAGTGTATCCGAAGCACTGTGATCAAAGATAAATGGGAGCAAACGCGATTGAATATGTACAGGTTTGTATCTCATTACTCTATTCAGAATATCAATAACTACCGATTGATTTTGCATTCCTATCAGAAATGAAGAATTATGAGTCATTGTAAATAACAGTCAAATATCAAAGCTATCTAATCTATTTAATTCTTCAAAGCTCACGGTTAAATCAGAATATTTATTGTAAAATATCATTAAAAGAAATAGTTTATATATAGCTCCACTGTGGTTTGTGATTTATTTTATTTCATTATTTTTATTATTTAACATTATTTAACACCCCATTTTGGGTATTTCAGTCATTAAAAACCTAAATATGAGATGTGATATTTGGTGTGAACCTACACTGGTCTCACGGTTCGGTTCGATTATGATTATCATGCCATCGATTCGGTTCAATTCGATATCACAGTGCATCCTCATGCATACAATTTTGTCAGTCAGTTATATGAGCTGAACCTTTAATTTTACCTGCTCAAAGAAAACACGCTTCTTGAATGTATCAAGCAAAACTCAAGTCTGGGCACAGAAGACGACAGAAGCATTTAGAACAAATACACAAAAGTAAAAACTAAAAGCCACTTCAGGAGGTGGTCTGGGCTGCATTACAGTCAAAACTAAAGTCTAAATGCATCTGGTTATATGTAAATTTTACTCCTCGCAACAATGCTAAAAAAAAAGTCTTGCGGTCTTTGATTTTGAAATTAGCTGATGATCAATAAAATGCAGCTCATATCTATTGTTTCCAGTGACGTGAATTTCAATAAATCTGCATATAGTGTGGGAATTGAAGATCAAATTTATTTTTTTATATGCCCAAGTGTGAATGAAATCGTTCTGATAAATCAGATTTACACACACCGCGTGTGTTCTCCAGGTCGCGCTTACCAGGTTGTTCATAAAAGCCGAAATGTGCTTTTAAAGTAGTTGGAGCATTTTAATTACTCACACTCGCGTCTCGCCTCCCTCTGCCATTGTATGCTACCGCGACAAAGCACGTACGTGACAAATGACAGCAGAAAAGAATCAGTACATTATAATCGGTTATGGTCTATTACTGAACCGATACCAAATCATCCTCGTCTGCATCGCGATGCATCGAAGAAACAATTAATTTCGACACCCCTATTATACATATATAATACAATTTTATCAATATATATAAATATAAATGTATGTGTGTGTGTGTATACATATATATATATATGTATGTGTGTATATGTGTGTTCTTTTTCTCATCAGATGTCTAACAAAGAAAGACAAGAATCACGTAAAGAGGTGGCAGTTCTGGCTAACATGAGCCATCCAAACATCGTCCAGTACAAGGAATCCTTTGAAGGTAATCCTTATCCAGAAATCTGTTTTAAGTGATATTGGAATATGATGCTTTGCTGCCCAGCTTTGCTATTATGTTGACAGGCACAAGGGCATAGTTTGGTTTGAACATTGGGCTGGTTGAAGTGTGAACCCTTTTAGCGGGGTCCCAGGGCATCCTCCCTTGTGAGATACAGAGCTGTTTGTTTGTTTGTTTGTTTGTTTGTTTTTGCAAAATAGTCTTTTGTCATCATCCAAAGTTGGTTGATAACTGCAATAAAGTAATAGCCTAGTTAACAATGACTTTTTTTTTTTTACATAGGATTGTGAGTGTATTTTATATTATTTAACCAGTATGTATTTTAATAATCTGTATGACAGAATTGTCTACAAAGTGCCATTGGAGGTCAAACTAACATTTTCTTATATTGAAATTGTTTATTTCCTACTCATTAACAGTTCACCAGGCTCTTAATGATTTTTGGCTGTCATCTCTTAATATCTGAAGGCTTTTCCTAATCATCATTAGAACAGAACACATTTTACACATGGGGGAAACCGATTGTTTGGTCAGTAACTCATGAAGTTCCAGACTTTAAAGCTTCTGATTACAACTTGCACTTGCCCTTCTGAAAATGTACCGTAGTTCTTGTAGTCGTTTAACTATAGCATTTGTTACAGTAAGGGTAAGACCATTGATGAGTGATGACAACTCATTATCATGCATAGGCAAATGTTGACCTTTTTTATTGATCTATAGCATTTCTAATGAAAAATAGCAACCTACACATTTAGAAACTATAGATACAACATGTTATTTAAATCCTATAGTGAAAAAAAATATTTCTGTACCATATTGTCCCGGTTTCACAGACAGGGCTTAGACTAAACCAGGATTAGTCCTTAGTTCAGTTAGGGCATTTAAGTAGCTTTTATAAACGTGCATTAGAAGAAAAAAAAAAACATTATTGGTGTGCATGTTGAGTCAAAACAATGGTTCTAAAATATTTTAAGATGTATCAGTGCAAGTTGCTTTCAGTTAAAACAGCTTAAACATGTATTTTAGCCTGGGACTATCTTAAGCCTTGTCTGTGAAATCTGGGGATTATTTATTATAAATTCTACAAGATGGTTAAACTGTACCACAATAAATACATTAAAATATGAGAAACTGTCAGTTTTAGTTACCCCCACAAACTACGCCCCTGGACAGGCATGACAAACTGGCATTGGCCAAAAAGGCGTTGACTGATCTTGATTAATCTGAGAACATTAGTTCCGGCACAAACTAAACCCACTGAGTTTCTGTTCTAAAGGTTTGTGTCTGATTGATAGATCGGGACGGGTCACATGATCTGGAGGAGCTCCAAGCTTTTGAATTAAATTACAGCGAGGATGTCGTTTAGCTAATGATAGTTTCGGATCATGCGGTATCTCTGACATCCGGATGACTGGCTAATTAATGACATGAATCTGGGGTGGTAAATGAATGTTAATGATATTACCAACAGACGGCAAAATGTTTGCTTAATTCCATTTTAAACTTACAGTGAAACCTAAGAGATTACCTAGATCGGATTACATCAGATACTGTACAGATGCGTTACTGTCCCAAAACGTTGGATTCTGTAAGATTATTTAATGTTTTTGTGGTCACCAGGGTTACTTTTTTTCTATCAAAAACACAGTAATATTGTGAAATATTATTACTATTTAAAATAACTAATCTTTTTATATATATATAATATATTTGCTTACTATTTTTTTTTTTTTGTGAAAAACGATTTTGCAGGATTCTTTGATGAGAATATAAAGTTCAGAAGAACAGCTTTTATATGAAATGGAAATATTTTAGCATTATTTACTGTCATTTTTTTTTCAGTTGAATGTGTCCTTGCTGAATAAAAGTATACATTTCTTTAAAAAAAAAATCTGACTGACCCCAGACTTTTGAACGGTAGTCTGTGTTTAAATGTCAAAAAGCCACCTAGGCTGTGAATTGAAGCATTGCTGTTAGCTTGTCATTGAAACAAAGTAATGTTTCTCTCTTTTTTTCAGAAAGTGGTTGTTTGTACATAGTAATGGACTACTGTGAGGGAGGAGACCTGTTTAAGAAGATCAATAATCAGAGAGGGACTATATTCCCTGAGGAACAGGTAAGAGGAACAATATAAAGACCTCAAGTTAAGCCCTGCAGCCAACAAACAGACCGCTTTAAATGTGCACTTAGTATTTTTTTCACTCCTACAAAAGTGAATAGTACCTTTTGAAAAATCTGTTAAAGACGTGTACACTCATGGGATGATGAATCCAGTCATATAAGCTGCTAAGATGCTTTATTTTACATGTAGTGAGTTGCTTCATTGGGGGCAGCGTATTTCTACGATGTCATACTGTGTAAAAAAAATAGTACATCTTTAAATAAAATGTACATAGTACTTTTTATAGATTGTTTCAAAGCAGCTTTAGAGTGATAATAGGAAATTAATGCAACAAAGATTGTTTTGGCTGTACAGCAGCTCTAGTCCAGCTTAAGTAAGTTCTTTAAATACATTTTATCATAACCGAAAGTATTCTTACTTAGTAGGTTCATCTTGATTACAAGATTCATCTTGCCATGTTATAATCTGAGGTACTGATCCTTGTCTGTTGTTTTCTGGAAGATTCTTGACTGGTTTGTGCAGATCTGCCTGGCTCTGAAACACGTACATGACCGCAAAATCCTACACAGGGACATTAAATCACAGGTACACCTCTCACTCTCTCACACACACACACACACACACACACACACACACACACACACACACACACACACACACACACACACACACACACACACACACACACACACACACACACACACACACACACACACACACACACACACAGACACACACACAGACACACACACACACACACACACACACACACACACACACACACACTAGGGATGGGCATTTCAAGCAAAAATAATATTCGATGATCACTGGGAATTATTTGATTATTATTTGAAAATCGCAACTCCCCCCCCCCGCATGCACGCATATATAGGCTACACACATAAACAGAGAGGGAGAGAGACCATTCACACTCTCAGTCTGCATGATAACAAACTGTTTCATTCATTAGGGAATAGGCTACATTAACTCAAGCCATATAATTATTGTAACATGCTGAAACATATGACTGTTATTTGACATCGCCCCAAGTTACCATAACCGTTAAATGCCACACAAGTCTACAGTGTGCGTGAGCAACACTCGGGTGCGCACTTGGTCAGGAAGAAAAGTAACCAGCACATGCGTTTTAGCTGATTACAATGTCATTAGTTCAATAACGTAAGGGATGATAGTGTTGAGGATTTACCTTAGATACGACCCAGAGAGAGAGCTTGCAGTGTATTCGCGCTTTTTACACACTGACTGTAGCAGCCATTAAAATGGTTCAGTTTTGTTTTTAATGTCAAAGTAGTTCTAATTCGTTTCGTTTCTTTATTAAGTTAATTTAGAAAAATGTTTGGAGCATTTTTTGTTTGTTAAATTAAAGTTTTCGTTTTTTAAAGTGACGAGCAAGCGGCCAGCGGCCGACAGAGAGTTAACCATGTTTGATCAATTTAGCCTCTCAAATCAACACTTGCCTTGCCTTGCCTATAATAGTCAATAGATATAAAACACTTCAAGCATATCACAATGTTAGTTTATATGTTTACTCTCACCACCACAGTAAAAAGGCGTTTTTGACATGTTGAGGCATGGGCTGATGCTGCTCATCTTGTAGAAACGAAACGGGCTACACAATCTACTAATAAACTAAATAAAAATAAAAAAAGTTTCTTGTCTTACACCTCTCCGCAAAATGAATATAAATCCAATCTTCAATTCCCGCACTATATTGTACATTCAATGAAATCACGTCAACGAAAGCAACAGATATGAGCTGCATTTTATTCATCATCAGCTCATGATCAAACACCGCAATATAATTGATTTGTATTAGTGGTCGGATATTAATCCGTCTCTAAAGAATTTCATAAGGCATTTACTCCTGGTCTTTTCACAATCAGATAGATATCTGATCAGAGAAAGCGAATGAAGTGAGCAGGTGTAAAGGCCATAACTCTTGCAGCTGCGCTGAAGGAACGCTCACTGGTGCTGCTGCTGCTGCTGCTGCTGATGATGCTGCTGCTGCTGATGATGATGATGCTGCTGCTGCTGATGATGATGATGATGCTGCTGATGATGATGATGATGATGATGATGATGATGATGATGATGCTGCTGCTGCTGCTGATGATGATGATGATGATGCTGCTGCTGCTGATGATGATGCTGCTGATGATGATGATGATGATGATGCTGCTGCTGCTGATGATGATGCTGCTGATGATGATGCTGATGATGCTGCTGCTGATGCTGCTGCTGATGATGCTGCTGCTGATGATGATGATGATGATGATGATGCTGCTGCTGCTGTTGCTGCTGATGATGATGCTGTTGCTGCTGCTGATGATGATGATGATGATGATCCTGCTGCTGCTGATGCTGCTGCTGCTGCTGCTGCTGCTTGACAGTCGCGTGGTCTTGTGTTGTTTCCAACATCTCATAGTTTCTTTTAATTAATGAATGTCTAAAATATAAAAAGGAGAAGCCTAAAATGAACGCGTCACCACCACATCAGCACCGAAAACATGGGGATTTTTTTAGATGATAATCGCACAACCTAATCGATATTCTATAATTAAATCAACTAATCGAATATTCAAAAATCGTGACTCATCCCTAACACACACACACACACACACATTTATACAAGCATTTCTATGGAACCACAATGTAAAATATCCTTATGCGTTGTTTACGCAAATGCCTAATACATGATTTCTGCTTTTGTTTTCTGTCTAGAATATTTTTCTGACCAAAGATGGTACTGTACAGCTGGGTGACTTTGGAATCGCTAGAGTTTTGAGCAGGCAAGATATTTTTTGATTTTAGAACACCACATGATGGTGGAGCAGCACTGCAAATACGCATACCATTTATTCTCTCTGACTTTATTTGTAACTTGTGAAAAGGAATGTGGTGAGAATGACCTTCATAGATTATGTGTTTGTGTGTCAGCACTGTGGAGTTGGCGAGGACCTGTATCGGCACTCCTTACTACCTGTCACCAGAGATATGTGAAAATAAACCATACAACAACAAGAGGTAAAGTACTTCCTGTTATGAGCCAGTGGAGTATATATGGGCAGTACAGTAGCTACAGAACACCCAGTGACTCTTGTACAGTTTGCTGAATCATTAGAGAAGGGATGTCAGTTTATACAAGTGTCTCTTATCTGATCGTAACGTGATCAGTCTGAATATTCTTAGCCACTATCGATGAACACCAGCTGTATAAGGTTACATTAATGCAAGCCTTAGTGCTCAATTCTGATTTATTGATCAGATCTGATTTTGTCACATTATTTTTTTAAATGTGGCCTATATCAGATTTGATTGTGAATGGTCCCAAAATAACCCGCATGCATAAAAGAATAATCAGTTTTGGGGAAAGTTACTTCAAAAAGTAATGCATTACAATATTGCATTACTCCCTTAAAAAGTAACTAATTGTGTTACTTAGTTACCTTTTAAGAAAAGTAATGCATTGCGTTACTTTTGCGTTACTTTTTCTCACCTGGTCTGGGCTTGTTTTTTTGTTTTGTTTTTAAATCTCAAAAAAGTGAGATTAAATGCATAAAAATATTTGTTTTATTTAACATATTTAATTATTGTAGGTTTGCGTAGTAATCCGATTTTGCATTTACATTGATTGTATTCATTTTGGGGAATACTGAATCTTTTTTTTTTTTTTGTTCAGGTGAGATACAGTAAATGCATGCTCACATTTAGAGTAGAACTATAATAATCATCACGTTTACACACAATGCATTTGCACATTTTTTGCCAACACTGGGGCAGGAGAGGTGTCAGTCAATAAATGGGAAAACAAAGTAACTTGTATTACTTTTTTGAATAAGTAACATATTTTGTTGTAAATTTAAAAGTAATGTGTTACTTTACTAGTTACTTGATAAATGTAATCTGATTACGTAACTCAAGTTACTTGTAATGTGTTACCCCCAACACTGATAATAATAACAATATGGCACTCAGCAGCATGCTGTCATTCGGACATAAGCATGGAGGACACTGAAATCAGGGATTAACATGTTCATTTATAAGATGATGTGCCACAGAAGCCCGCAAATTTATGCACAGGCAATAAGGAAGGCGAAGACGAGGTTGAGGAGAAAGAGAGCAAAATTTTTCTAGTTTCATATAGTTTTCTTTTCGGGTTTTGCTTGTATAGATCTCTTATCGTGATACTTGGACCTCACTGTCCCTTCACTGACTACCATCACAGCTGTCTTCCAAATTAACTGTGTGACCAAAGAAATTGATTTTGTACCATAGTACCAAAAGCCATATTGTTAGATATTCATAGATTTTATATGCTGTTTATGTGTTCTCCATATGTTTGCATGCACACATGAGAATAATTCACATGTGCTACCCCAAAATTTACCCATTTGTCCCACTTTTTCCCTTTCTGTCTGCTTTCTTTTTTTTTGTCTTCTCTCTTTTTTTTCTCTGTTGTTCTGTCGTGTCCTACCCTAGTGATATCTGGGCCCTGGGATGTGTCCTGTATGAAATGTGCACACTTAAGCATGCAGTAAGTACCTCATGTTCTCAGTAGTAACTTCTGTGTGTGATTAGAGATTTTGTGCTTCTTTTTTTTTAGGTGAAAGATATGAAAGGACTGGTTCTGTTTTATCTGTCTCAGAATGTAGGTCTCATCGTTCTCTCCCTCCTCCTGTCTCACTTTCCTTCTTTCATTATTTACACCATGAATATTCTGAGGAGACTAATATTTTACAGTGGAGAGGCACATAAACTGTAACAGCTTTAAAATTGAGATGATTCACTGAAGAGACTCTTTCCAGCTGAAGAGAAATTCCACTGTTGATTCATTTCGAAGTCTTTTTTTCCACTGTATTCTTTGATATAATTGTAGGTTTCCATGATTTATGACTTGAATGAATATGCTGTAATCATTTTATTTTCAAGTAGGGCCAATCTTATAATGTCTTTCACTCAGTTTGAGGCCGGAAACATGAAGAACCTAGTGCTGAAAATCATCCGTGGTTCGTACCCGCCTGTTTCCGTCCATTACTCCCAAGACTTGCGCTCTCTCCTGGCCCAGCTGTTCAAGCGCAACCCTCGGGAGAGACCTTCCGTCTCTGCCATTTTGGGCAAGCCTTTTCTTGCTCGCAGGATTCACAAGTTTCTCAGCCCTCAGGTGACAAATCAGACTTGATTATCAGTGTGATGAATTATATAAGTCAGTCTGTGCATTGTGACTCAGATATAACTCATGTTATATAACGCTCAGGTCTAATTCCAGAGCCCCTTCAGCGTGTTGCAGAATTAGTTTGTTTATTATGTCTCTTTGTATGTTGCAGCTTATTGCTCAGGAATTCAGCCACTCACTTCACCTTGATCCGCCTAAAATTAGTATGGCCCAGGGAGCACCAGGTAAACGCGTTCATTAAAAACTAATCATAGTGTTCAAGTGTGCAGAAAAGATTGTCACTCAAGATTCAGTTTGCATATGCACATTCATTTGTTGTTTCCCTCTGTCTAATGTTGTTAAAGGGATCGTTCACTCAAAAATGAAAATTCGGTCACAAACCTATATGAATTTCTTTCTTCTGCTGAACACAAAAGAATGTCAATAACCAAACAGTTGATGGAATCCATTGACTTCCATACTATTTTTTTTTTTCCTTTTTTTCTCCCCTTTCCCCCCTGGGTTTGGTTACCCAGGTGAGTAAATGATGACAGAATTTTAATTTTTGAGTGAACTATCCCTTCAAGTCTGGATTATTCTAAACAAAAGAAAAGAATGCTGTTATTAATTACCACATATACATATACACTGATCAGGCCTAACATTATGACCACTGAGAAGTGAAGTGAATAACACTGACAAGGGCGGAATTGTGATGGCTAGACGACTGGGTCAGAACATCTCCAAAACTGCAGCTCTTGTGGGGTGTTCCTGGTCTGCAGTGGTCAGTATCTATCAAAAGTGCTCCAAGGAAGGAACAGTGGTGAACCGGCAACAGGGTCATGGGCGGCCAAGGCTCATTGATGCATGTGGGGAGTGAAGGCTGGCCCGTGTGGTCCGATCAAAAAGACGAGCTACTGTAGCTCAAATTGATCAAGAAGTTAATGCTGGTTCTGATAGAAAGGTGTCAGAATACACAGTGCACCGCAGTTTGTTGCGTATGGGGCTGCATACCCACAGACCAGTCAGGGTGCCCATGCTGACCCCTGTCCACCACCGAAAGCGCCAGCATCAGAACTAGACCACGGAGCAATCGAAGAAGGTGGCCTGGTCTGATAAATCATGTTTTCTTTTACATCACGTGAATGGTTGGGTGCATGTGCGTGGCTTACCTGGGGAACACATGGCACCAGGATGCACTATGGGAAGAAGGCAAGCCGGCGGAGGCAGTGTGATGCTGGGCAACCTTGGGTCCTGCCATCCATGTGGATGTTACTTTGACACGTACCACCTACCTAAGCATTGTTGCATACCATGTACATCCTTTCATGGAAACGGTATTCCCTGCTGGCTATGGCTCTTTCAGCAGGATAATGCGCTCTGCCACAAAGCAAAAATGGTTCAGGAATGGTTTGAGGAGCACAACGAGTTTGAGGTGTTGACTTGGCCTCCAAATTCCCCAGATCTCAATCCAATCGAGCATCTGTGGGATGTGCTGAACAAACAAGTCTGATCCATGGAGGCCCCACGTCACAACTTACAGGACTTAAAGGATCTGCTGCTAACATCTTGATGCCAGATACCACAGCACACCTTCAGGGGTCTAGTGGAGTCCATGCCTCGACGGGTCAGGGCTGAGCAGGGCAGCAAAAGGGGGACCAACACAATATTAGGAAGGTGGTCATAATCCCTGATCAGTGTATATTCTTATTATAAAAAAACCTCTTCAAATTTGTTGTAATTATATTGTAATTACATGTTTTTTTAATTATATTTTTAAAACAACTGTTTTCTAATTTTCAGCAGCCATTACTCCAGTCATCAGTGTCACATGATCCTTCAGAAATATACTGATTATATCAGAATAATAAATAATTATGTTTTGTGTATGTGTTATGAGTTGGTTCTAAATATTATCCTAAATTTTGAATTTATTTATGAGTTATGATTTTCACGGACACGTTTAATGGTTAATCAGTGAGTAGTAATGACTTATTTAGATGTGCATGGAGTACATTGTAAAACCGTTCTCTTCATCTCCAAATACCAAAGACCAAATACTGATGTTTTCTTCCTCTTCACTCCCCAGCCAAACGCCCTGCCCCAGGCCCCATCCCCATTTCCCCAGCGCAGAAAATTACCAAGCCAGCAGCCAAATATGGAGTGCCTTTAACAGTCCGGAGACCATCTGATGCTGTCAGGAAGGTCCCAGATGCATCAAAGAAACCAGTCAAACTCAAGCAGGTGAGAACCATGGGAAATATTTAATTGGCTAATCGACTCCCATGTTTTGCCCATGCATTACCACCCAGTATGTCTTAATATTAGGAGGGGCATTGAGGGTCATTGTGTATCATTCAGACGTTTGTTGATGTTGTCCCGCTGTGTGCTATATATGAGAGCGAGAGACCTATTGATCCTCGCCCCCGGTGTCATGTGTTGTCCAGGCTCCCCCTCCTGCAGCAGCTCAGAGGAGAGTGAGTCGAGTGGAGGAGGAGAGGAGGAAGCGTGAGGTAGAGACCGCCCCCTATCTACAGACCCTTGTGCTAACACCCAGCCCTGCGCCTCATTATTAACCCACATAGCTCTGTACAAATACACTCTGTCCTCTAGCAAAATCTCTTTTTTCCCTGTAAGCCTTGGACAGTTTTACCCTTTATATCACTAATAAGTCCCATTTATTAGTCTACTCCACTGGTTAAAGATCTGGGTTGCTAACTAGTTGTAAGTTTAAATCCTGCAAAGGACGATACGTCAATTATCAGTATTAGGTTTAGTTATCACCTACTGCTTCAGTATTACAATCTAATATTCTAAACAAACACATTCTGATTATTTGAAACTTTTTATTTTTTAATCTTATCCCCTCTTTCCTCCTTTTTGTTGGTGTCTTCCTGCTTCTCTCTAACTGCCGTCATCCATATGGTGGGCATCTACATTTTTGTTTCCTTTCCATCCCTTTCTTTATTAACCCTTTCACCAATACAGTGTTCATACTGTAAAGGGCTTTTCACACTGCACTTAACCCCGGGTTAAGGAATGTTTCACACTTGTTTTTATCCGGGGTTATGAAACCTTGTACAGTGTGAAACGATGCGTTGTTAGAATGTTAAAACTAGACGGTTAACAACAGACAACCAATCGCTCATATTTGTGTGCTTTACAGTCACAGAAACACTGCACGTTGTATATAAACAGTAAATTCAGCATTTGCGAGGAAAAAATGTCAAATGCTGACAGAAAATGCAACAATTTGAGTGAAGAAGAGACCGTTTCATTCAGTATAAACTCGATAGTACAGTCGGCAGTACGAGGATGCGCAATGCTAGAGCTTTTATGTAAACAGGTCGCATGCTGCGTTCATCCAATCAGTGACACTGACTCGCAAATAAGAACATTAACCCAGGGTTTAGGAATGTACAATGTGAAACGTCAGCTTATGAATTCCCAGGATTAATTGTTTATGGGTAAATTATGAGCAGTCTGAAACATGAACGATAACCCTGGCTAAACGGAATCCTGGGTTTAAAATGACCCAGGGTTAAATATTTCAGGTGTGAAAAGCCCTTATTTGGGTTTAGACCTACTGTACCTTCTAAGCCCCAAGGTGTGTTCAGCGGTTAATACATGTTCAACAACTGATTCATTTTTGGAACAAATTTTCTTTAAATATTCTTTGACCATGTGAAAGTGAAGCGTCTTTTATGGACCTGTTTTTGCCTCTCTTCTGTCACATGGATGGAGTTTTACAAACAAATATATACAACAGTTACGCCATCACTAGTACAAATAAGTAATGGGAAACATATCACCTACTGTTTGCGGTGTTTGGCTCGTGTCTAAAAGCATCTTGATCATGTTCTGTTTCAGGAAGGAGTGAGGAAGAAACGGATGGAGATGATGGAGAGAGAAAGGAAACAAAGAGAACAGGTGAGCTTTTACTGACATCATGGCATGGTTACAAAGGATTTTTATTTCAAATAATTTCATCAAAGAAAGTTTAAAAATGTATCATGGTTTCTAGAAAAATAGTAACCGGAAATGTTTTTTGAGCACCGAAGCAGCATATTAGAACGATTTCTAAAGGATCATGTGACACTGAACACTGGAGTAATGATGCTTTGCCATCACACAAATAAATTGCATTTTTAAAATATATGAAAATTGAAAGCTGTTATTTTAAATATATATTTTTTTACTGTTATTAATTCTTTTATCAATTAGCCGTGGTGAGCATAATAGAACAAACCCAAATTTTTGAAAGATATTGTATACTATATACAGCTCTGGAAAAAAAATAAGAGACCACTTAACATTGATTTCTCAATGTTAAGTGGTCTCATAATTTTTTCAGAGCCATGTTGATTTAAAATAACTCATGCCATATGTTTCTTAAATTCTAAACACTATTTTGATGTTAAAAGAAAATGTTAACATTGTAAGTTTTGAGACTATAGCATTACTGATTGAATGAGTTCACATCAAGTTCAACAGATGGCTGCTCTGGTTTCATTAGATGGATACTATTTCTAATATGTCTCTTGGGTAGAAAGACATTTAAAAGCCTCTTGATTGAGTCAGTTACCCTCAGTAATTGTGTTTCCCTCTGTAGATGTTGTTACTGAAGGCTGCTCAGATGAAGAGATTTGAGAGAGAAAAGGTGAACTGATCAGTGGCCAACTGTAAATGGTTAATTTTAATAAATTGATGTTGGTTCGATTTGTGTTAACTTTGACCTTTTTCATCTCAGCTGAACCGAATCAACCGGGCTCGGGAGCAGGGCTGGAGACATGTGCTCAGCTCTAGTGGAGGCAGCAGTCCTGAGCGAAAGGTGCAATGGTCTTCCTTGTCTGCCACTGGTCAGTCGATAAAAGCTGCTAATATATTTGTCACTCTTACTGTTTGTTTTTCTATGGGTTGGTTTTTTTTTTTTGCACAGTTTTTTGGAGGTGGTGGCATTGGAGCACCACATTCCCCTGGAATAGGCCCCTCCCCTGTGCCTGGTCCCACCCATGCCACGCCTTATCACTTTGGCCCCACCCCTATTCCTTCCTCTGCTCCTTCTTTAGCTCCGAGCAGAGCCCCATATGACCACATCCACCCAGCAGCTGAAAAAACATCCAAACCTATACCTAAAGAGGGTGCTGGAGAAGGAGTCAAGTCTTCAGGGGACAATGGCAGGTGAATCAGATACACTTGAGTGACCCTGTTTTTGTATTTTCTTTTTCTCATTCAAGAATTATTAATTTAACATGCAGCAATAGTCTATGTCATTATCATTAAAGGACTGTTACAGACTCAGGGACGATGAATGGTCATGCTGGCATCCCTGTTAAGGATGTTGTCAGGAAAGAACTACGCAAAACAAGTTTACATAATGAGCAGATTTCAAAGAACGACTATGCCAATAGGTCAGATGTTTCTCATCAGTAATGTCCGTCAGATATTTAGCATGCCTTCACGTAAATAGAGTTGAAATCACTACTTTTGTCTATAGGTTTCGAGGTCAGTTGGCGGCAGAGAGGCATAAGCAGGTGGAAGAGTTTCTACAGAGGAAAAGAGAAGCCATGCTGAATAAAGTCCGTGCAGAAGGACAGCTGGTACGAGTCTTTTAGCTCAACCTCTTCTGGTTAAACGAATGATCTGGGTTCAGTACTTTGTCAACACTGTTTGTGGCGGTTTCCATTTGAAAATAATTTTGACTCATCCCTCAGTTTTAAAGTCAGCATGAAAATAGATAGGAATATCAATTTCTAAATGCATCTTATTGAACTTGTGAACGATTTATCAATTTGACCATTTTTAATCAAAAAACCATAACCCGGTCTTCCAATAAAACAACAGACTTCTCTCTGGTGACACGTGACGCTTCTCAGTTCATTTAGTTCACTTAAACCCGCCCCCTTTTTTTGCAATCGAATGCAAGTTCGCATTCAGATCTGCCTCTGTCTGATGAACAAATGATGGATAGAGCCAAGTCCCCACCCTACTCCTTTCGCTAATCCGTTTCACTCTAATGTACATCACAGTATGGAAGAAATTATCTGTCTGTTGAAAAAAAAAACCAGACAATTTTTTTTAAAAGCTAAAAATGGATTTTGTTTATGTACTGAAGCTAAAACATTTCTTTAAAGGCCCCGATATACAGTACTTAAAGAGATTGAAGAACGAACAGATGTGTCGTCATTTCGAACAAAATCGGGTTCGTTTTGGGGAGTTTTCGAAACCGCTTGCCAAAGCGAACTTATCAGAAAAGTTCACTACGGCTGGTAAACAACTTTGTACTACCGTTGACTTTAGTGCCGCATTACAGAGGTCGTGCAAACATATCCACGTTGCTATGATGATCACATGCTTTTCTTATAATTTATTTTTAAAAAATGTGTTATTGAGAAGAGTGTGCAGCACATATTTACATATTCAGCTAACCGTCGCTCTTAGCAATGTGGTTGGCGTTCGATGTTTGCTTGCAGTATATCGCTGGTCACATATTTCGTTTTACCCCTAAATGAACAACAACAAAAAAATTCACTGTGAGCATATCAGGGTTTTAACTCTCACTTTAGTGACTTAGTCTAGGAAAATTAAATGTTGAAGATCTTTATTACTTCAGGGTGTTTGGGTGTTGAAGTCAGTGATGGTATTGATATTACATTACATTTATGTGGCATTTGTAATATCGGTTTAACCAATGGGTGAATAGGGGGCTCGACAAAACCTGGCCGCCATCTTTGCAAGCTGGACAAACTCCTCCCGATGCAGGAGACCACAAGTGAACAAAGAGGAGGAGGTAGGAGTCCTGTCTGGGACCAAACATCGCTCCTCACTCATCACATCACTTGATCCCCTCATTGCTCGGTTCCTTATTTTAAGTTGTGTCCACCTGAAGTTGCTGCAGACACTCACCAGCATCTGTTGTCCCGTCCCTGCAGAGTGTTTGAAAACCTCCAGTTCATCATTTCACTTTGTCCTTATTCATTCAGAATTACCCATTTTGTTTTTATCTATTTTTTTTGTTTGAGGATGTTGTTCTGCTTCAGCACCCCTTGTTTTGGATCCTTCATTATTTGTACTACTTTTGACGAGGTTTGAGTGTAACTTCAGGATTCCAGCTGATGACCATCTAACTGCTGCTTTTTATGGTCCTCATCAATGGATTCAGTGAATTTGATTTCTGTTGAGTTTGCTGTTCCCACATTACAGCATGAATGTTTAATGTTTTTTTTGTGTGTTTTTTTGTGTGACTTGTCCATATTCTTGTGTGTACATATTTGTTGCAAGGAGACAATGGGAAAAGAACAAAGAGATGATATGCAATCTGTGTGTTTCTCAGGAGTACTTGACGAGATTACGACAGATCAGACTACAGAACTTTAATGAACGTCAGCAGATCAAAGCTCGCCTCAGGGGAGAAAAGGTATATACACCCATATATACACACATACTGTAGATTTATTGCTGACAGTATTGTCAGCTGTATCATTATATGTTATCATCTTTCTAATACCCATAGTAATGTTTAATATTATATATTACCATCAGTTTCAGTGCTTATATACATTATTAAATTTTTGTGATTTTTGGTCTATCACTCTCAGTGTGACAGTGACTCAGACAGTCAGGAGTCATGTGAAGAGGCAGTGCTCAGGAGGAAGAAGATTGAGGCTTTGAAGGTTATATATACTTTTTTTTCATATATTATATTATATTATATATTAATATTTTGAATAATAAAACTGAATGACATACTCTACCGTTAAAAAGAATGGGGTTGATACATTTTTTCTTTTGCTCATCAAAGCTGAATTTATTTGATCAAAAATACAGTAAAACAGTGTTATTTTTAAATATTATTACAAATAAACTCATTAACTCATTTTGTGAAAGGCCCAGTCAAAAGCTCGTGCTGCTGTACTTAAAGAACAGCTGGAAAAGAAGAGAAGAGAAGCATATGAGAGAGAGAAGAAAGCGTGGGAGGATCATGTATGTCATTTTTCTTTACTAATCTTTCTCCTTCTCATCTCTGCTTATCCATGTCTTGTGTGTTGTATTCTACCTGATCTTTTGTGTTAAAGCAGCTTGTTGCGCGGGGAGTGAAGGCTGCTGTTGGAGCCGTAGGTGGAGCTCCACCTCCTTCAGCCGCTCCCGCTCAGACACCTGACTCCACCCCTCAGGAAGCTGTTTCCAAAGCCACGCCCTCCTCTAGACCCACCACTCCAGCCATCTCCATGACGGCTGCTCTGAAGGATGTGGGCGCGGTTAGTCATCCATCACACCTCTTCTTTTATTTGCTAAAACAGCCATCTCATGGTTATCTTTCTTTTCTTTTTTGGTAGATTTCATCAGGGCAGAGTTCTCCTATGAAAGAGGACTCCCTTAAAGCAGAAACATCAAGTGTACAGGTGGGAAATGCGTAATTGGATGTGAGAAATACTATTAATATGAGAGAGCAGTTTATTGAATAATTGTTAATAGGGGTGGACGATATACAGGTAAACACAATAAACCAGTAGAAATTTGTCAACCAGTAGAGATTTTGGACAATCGTCTCTATCCCGGTTACACTCATGTGGCGTTGCTGTGCTGCACGGTCACGGAAGCTTATTGTTTGCATGCCTTTTTAAGTATTGCAGTTTACAAGCAAGTGATATTAAACCGTTGAAGCGATTAGCAGCGAAAGACAACCCATTTTGCCATATGCGTGCGCTCTCTGAGAGACTGTCTCAGCGCTGTCTGAGAGATGCGTGACATGAAGCCGCTGCTCATAGAGTGCCGGAGAACTGAACTGAATGTCAAAGTGACCATGTATTTGCAAATAAACAGTCATTTATGTCTTAAGTGAATGTGAACAGTTGAAAGAGAAACGCACAAGTATAATGGATCCGTGTAGTTGGCCTTTAAGGGTAACTCAACCCCAGATCAGAGCTGGATGCTGGCCCAGCAGAGACAGAAGGGACGAACCGAGGGACAGGCTGAGCTGGGTGGGAGGGTGGGGCGTGCACCTGAGACCCACAATGACGGATTTTTTGACTATGCGAAGGGCGTGATGAGCTCGTGCCAGGGGCGTGGTAGGGAGCCGTTGGAAGAGCCAACATGCGTCACGATGACCTACAATGTCCAGTAGGAAAATTCAACTGCAGTAGCCACTGTTCAACCTTAAGAGGGCAGCAGACGTTTTTACACCATATATTATAGAATTAAAACACTTTATACCCAAATATCAAAACATTTACTTGAATCACTGAACACTTACAGCACTAATAAAGCCCCAGTCTTGCAGATCATTAACTAAAAAAAAGTTGTTTTAGGGTTTAGTTACCCTTTAAAGTGACTGCATCCAAATGTACCTGCTGTTGTTATTAATGTTCATCAGACAGCAAAAAAGAGAAAATCTCTCACTGCTCCTGACTGAATCACTTTTATAACTGGAATAAGAATAAATGTATAATTTACACAGTGAAGACTATGCTGTGTTTTTTATATGTTCGATTACTGTATACAATTTATTTCTAGTGCTTGAAGTTTTTCTCATAGGTCTATTTCATTTGTGTCTTTGTGCTATTGTAGTTTGTTTTTCTGTATGCTTGTAATTTGTTTCTTTTGTTCTTTCTTTATCACTGATTACTTGTCTTCAGTAAGTTTGAGAGTTTTTTTATTTTAATTTAATTTATTTTTTTACTTAAAGGGATACTTCAGCGATTAGCATTAAGCTTTGTATCAGTAGAAATCTGGTAGTATATCTGAATGATCGTGTTCTTTACGACTCCCCCTCGATTCTATTATTATGAAAATGAAAACAATGGTAGGGGTGGTGCCGCAGTGGGCAAGTGATCCAGTGAACCAGTAGCAGTGGCTTTGGGAGTGGCCTCATAGAGCAGGGAAGCAAGTGCATTCTGGGAGTTGTTGTCTTTCGTCCACATGATCCAAAAGTACATTTTCTACGCTAATACATTTTTTTTTTTTTTTAGAGTGACAAGAAGGAGATTCTACGCAGACTCAACCAGAAGGTCCAGACCACTGAGGATGATGCTGAAAAAGATCCCACACCTTGCAGCAATGCACCATGCCCCACTCCTCCACCAATCCAGCCTTCAATCACAGAGGAAAGGCCACCCACAGCTGGTGATAGGAAAAAATGGGAAGCTGTAGCTCCACCCTTACTGTCTGTAGCTGAACAAACTCTGGAGGAGACCTGTGCAACTCTGGCAGGTACCGTATAAACACAACAATCTCATCAATGATTTATTATTATGGCTGTAAAACGTTTTTTTTTTTTTAGTTTTTTTTTTTAGAAAGACTTTAAGACTTTTTAAATAAAATTAATACTGTATGTCCATACAAAACATTCCCATTCAATCTCAAAATAGTCTTTTACCTAATTAAACAGGCTGAGGCACACATTTACATTTTACTACAAATGCGGTAACGGTTTAAAATGCTTGTAAAAAGTGTGCAAGAAGCGTTTTATTCAGTATACACATTTGATTTTGGTTTATGTACCGATGTATCACAACATAGGAATTAGAGACAACAATATTGGAATTATTCTTTGAAATGTGCAGCACATTTATTTAATTAAACCAACATTTTTATTTTTCATTCCCAAATTTAAGACTTCTAATAGTGATAATTAAGACTTTTGACCTTTTTAAGACATTTTATAAGTAATGGTTTGTCGGTTCTGTGTGCTAGTGCAGGTTATTATCTCACAGTTTATAGCTCCTAACTTGATACAACAGGCTGTGTGACTGAGGAATGATTACCTCAAAATGTAAGTCCGTATGCAAGTTGAAAAGTTTAATACATACATCTCTGTAACTATTGTCAATGTCACATGGCAGTGATTATACCCCTCCGTGAGCCAATGTTGGCACGCGTGCCATAGGTTGCCAACCCCTACTTAAGAGATTAATTTCATATGAGCTCACATTTTTACTCTCTATTGTCCTGTCTTAGTTTCTCAGGTGGCATCTCCAGAGACGAATGCTCCTGGTGGAGACAGGAAGAAATGGCAGACTGAGGGTGCACCTCTTCTGTCTGTTGCTCAGCAGACACTGGAAGAAACCAGCCTTACAACAGCCGGTCGACTAGCAGGTAAACTTCCTCACTCTGAGATTCTGTAGATTATACAGCTGAACTATTTACAAATAATTATCAAAATGTCATTTAGTATTTGCTGAAGCAAAGGTGAAACACAAATGGCAAAAGTCAACTTCTTAGCCCACTTAGAAAATGTGCTCTGCTGCACAAGTTGCAGAGACTCACAGATATCGACCTGACAAGTGACTGAGTTTATTGTAGCACTTTGCATTTGCATGAATCTAATGAGAAGCAAATGTACCAACACGAATCAAAATACTGCAGCACTTGGATGCATCTGAAAGCACATGCCATCAGCTCTCATTACATCAGCATCACATATTCATGGTGCCATCCAATGTATTTAGTTATGAAGATTTAGACGAGCTTCAATGGAAAATTGGTGGCTACAGCAGGCCTTGATACAAATTTTAAAAGTGTTTTTGCTAGTCCACTACATGCAGAATAAGACAAGTCAAATATATGTACACACCACTAGTATTTCCAGAGTGAATAGATTATGTACTGGAGTGTGTTTTGTTTTGTAACCATGGAGGGTGTGTTGGGGACTCCAGCCACTCTATAGCAACCGGCTTAATAACAACAGAGTTTTAGGATTTTGTAGATCTCTAATCTTCTTTCTCCGGAAAGCCAAAAATCATGTTTTTGCTGTACATTGTAAAATGGGTGTCTTATTTATATGCAGTAAAAATCTTTTTTTTTTTTTTTTTTGTTTCAGAAAAAACAGCCGGTGAAGTTATTTGCATGGACGATTGGCCAGGGGAGGGGCTAAGGAAGGCTTGGGCACAGAGTCCAGACTCAGAGGTTTTGAAGGTGTTGGAAGCGGCAGAGCTCCAGTCCTTTACTCAGAAACTAGACCCCACCAGCACCTGTGACCTCACACTGACTGGTGAGTCTTTTATCAGAGTGTTTTTTGCCTGTGTTATGTGTCAATAGCTTCTTGTTAATCCTGTACTTCTGTGTCTTTTCATCAGAAAGCCTTAATCCCATTGAAGAGTCATCAGATGCCACTAATGAAGCCATACAAGTGCCTCTCCCTCAACAATGCCAGCCTCCCAGTGGCCATACCAAACAAGAAGTGACATGTCAGGAGACCGTGCCAATCATAGCAGTGGTTAAAAGTCAGGAACTAATCCCCCCAACACCAGAAGAGATACAAATGTCTCAATCTAGAGAAAGTGAGGCAGAGGGTGAGAATAATACACTGAATATGACTGCTTTAGACTTAGCTACATAGATTTAAATATGTATTTTGCATTTAATGTTTTTAACTAAATCACTTTTCTCTGTCCTCCCAGTGGTGGATGACATGGAGTCAGTAGTTCTGGATGACGCCGTACAGAAAACGTCGCAACAGCCCCCAACAGAAGTAATGCAGGCATGGACAAATGACACTCCAGTTTCTCTGTAAGCACTTTTTTTCTGAAATCTTAAAGTAACAGCACACAGGTTTGGAACATAAGCACCATTCAAAAGTTTGGGGTTGGTAAGATAATTACCAGTGCTGTTGAAAGAACTTTCTTCTGCTCAACAAGGCTCCATTTATTTGATAAAAAATTGAATAAAAATCCGACCTATAGCGCAACTATGGCTCCAACGATCTCACTCCCCTCCCTTGCGCCCTGTGCCATGATTTGGTGCTCAAGAAACATTTCAAACTATTATACGTGTTAAAATGCTGTTTAATACATTTGTGGAATCTGTCATACATTTTTTTCCCCCCTGAATTCTTTGATGAAAAAACTGACTGAAATCATTTCTAACATAATACATTTCTTAACGGCCACTTTTGATCAAATAATGCATCCTTGCTGAATAAATGTATTAATTTCTTACAAAAAAATTAAATCTTACAGACTACAAAACTTTGAATGGTAGTGAACAAAATAACAGACCTTTAATCATTGTTTTTTTTTCTTTAATGTTAGGCCAGCAGGGGGCAGAGTAATACAAGCAGAATGCACAGCGATACCGCAAAGAGAGGAGAAACATCCTGAACCTGCAGGTAGTCTCAAGTGCAATGCTAAGACACCTTATCTCCCTCTTACACAAGCATGTCTCATTATGAACCACATCAAAGAGCTCCAGGCTTCCACTTTACTCATCATTTACCTTTTAACAATGTTAATCTGCAGGAGCTTTAAATCAAGTTGTTAAAAAACAAACCAAAAAAAGTTTCTTTCTTTCTTTCTTTTTCCAATAGATGAGTCTCTGTTTGTGAAGCTAAGTAGTAGTCCAGCTCACAGACGTACAGTAGCATTGGCCATCCTGTCTGCCCAATCCTCATTGGAGGACTCTTCCTCTGTCACCTCACGTTCCCGCTCTGTCTCGCCGCTACGTTCCCACCGCCATGATGACGCACTGCTCATCGGCCTCTCCACTGGCCTCTTCGATGCAAACAACCCAAAGGTGAGTGTCGCAATTGGAACAGCACTGTACTTAGTGTGAGTCTCTTTGTGTTGCATTTGTCATATAATCCTATCCATTTTCTTTCTCTCGCATGTTAATACAGACTGCAAAACAGTAAAGCTAAACTCTGGCCAAATCTTCTAGTACTGAAGGCTAGAATGCACTACACTACTACACTACTAACTTTTGAAATCTGAGCTAATTTTAAAACACTAGGAATCATACATTTGGCAACTTTGCAATTGGGCATAGAGAGGAAAAACTGGGTATCACACTGAACTTCTCACACTCTCAATCAATCAGACTTTCAGAACCAAAAACTTGCACACAAAATGTTCTTTGTTGCTAGGAGACACATATGTAAAGAATATGTGTTCTAAAATCTGCTCAAAATATCAAACGTGTTTGATATCATCTAACTGGATGGAGTCATAATAAAATCGGAGTCTGTGCCTGTCATACACTATGTGATTTTTCTGTGAAATCTGTCAACTTTGACTGCCCAAAATCTGCAGGCTTTGACTTTTGGCAACTAGCACCAACACATCCAAACTTTGAATTAAGCAAATCTGGGAGAAAAGTTGTGTTGTGTACAAAAATGTAAGTAGGACTTCTACATTGGATTTTTGACCACAGATTTTTAGAGGTGTACATTTTCAGAAGTGAGTGTAGTTAGAAGGGTGCAGATGCAGAAACCTTTCTGTGGGCAAGCCTCAGTGCCTTGAACTTGATGAGGGCAGCAACTGGCTGCCAGTGGAGTGAAACAAAGAGAGGAGTAATGTCCACTCTCTTGGGTTCATTAAAGACCAAATAATATGCTGGAGCATTTGAAGAGGTTTGAATGCACATGCATGAAGGACAGATAAAAGCATTACAGTACAGTCTAGAAATTACATGCCTGGACAAGGAGTTGCGTAGCATGCTCGGATATTATGGTCTGATTTTCCTGATCTTGATTCCTGATTCCTGATCTGCAAGAAGTGGACTTTTACGACCAAATGAACTTCAAGGACAATATTGCAAATGGTATCCCCAGGTCCTGGATGGGTAGACAAGGATGTTAATTTGAGTTAGAAGTAGGGTTGCACTGATATGAACATTTTGGCTGATACTGATATATTGGCCGATAAATCTAAATCCAAATTTTAATATAATTTCTGAGAGCCTGATTACAAAAACAAAAGTCTTACCATTAAAAGCCATGTCCCAAGCACACAATTATGATGTTCTCATAACACAATAAGCTCCAAGAAGCCGTGGTTTACAGTGAATTTATATCAGCTAAGGGCCGTTGTTAGGTACGAACCCCTTTACAAAAAGAACAAGATATTGCAGCAGACATTCAACAGATTTTTTTTTATTATGAACATAGGACTGACCTGAAGGAAAATGCTAAATCTGACTGCAGGTCACTTGGTCACTCAAACTCTCTCTCAGAATAATACAAGCTTCAATGAACAATATCAGTGAGAACAAACATTGATACGGAGAACTTTTGGTTGAAGCGGTCATAGCTATTGACCAATCAGAGTCAAGGACTGGAACTAACCATTTTATAATTATAATTTTATGTAGCCTATATGACAAACTTGCACTGCACATGTTGCAATTTACTGTTTTCCTTTTTTGAAGTGATTCCAATCATATTTCAAGCAATCCAAAACCATCGTGGGAGACTTAACTTGATTAACAAATGTTCTTATGAACATGTATCGGCCTATACCGATATGCTGCCCGATATATTGTGCATCTCTAGTTAGAAGTGGTGTTCTTTAATCCAGGCTAAGATGCCTATTGAGCAGGCTGAAATTTGTGCGGATGTTGTGCCAAGAAGAGGAGGGGGCTGAGCAGCGAACCCTGAGGTAGCCCGTTAGTTAGCTGACATGACACCTCTGCCCTCCAAGATCTCCTTGTGTGGTAGGACTCTATCCAGCACAGCTCCCATAACAGTGTAAAATCCTGCAGACAAGGCTAGCCAAAGGAAACCGGACGATCTTGAAGAAGCTCCTACCAGCCGCAGGGCTTCAGTGACAGACAGACCTGTGAATGTCAGCTCTTAAAACCTGACTGATTATAGTCTAGCAAGTTGTTCTGTGAGAAGAAAGAAGAAACCTGAACAGGAAGAGAGAGACCAGAGGGTTACCCAAGTTTATTTTCGACGTGTTGAGCAAATGCCAGTGCTGAGTGATGTGCTCTAAAATCACATATGAACTTGTAGAAAAACGGAGGGAATAGGGCCAAGGGGGCAGGTGGTAGGATGGATCAAGAAAGATTATATACCTCAGCCTAGAGAGTGGAGCATTGTGGGTGGGTCGTTGTTATTTATGAATCTGTGGTGTTAAGAACTGCCTGACTTTTATTAACTCAGGTTTTATTAACTCAAAAAGTGTCAAAGTCATCAGCCATATAAATCATACAGTGGGATTTATTTACAGAAATACCAGCTGATAAACCAGAAAGGCCTGTAGGAATTATCAAAGAAAAATATATTTCTAATATACATCTTTTTTTTTTTTTTTTTTCACTTTTGTATTTTTTTTTTTTAACTTAACTAATTTATTAAGGCAGTACATTTAAGTTTTTGATTTAATGTTTACATTTTATTTTACATCCGTTTGTTTTAATTACAGAAAACAATTTTGGGAACACTTCAATAAGGTTCCATTTGTTAACATTAGTTACAACTATGTAAACTTGCATGAAATGTCAATGAAAAATTATTTTAAAGTATTGATGCATTTTAGTTAATGTTAAAGGAGCACACCGACTTTTTGGGACTGTAGCTTATTCACCATATCCCCCAGAGTTAGATAAGTCCATACAGCCCATTCTCATCTCTGTGCATCCCATAACTGAGTCTGACGCACCCACCGCTAGCCTAGCTTAGCACAAAGACTGGAAGTAAACGGCTCCAGATAGCCTACTGCTCAATAAGTGACAAAATAATGCCAACATTTTCCTATTTACATGTTGTGATGTGTATAGTTACATTGTGTACTAAGACCGATGGAAAATTATAAATTCGAATTTTCTAGACCGATATGGCTAGGGACTATACTCTCATTCCTGTGTAATAATCCAGGAACTTTGCTGCCGTGCCATGGGTGTAGCGGCGCAATGACATTACGCAGCACCTGAAAATAGGCTAACTTCTGTCATCATAACCAACGTGACAATCTCCTTGCACAGAGAGCGTGCTGGGGACTAGTTTACAATAAACACCGCAAAGGACTGTGAAGAAATGTAGGTGTGTGTGTGTTTGTCTTAATTGAAAGATATGAGACTATTACAGAGCATAGTAATGGAGGACCCGACTGCTGCCATTCATCACACTGATTAGAGCAGAATCTTTTACACTAGACAAGGCGAGAGATGAAGAGAGGTCTGGAAAGAGCTAGAAAAAGACTATGAGGAAGAAAGATATGGCACTATAGCAGGAGAAACAGATGGCAGTCTTCGATAATGCATAGCACTTAGTACAGAATGATAGAGGAGCTCAGATTTGTATCTCAGAGTTTTTGTTTGTGGTGATTTGTTTTCCACAGACTAAATTTGTGTTTGTGTGCACATAATGGTGTGTGCATGCAGGGATAGGCATATGTATGAGTGTGGATATGCCTCAGGGCATAACTGTGCTGGAAGGACTGCTGAATGTGTGTGTGCATGTGTGTTTGAGTTCCTGAGTGGAGCGTTATTAATGCGATTCTTCCACATCCTTGATGTGCCAGTAAACCAAAAGGACTTTGCGCTGGCCTGTGTACTTTTTTCGCCCACCCCACAGGCGCACATACACAAATGCTTTTCTTTGCCCTCACAAAAGCACATTAACATTCACACCCACGCCCACACTTTCACAAACACGCACTCACATTTGGCCTTTTGGCTTACTTGCACCCAACCCTCTGGACAACTGGACAGGCAGATCACACACACACACACACACACACACACACACTAAATGCTGTCTTTCTCAGTACAGGCTGTCAGTCTGTTTAATCAGCACTCCTCTCCTCTCCCTGTGCAAGTGTGAGAACACAGTGCGTCTCTGTACTGACGACTGTAGTGGAGATGGATGACTGCGCCGATATTAAAGCCCTCCTCTGCTCTGTGGAGACGATTTTAAGTCCCTGCTGTGTGTTAAATAGCCAAGTTGTTTCATTCCTGTGCACGATTCAGATTGAACAACTTCAAACTGCAGCTTAAAGACTGCTTGTGCATTTTTTTTTTTAATCCAATTCAAGTTGACTGACTGTGTAGTCTAATTAAAATGTTGGTTTGTTGCACCAAAAGTAGTCATTTTCTTCTTTTTTTTTCCTTTTTTTTTATGACAATTTCCACCTATGTCTGACTCTTATAACTAAAGCTTGCACGATAAAAAGATACCGATAGCCAATTATTCATAATGATATCTGTGGATGCCGATAGTTTGATTTTCTTAAGGACAAAATCTATCTCTCCCAACTAATGCTGTAAACTATACAGGAAACCCTCTAATTTTGTACATTACTATAATATTAGAAGTTAAAATGAACAACAAAGCCTACTATTATATTCTATTATATTCATAGTTTGGGGGTGGGTTTGGAAACCTTCCTAAAATAAACATGATGGACTTTTGATGCATGATGCATTTTTAAACGGGACACTTTTTGACACTATGCCTCTAAGACTTCCATGTGAATGCCCTTCTTCGCATGTGAGATTAAATTAAAAACAATGTTTATTTAAGTTTGCGTTGGCTGTGATATAGTTGGTTCTGCCTCATTGTTCAATGACAGTCTCTTTGCAAAGCCTGAATTGCATTGTGACAGGTTCACAAAACAATCCGCACTGAAATGTGCTGCACAAACTGTGAAGGTCAGACTGAAACAATCAGGGATGTTGTTAAAAATAAACTTCAAATACTTGTTTCTAACATTAGGATCCTTCTGTCTATGCAGGGACACAGGTGCTACTGCACAGTACGGCACAATGAGTAAACTTCCTGCACCTCCTAGATTCAAAATGGTACTTTGAACGTGTGCATATTTTTACATGCTCATGTCATGGCTGTGACTACACAACCATGAAGCTTGCAGGATGAGCCGTTTTTGCACCTTATTTTTAATAAACATTCTGAGTGAAGTAGGGAGGGAGATTTGCATTTGTACATTCAAGTTTTTTGCTTCAAAAGAACATGAATATTTCTGTTTTCAGTTTCTTGTGTGGGTATCTGGTTTGTGATGTTTGAAATCACTCTGTGTGTGTGTGTGTGTGTGTGTGTGTGTGTGTGTGTGTGTGTGTGTGTGTGTGTGTGTGTGTGTGTGTGTGTGTGTGTGTGTTTTGTATCAGATGTTGAGGACGTGCTCCTTACCAGACCTCAGTAAAGTGTTCAGTGATGCTGCAGAAACTGAAGGTGCCAGCGTTCCTAACAACAACCTGGAGATTGAGGATCTGGAGGATAAAGCGGATGAGGAGTCTGATCCTGAGGAGTAAGACACACACAAAACTTGATGCATGTGTACCTACTCACATAAACACACCCTCACTTATGACTGTCTCTGTCTCAGTGTGTATGAGGATGAAGATTTGAGGGAGCTCAGAGCATCTATGGAGAGGCTTCTCCAAGAGCAGCGCAGTGAAGATGATGATGATGATGATGATGATGATGAGGACAATGATGGAGGTGGATCCAATGGCAGCCCGGCTGACGAAGAGGCAGCTGGTCTTAATGGGCTGGCTATTGCTGGTGATGACAAATGCAGTCCAGAGGAGGAGTGTTTTAATAGAATGGCTGAAGAAGAGGATGATGTTAGCCATGGTGAGGAAGAGCCAGGAGGGCCAGTTATTAATGGAATGGAGGTTGAGGAAGATGAAGAGCAGAACAGCAGTGAAGACCAGCTCAATGAGGAGTGGCAGTCAGGTAATACAATCACGACTGCACCCATAAACATCTACAGCTGCATAGCCACGAACAGAGCACAAAGGTTGAACACATCCGCTAAAACAGCACAACAGCTAGACACAACAGCTAACCATATCCGTTAAAATTGCTCAAAAGCTAACCATATTCATTAAAACCGCTAACTATATCCGATAAAACAGCTCAACGGCTAACCATATTCATTAAAACAGCTCAACCTCTAAGTATATACGATAAAACAGCTCAACGGCTAACCATATTCGTTAAAACAGCTCAACGGCTAACCATATTCATTAAAACAGCTCAACGGCTAACCATATTCATTAAAACAGCTCAACGGCTAACCATATTCGTTAAAACAGCTCAACGGCTAACCATATTCGTTAAAACAGCTCAACGGCTAACCATATTCGTTAAAACAGCTCAACGGCTAACCATATTCGTTAAAACAGCTCAACGGCTAACCATATTCATTAAAACAGCTCAACCGCTAAGTATATCCGATAAAACAGCTCAACGGCTAACCATATTCGTTAAAACAGCTCAACGGCTAACATATTTGTTAAAACAGCTCAATGGCTAACCATATTCATTAAAACCGCTAACTATATCCGATAAAACAGCTCAACAGCTAACCATATTCATTAAAACCGCTAACTATATCCGATAAAACAGCTCAACAGCTAACCATATTCATTAAAACGCACTATATTCGTTAAAACAGCTCAACGGCTAACCATATTCATTAAAAAGCTAACTATATCGTTAAAACAGCTCAACAGCTAACCATATTCATTAAAACGCTAACTATATCCGATAAAACAGCTAACTAATATATTCATTAAAAAGCCGCGGCTAACTATATAAAACCGCTAACTATATCCGATAAAACAGCTCAACGGCTAACCATATTCATTAAAACCGCTAACTATATCCGATAAAACAGCTCAACAGCTAACCATATTCATTAAAACCGCTAACTATATCCGATAAAACAGCTCAACAGCTAACCATATTCGTTAAAACAGCTCAACGGCTAACATATTCGTTAAAACAGCTCAACGGCTAACCATATTCGTTAAAACAACTATATCCGTTAAAACAGCTCAACGGCTAACCATATTCATTAAAACCGCTAACTATATCCGATAAAACAGCTCAACAGCTAACCATATTCATTAAAACCGCTCAACTATATCCGATAAAACAGCTCAACAGCTAACCATATTCGTTAAAACAGCTCAACGGCTAACATATTCGTTAAAACAGCTCAACGGCTAACCATATTCATTAAAACCGCTAACTATATCCGATAAAACAGCTCAACAGCTAACCATATTCATTAAAAACCGCTAACTATATCCGATAAAACAGCTCAACAGCTAACCATATTCGTTAAAACAGCTCAACGGCTAACATATTCGTTAAAACAGCTCAACAGCTAACCATATTCATAAAAAAGCTCCGCTAACATATATCCGATAAAACAGCTCAACGGCTAACCATATTCATTAAAACCGCTAACTATATCCGATAAAACAGCTCAACGGCTAACCATATTCATTAAAACAGCTCAACGGCTAACCATAAACGTTAAAACAGCTCAACGGCTAACCATATTCATTAAAACAGCTCGCTAACTATATCCAATAAAACAGCTCAACAGCTAACCATATTCATTAAAACCGCTCAACTATATCCGATAAAACAGCTCAACGGCTAACCATATTCATTAAAACCGCTAACTATATCCGATAAAACAGCTCAACGGCTAACCATATTCATTAAAACAGCTCGCTAACTATATCCGATAAAACAGCTCAACGGCTAACACCATATTAAAAAAACCGCTAACTATATCCGATAAAACAGCTCAACGGCTAACCATATTCATTAAAACCGCTAACTATAGATAAAACAGCTCAACGGCTAACCATATTCATTAAAACCGCTAACTATATCCGATAAAACAGCTCAACGGCTAACCATATTCATTAAAACCGCTAACTATATCCGATAAAACAGCTCAACGGCTAACCATATTCATTAAAACCGCTAACTATATCCGATAAAACAGCTCAACGGCTAACCATATTCATTAAAAAGCTCGCTAACTATATCCGATAAAACAGCTCAACGGCTAACCATATTCATTAAAACGCTAACTATATCCGATAAAAAGCTCAACAGCTCAACCGCTAACCGATAAAACAGCTCGCTAAAACAGTTAAAACAGCTCAATGGCTAACCATATTTGTTAAAACAGCTCAACAACGCTAACCATATTCGTTAAAACAGCTCAACGGCTAACCATATTCATTAAAACAGCTCCGCTAACTATATCCGATAAAACAGCTCAACAGCTAACCATATTCATTAAAACCGCTAACTATATCCGATAAAACAGCTCAACGGCTAACCATATTCATTAAAACCGCTAACTATATCCGATAAAACAGCTCAACAGCTAACCATATTCATTAAAACCGTTAACTATATCCGATAAAACAGCTCAACGGCTAACCATATTCATTAAAACCGCTAACTATATCCGATAAAACAGCTCAACAGCTAACCATATTCACGTTAACTATATCCGATAAAACAGCTCAACGGCTAACCATATTCGTTAAAACAGCTCAATGGCTAACCATATTCGTTAAAACAGCTCAACGGCGCTAACTATATTTGTTAAAACAGCTCAACCGCTAACCATATCCGATAAAACAGCTCAACCGCTAACCATAGCTAAAACAGCTCAACCGCTAACCATATTTGCTAAAACAGCTCAACCGCTAACCATATTTGCTAAAACAGCTCAACCGCTAACCATATTCGTTAAAACAGCTCAATGGTTAACTATATTCGTTAAAACAGCTCAACCGCTAACCATATCCAATAAAACAGCTCAACGGCTAACCATATTCATTAAAACCGCTAACTATATCCGATAAAACAGCTCAACGGCTAACCATATTCATTAAAACCGCTAACTATATCCGATAAAACAGCTCAACGGCTAACCATATTCATTAAAACCGCTAACTATATCCGATAAAACAGCTCAACGGCTAACATATTCGTTAAAACAGCTCAACAGCTAACCATATTTGTTAAAACAGCTCAACGGCTAACATATTCGTTAAAACAGCTCAACGGCTAACCATATTCATTAAAACCGCTAACTATATCCGATAAAACAGCTCAACAGCTAACCATATTCGTTAAAACAGCTCAACGGCTAACCATATTCGTTAAAACAGCTCAACGGCTAACCATATTCATTAAAACCGCTAACTATATCCGATAAAACAGCTCAACGGCTAACCATATTCATTAAAACCGCTAACTATATCCGATAAAACAGCTCAACGGCTAACCATATTCATTAAAACCGCTAACTATATCCGATAAAACAGCTCAACAGCTAACCATATTCATTAAAACCGCTAACTATATCCGATAAAACAGCTCAACGGCTAACCATATTCATTAAAACCGCTAACTATATCCGATAAAACCGCTCAACAGCTAACCATATTCGTTAAAACAGCTCAATGGCTAACTATATTTGTTAAAACAGCTCAACCGCTAACCATATCCGATAAAACAGCTCAACCGCTAACCATATTTGCTAAAACAGCTCAACCGCTAACCATATTCGTTAAAACAGCTCAACGGCTAACCATATTCATTAAAACCGCTAACTATATCCGATAAAACAGCTCAACAGCTAACCATATTCATTAAAACCGCTAACTATATCCGATAAAACAGCTCAACGGCTAACCATATTCATTAAAACCGCTAACTATATCCGATAAAACAGCTCAACAGCTAACCATATTCATTAAAACCGTTAACTATATCCGATAAAACAGCTCAACGGCTAACCATATTCATTAAAACCGCTAACTATATCCGATAAAACAGCTCAACAGCTAACCATATTCGTTAAAACAGCTCAACGGCTAACCATATTCGTTAAAACAGCTCAATGGCTAACTATATTTGTTAAAACAGCTCAACCGCTAACCATATCCGATAAAACAGCTCAACCGCTAACCATATTTGCTAAAACAGCTCAACCGCTAACCATATTTGCTAAAACAGCTCAACCGCTAACCATATTTGCTAAAACAGCTCAACCGCTAACCATATTCGTTAAAACAGCTCAATGGTTAACTATATTCGTTAAAACAGCTCAACCGCTAACCATATCCGATAAAACTGCTCAACGGCTAACCATACCCGATAAAACAGCTCAACGGCTAACCATATTCGTTAAAACAGCTCAACCGCTAACCATATTCGCTAAAACAGCTCAACCGCTAACCATATTCGTTAAAACAGCTCAATGGCTAACTATATTCATTAAAACAGCTCAACCGCTAACCATATCCGATAAAACTGCTCAACGGCTAACCATATCCGATAAAACTGCTCAACGGCTAACCATATCCGATAAAACTGCTCAACGGCTAACCATATCCGATAAAACAGCTCAACGGCTAACCATATTCGTTAAAACAGCTCAATGGCTAACTATATTCGTTAAAACAGCTCAACCGCTAACCATATCCGATAAAACTGCTCAACGGCTAACCATATCCGATAAAACAGCTCAACCGCTAACCATATCCGATAAAACAGCTCAACCGCTAACTATATTCGCTAAAACAGCTCACAGGCTAGATACAACCATTAATAAAGCAATACAGCTAGAAACAACCGCTAACTATATCTGTTAAAACCGGACAACAGCTAGACACAATTGATAACACAACGACAAGACACAACAGCTAACCAACAACTAAAACAACACAACAGCTAACCATATCTGCTAAAACAGCATAATAGCTAGACATAACTAACACCACACAACAGTGAACACAGTATAACTGCTAAATGTATCCGTAAAAAGTAGGACAGCAGCTAACAAAATCCTCAAGTGCAACTCAATAGCTAGTCATGTTCACAAACACAACACAACAGCTAACCACATCTGTGAACACAACACAGATGCTGACACCATCCCCAAACACAATAGAACTGTACTCCAAATACATCACAAACAAATATCATGTTCAAAACTTTGTTGCTAAGCACATTAAAAATGAAAACCAATATTTATTAAGCTATTGTTCTAGCTAATTAAATCTGGTGATTGATTTACAGTGTGTGGAGTGACATTGGCAAATAACACTTTCAATACTGAGTCAGCATAGTATCAGCCAATATTCCACAACAATACACTTTGTAATAGATTGTAGCATGTCTTTATACCTGTGCATGGCTATGAATGCAGATGACAGTGAGGAAGAGGACGACGAAGAACTAGAGCAGCAGGACAGTATCTTCAGTCGTCTGGAGGAGCTGCGGTTCCATCTAGAGCAGGCCATGGGCTTTGAGAACTTCATCCAAGCCTACAACAAGATCAAGGTCTGAGTTCCTCCGCTTTGCATTAAATGTCAACTGTCACCATGTCTCCAATGAGATTCCGTGGTTTTGTCCCCGGTTGAATGCACTGCGGAAATTCTGCACATCTAAGATGTCTTTAGCGGTCAAACACCACCAATAACAATGCAGCCATGTTCTTCTGAGATGAGGACTCATCTAAGTTTTGTTTTTAGCCTTTGGGAATTGGATACAGATGTTATCCTTGACCTTTAAGAATGTTAAATGTGCTGCTTTATGATGCTTTTTATATATAGTTTGTCACACTGGAAGTGCAATAAACTCTAGTAATTTGCTGCAATTCTTTGCTTTTTGCTGCCATTCTGTAGTCAAAATGACCTTATAATTCTTAACTGAAATGGTTGGTTCACCCAAACATGAACATCCTGTCATCATTTACTCATGTTGCTCCAAACCTATGATTTTCTGTGGATCAGATTTGTTTAGACTCAAGTGTACTTCAAAATATCTTTTATTGTTTGCCTTAGAAGAATGGAAGTCATACAGGTTTGTAACGACATGAGAGTGAGTAAATGATGAAAGAATTTAATCTTTGGCTGAATTATCCCTTTAAAGGTTCAGTGTGTAATATTTATGAGGATCTATTGACAGAAATGCAATATAATATACATAACTATGTTTTCAGTGGTGTATAAAGACCTTACATAATGAACCGTTATGTTTTTATTACCTCAGAATGAGCCATTTCTATCTACATACACCGCGGACAGTGAAGTCACTATTCTGCGCCGTCATGTTTCTATGGTAGCTCTAAACGTTCAAACTGCTATACGGAGTGCTAGCTACTCTCTGCTGACGACATCTTTGTCCTGTGTCAGCCACTGTAGCTTCTCTATGTGCTTCGAAAGGGAGGGGTGAGGGGTGGGCGATTTGCAATTCACAACCTCACCACTAGATGTCGCTAAAATTTACACAGTGCACCTTTAAGGACTTTAATGGACTTGAATTGGTTTGCATGACTTTATCCAATATTAGATTGTTATTTGTATGAATTTTCTTTCTTTATTTAGGCGATTCATGAGGATGAAGATGAGAACATTGCAATGGGCTCCAGCATGGTGCAAAGCATTCTGGGAACTGAGCACCAGCACTTGTATCCTAAAATCCTCCATTTGGTAATGGCTGATGGAGCTTACCAGGAAGGTAAAGTGTTTACACACACATTCTCACTCATCTCATCTGATGCTCTTACACTAGTTAATTCAGTCGGATGCTTGCAGAAATAGAGCTTTGTGACATGGATGGGTGTAGAAGAGGGCAATTATGTCATTCAGTGCAGTAATTCAAGCACTTTAGAGAATGGCCTGAGAACACACATAAACACGCATTCATAAAGAGATGCATTGACTATGGTTTTTATTTAGACAGAGTCTGAATGTGTACTCATTTTATGTATACCTTCCCCAGTTATTTATTAATTTCTTACAGACACAAGACCGTAATAAAAAAGTATTATTAAATTAAATGCATATCAATTATAAATATAATTTGTTGTTATTATTAATAATAATGTGATGTATCAGGATGTGGAACTAAACTCCTCCAGGGCTGAAGTTGTCCATCCATGTATTATATGTTTGTTAAATTATTGTTATCACTAACAGAATATTATTATACATATTTTATGCTCCATTAATATACATATGTATACAGTACATATATTTTAGGTATGTGAGCGTCTACCTCACCCAGTTATTTTTGCAGTTTTTATTCCTAGACTTATTCACGGTACAATACCAAATAATATCAATAATATCAAAAATAATTTATAAATTGATAATAATAGTAGTAATAGTAGTAGTAGTAGTAGTAGTAGTAGTAGTAGTAGTAGTAGTAAGTAAAAACACAATACACATATGTAAAAATAAAAAAATAATAATAAAACCATCACACAACAATGTGAGAAAACAGAACGATTTGCTAATTTCATATCTTAAAGGCACAGTATGTAATTTTCTCCACTAGAGGTCGCTTATTCAAAACAAAGGCGTAGCTTAAATGACGCCTTGATTTCTTGGAGTTGTCGTCTTCCCCTCTACAGCCGGTGGAAAAGAATCCGATAGGACTCGGGCAGAAATCATATTCATGGATGAGCTAATGTATTAAAGATTTATTAGCGTTACTGTAGTATGAAGCAGGGTGGAGCGTAATGAGGCGCTGGAGCGATTGCTAATGAGAGACGAGCGCGACACACGGCTCGAGGGCAGTGGAGCTTTATTCTGCTGTAGACAGCGCTTCCGCTTCTGCTCGTGTGTATGTGGGGGAACACAGCGCTGTTTTATCATATTACACACATTTGAGTGTGTTGAGAGTTATGTTATAATGCTACTCTGTGCGTTCTCTCGGCGGCTACTATGAGAAACTTGTTCACACTGCAGTGAGCTAGATTGATATTAGACACGGTAAAACATGGTACTCGCGGTAAATCAAGAAAACAAGACTTAAACAATAAGACTAACTGTGTTGAGCTGGAGAACAGTGATTTAGTTTTCTGTCGATGAATGTCTCCAAACAGTTGCTCACCTGTCTAATAAAACACATCATATATTAAAGCATCTTTGGGATAATGTAAGTACACAAGTCAACAAAATATATAACATTGTTCTAGTGGTTTTTGGATATTTTAAACAAAAAATCTTACATATTGTGCCTTTAGTGCGTGCGTTCTTTCACTTGTCCAAACAGAATTAGTTGGAGTGAAATAGACAAACTGTTCAAATCCGAAGTGCCTGCTCGTGCAGCAGATGTATGCGGCACAAGAAGTCTCTGAGCAGTTCCAGGGCATTCGGGTCAGGTCACATCATTTGGGTTAAGGCGCATACATGTGTCTGCTTGTGTATGTAGCAGCCTCTGATTGATGTGAGGGTATTCCTGGCATTTACACTGTGTGTTCAGGGCTAACTCCAGATTATGGACTTTAATGTGACCTCTGACATCAGAAATATACCCTGGAAGTTTTCTTCAGCTCTCGGTCTCGTAAGTGAGTTGATTATCCTATAACAGTTTCTCTGTTTCTTTCTCTTCTTTCGCTCTCTCTCAGATAATGATGAATAGAAGTTATTCATCCGTCCCGTTGGCAGCCTTGAACAATCTGCTGGCAGGCTGAAGTGTTCCCATGATGCACTCTGACAGGCCGAGGAGGTGCTGTGGGGCAAGGGGGGAGTGAGAGAGAGGGGGGAAAGGGGAAATGGGCCACTCAAGCATGGGCAGTTAAGAGTCCACGTTTGATTGTAGTTCTCCTTCCATATCCCAAGTAACTGAAGCACTTCTCTGTAAATTCTGTGCATATAAATGTGCTGTGGATAATTATATTTAACCAAAGCATAGCCGAGTGTTAGCAGGCGAGAAGTAATAACTCTCAGACAGAGATGTACATGTGTATCCTCCTAGCTGATGACAGACTGTATGTGAAAATGCTGCTCCTGCTGTATTTACAACAGCTGAAGCCATGGAAACTGCTTTTTAAGGCTCTAGACTGGCCAGGGAGGTCTAGTTCAGGGGTCAGAGGTCAATTATCTGCCCAATATCAGGTGCTTGCACACAACAGGCAGCGGGTTTTAACCAGCTGTCTACCTCAGACAACAGACTAGTCGAAACTTATAGTCTAAAAATACCAGTCTTCTGAAATTTTCTGAACCTTTTTTTTTAATACTTTTTACATGTCTTCATAACATGCTCAAATATTATTTTGCCTCTTTCAAGATTTCTTACTGGTGTATATTAAAGCATTATTTCAGGACTTAAAACTGTTATTTAGGGAGAGTTACTATGCATATAAAGTGCACTAGCACACTTAATGGGTTTATTAACAAGATCGTTCACCCAAAAATTAATATTCTGTCATAATTTACTCACCTTTGTGTCATTTCAGACCTGTATGACTTTCTTTCTTAAAATAAGATATTCTGAAGAATATTTAAATTGTTTTAAAGTGTGTGTGTGTGGCATACCGGTTTGAAACGACGTGATGATGGGGGAATTTTAATAAAATTATTAAATTTAATTTTTGGGTGAACTATCACTTTAAGAGCTTTTGTTCATTTTGTGCATGTTTTAAGCAGATGTATTGAGACGGACTCTTTCTTTTAGTTGCTGGCAGAATGTGGTACTTGAAAGTGTACAGAAAACTGTTAAATAATTTGCAAGCATTGCTGTCTGATTGCATGTCACAATATATATATCTATATATCTTTGTACTGAAATAAACTTGTTTTTGGGGGGCTCTTTTTCAAAGAATGTGCCTGTCTATTTGGCAATAAAACACTGCTTTGGATGTGAAACAGCTGAGGTAAAATCAGTTGCCAATATGTTTTCAGCTACCTAGATGGGCGGGCTTTTCTTCACCTATCCTCCACCTGATTGGTCCGGTGAACTGTCAGTCAGCGGCAGCCGTGCAGCTGTCACAAGAATTGGCTGGAAGCATGTAGGGGTTTCCCCTTATCACAGAACACCCGTACATTCTCAGACAACCACAAACTATTGTGGGTGTGTGTATAAGTTGTGTCTTTGCCAGATATCCTGAGTCACAGTGTTTGCTTTCATTAAATCGAGCCTTTCCGAATTCACTCATGTGTATTTCCGACCAAGATAATTGTGTTATCAAATTACTTTGTGGGTGTATACTACTGTTTAAAAGCTTGAGGTCAGAAAGAAAGTACTTTTTTTCAGTAAGGATGTGTAAAACATTTATGTTTATTTAATATATATATAATAATAAAAATATAAACAACGTATTATATTACATATATGTTGTGCATAAATGATTTCTGTTTCCAGGGTATCCAGGGCCCCTGTGCAGGTTGCTATGGGCCCCTATAATCATCACCACCTTTCACCAGCCCATATCACCATGATATCATTTCAACATTGATAAATAATAAGAAATGTTTCTTGAGCAGCAAATCATCATATCAGAATGATTTCTGAAGGATCATGTGACACTGATTTCAGCTTTGCCATCGCTGGAATAAATTACATTTTAAATATTCAAACAGAACAGTTTCACAACGTTGCTCTCTTTGGAATTTTAGTTTAAATAAATGCATTCTTGCATAAAAGCCATTTCTATCTCCATACACCCCGGGTCCACTTACAGTGAAGTCACGTTTCTACAGTAGCCCTAAACCATAGACTGTAAAAAAGATGGACGACTCGCCTTCACTCTTCTGTTGACGTGAAGCCGCCAGTGTTTAAATATGGCGCTGACATCTTGGAGCCCGAGTCTGCGCAGTAGTGAGCGTGAAGTTGAGCCGCGATTTCAAGGTCCTGCCCACACTCCCGCCTAATCAACAGCAAATTGTGACATAAACAGTTATGGAAATGTAGAGATTAAAGTTAAAGGAGATATGGATTTTAACAAATCAAAATTGCCATTCATCATGACCTCTAATGCAAACATTATCCATTAAAGACATAATTGATAACTAATTGGTACAGCAAACAAGTCTCTGGAACTATTTTATATTTGATCATTTTATATTTGATCAGGCATAACATGACTACTGACAGGTGAAGTGAATAACATCTCTTCATCACGGCTCCTGTTAGTGGGTGGGATATATTAGGCAGCAAGTAAACATTTTGTCCTCAAAGTTGATGTGTTAGAAGCAGGAAAAATGGGCAAGTGTAATGATTTGAGCGTGTTTGACAAATTGTGATGGCTAGACTGGGTCAGAGCATCTCCAAAACTGCAGCTCTTGTGGGGTGTTCCCGGTCTGCACTGGTCAGGATCTATTAAAAGTGCCCCAAGGAAGGAACAGTGGTGAACCGGCGACAGGGTCATGGGCGGCCAAGGCTCAGTGATGCATGTGGGGAGTGAAGGCTGGCCCGTGTCGTTCGATCAAACAGACGAGCTACTGGAGCTCAAATTGCTCAAGAAGTTAATGCTGGTTCTGATAGAGAGGTGTCAGAATACACAGTGCACCGCAGTTTGTTGTGTATCGGGCGGCATAGCCGCTGACCAGTCAGGGTGCCCATGCTGACCCCTGTCCACCACCGTAAACAGTGGGCACGTGAGCATCAGAACTGGACTACGGAGCACATGGATGTCCGGTTGCATCACTTACCTGGGGAACACATGGCACCAGGATGCACTATGGGAAGAAGGCAAGCCAGCGGAGGCAGTGTGATGCTTTGGGCAATGTTCTACTGGGAAACATTGGGTCCTGCCATCCATGTGACTGTTACTTTGACACGTACCACCTACCTAAGCATTGTTGCAGACCATGTACACCCTTTCATGGAAACGGTATTCCCTGCTGGCTATGGCTCTTTCAGCAGGATAATGCGCTCTGCCGCAAAGCAAAAATGGTTCAGGAATGGTTTGAGGAGCACAACAACGAGTTTGAGGTGTTGGCTTGGCCTCCAAATTCCCCAGATCTCAATCCAATCGAGCATCTGTGGGATTTGCTGAACAAACAAGTCCGATCCATGGAGGCCCCACCTCGCAACTTACAGGACTTAAAGGATCTGCTGCTAACATCTTGGTGCCAGATACCACAGCACACCTTCAGGGGTCTAGTGGAGTCCATGCCTTGACAGGCCAGCAAAAGATGGAGCAACACAATAGTAGGTCGTAATGTTATGCCTGATCGGTATATAAATCAGTGAATGGATTATGAGCATGCATATTGAAAAAGCAAATGCATGACTTATAATTTGTAGAATAGTAATACTTACAAGTATAAATGGGGCTATAATTTATTATAAGCATGGACTTCATAGAAAGTGTTACCATAAGCATTTTGCCCTGAACTACCAGGCAAACACTTTCTGTGATATCAATTAGCCTCACTCTGTTTCATGTTTTGTATGTTTTTTATATCCATTGTCACAGTTAATTATGCCTCGTTGATGGCTTTGTGCTATGCAAATACAGCTCCTTCATCCTGTGGGAGAATAAATTATGGTGTACAAGGAAGCACTGATGGATGGAAGAGTGGATTTTTATTTTCTTCAACGTGACAGAGTTTTACTCTCATTTGAGTGCCTTTTAATTTTTTAGGACGTATATGTTGTACTGCCATTTTAGAAACGGCAGGGTGTCATTAATCACACCGTTACGGTTAATGCTCTTGAAATGCTTTCAATTTAAAAAAGGCAATGTAATTATTTATCATCTAAACGACTGCTTACAGATTTCATTTGCACTCATTTACCATTGCAAGTAAAAGTTGGGCTCATGATACGAACATTTCAATGATTTATTGCATTGATATAATGTTCAATATTCCTGGTCAGGAGTTGGGGACTTTTAATCAAGGCCTGTGCTGGACACTGTGGGAATGTTTAATATGTTCATGACGGATGAGGTCAGTGGAACAAGGCAATAAGACAGCAGAATGGATTGGGCAAGAAAAAGCTGTTATCCTGGTCTCACCCTCCATTCCTGTCTTTTACCCATTTATCAAATCCCAGGGGTTGACTTAATTGACTTCCCGATTTCGGTTCCCAAAAGGCGATATGCGAGTCTCTTATGTATATATGCAATACATACATATTCACGCTCCGTTTGCCATGCACACACATGAATGAATGAATCGTTTATGTCTGACCTCACTAATTTCACCGATGGCTTTGTGCCTAATCTGACAAGTGTTTTGCCTGGAGGTATAATTTTGCAGAGTCCTTCTCTCTGTGAGAGTTGAAAACGCAGATCTAGTTTATTTGTACAGTCTCTCTGTGGGCTTCTTAAAGTGGGTTAGGTTGAGTTAAAAACCTCCCCCACCTGAAGGCAGATTAATACTGCTCTTTCATTAACCTCTGCACTATTATCTGTCTCTGGTGTGGAAACAGACATTCAATATCCTGCTGAAGTTCTGCTGAGACAGGAACGGTGAGATTATCGATAGCGCGAGCTGCAAAGCATGTATTGATAGATGTATTTGAGTAGGATAGAGAGGGAAAGAGAAAGCAGGATGTGTTAGATGACGAACTGCAGAGAACATTTGGTGCAAAGAAATGTGTTTATGTGGGGAGATCAGGGAGTGTTGTGACACATTTTGCTTCAAAGTCTGAAACTCAGTGTTACATGTCAACCCTTTATATAAGATTCCCATGTTTATCTGATACACATTAATTAAATCTAAAATTTATCCCTAAACTGTGTAAATTAATGTCAAGTACAAAAAGCGCTGTTGTTATAACCTACAACACCACCGGGATAGGTTATACAGTGCCCTCCACTAATACTGGCACCCTTGGTAAATATGTTGATTGTTTATTTTGATCCTTTTGATTCAAGATTCAAGATTCAAGAGTTTTATTTGTCACATACATTTGTTTTGGATCGTTGTCCTGATGGAAGATCCAACCACGGCCCATTATCAGATTTCTAGCAGAAGCGTCAGGTTTTGATTTTTATCTGTTGATGCTAGAATCCATGATACCATGAATCTGAACAAGATGTCCAGGACCTCCAGCAAAAGAACAGACCCACAACATTAAAGATCCAGCGGTGTATTTAACCGTGGGCATGGGGTACACTGTAAACCAGAATAAGTTGGCAAAACTCAAAAAATTTGAGGCCTCAACATTTTTAAGTAAAGAAATTCTAAGTTAAGCAGAACTGGCATATTTTTATTTTATACTTATACATTTTAATGGTTCTTAACTTCAAATGTTTGAGGACACTAATTTATACTTTTAACTTAAAATTTTCATGTAACCTCAATATGAACATTTTTATTAGTATAAACTTAGCTATAGCAAGCTAATTCAGAAAATGTTAATTTGCGAACATGTTAACAATAACATGGTATAGAACTTGCTGAATGAGTGTATCAATATAAAGCATTTAAAGGTTCGGTATGTAGGATTGACAGCTAGTGGTTGAAATAGGTACTGCTGTCCAAATTCCAAATATTGGAGAGCGTTGTCCCCCTCCTCAGACTCAATGCTCACGCAGGTTGCCAGCTTGAGGACACGCAACAGGAGCGAGAGCAATTGACAATGAAAGCCACGCTGAAAGTTGATGAGTTGATTTATCCACGTTTTATGCTTCCGTTCATAGAGATTTTTAGATGGATGCCAAGACTTTTTAGGTCGGGTAGAATCTGTGATCTCTGACCCAGTTTGTTTGCTGGCTTCCATCATGGCTGAAATGCGCTGTGTTTTCTGCCAGCTGGCAACCTGTGGTGTCGAAATACTATTGGGTATCGGCGGCGTGCTGTATCACACAGACCAAAGCAAAAACAGACATTCCAACACGGAACGCACATTTCAAAGTAGAATAACTACCTGTAGCATTGTTTTTCTGAGAAGCAATTAGGTAAATTTAGCATGTTTCCTACATATCTGCAAACATATTATGATATTTTTATGCTTTAGTAAACTGAAAAACTTACATGCAGCACCTTTAACATACTTGCTCTCAAACCAAGCCGCATGCACCACTTGTCACCATGATGAACTCTCCAAAAAACCACATTAACAGAAACTCTTCTAAACTAGCATAATAAAAACGTTAAACACGGCTAAATCTCCCACTTAACATTAATCTTGCACAAAAAACATATTTATAACTCTTAATTTTTGCATTTACTCTTCCTTTCGAGTGCCATGGGCAAAGCATGCTGGGAAATAGAAATCCCAGCCCAGTTTCAGTTAAACTTAAGTTCGTCTAAATTAAAAGAAATAATTTCATAAAACTCAAAACAATGCAACAGTTCAGTTTACTTGAAATATATAAGTTCTGTGAACTTGAAAGAAAAAGAAAGTGCTAAATACTTCTAAAAGTTAATTTCACTGAACTAATTTAAGTTTGTCCTACTCAAACCAATTAATTATGTTGAGCACTAGGGTTTACAGTGTACACTGAAAAAACGGGAAAACACATATTGTCCTAACTTGATTTGATTGTGTTCAATTTACTTAAATATATGTGAAATTAAGTTTACTTAATCCATTTGTGTTGGGATTACATGAATGACTTGTGTTGCATTAACTGAAACTGGACGGGGCTTGTTAGTTCCCAGCATGCTTTGCATATGGCTGAATAAAGAGAGAGTAAATGTTGAAATTAAGCGTTATTCTGATAGGGTGTAAAAGTGTTTAATGTTCAGTCATGTTGGAATTATTAGAACCATTTGAATTACACTGGGTTGCCACTGTGGAGAAGAGTGCAGCATTTGCTTAGCCTTAGGCTGTGGACTAATACAACCATTTTCATAACTGCTTTGCTGAAGGAGCATTTATGTGTGTAGACAAGTAAATAAGTCTTATATTTCAGGTGCGTGACACTAAAATATATGAGATTGAATCGGATGAATGAATATATGATACTGAATGTCTGAATCATGTCAGAGAGCCATATACAATTCACCTTGAGACTACTTATGGGTCACTTAAAATGACTTCATTCCATGATGTTGAAGTTACATGAACAAATTATCTTTGTTTAATTGAATTGATTCATGTACAAGATTAAATCCTGTAAATCCAACACACTTTTCTTTTTGTAGTGTAATGTCAAACGCACTGCCTAATTCTGGACTGACCAAAGGACATCAGTAACCGTGGCAATAATATTACATCTAGTTGAATATGGTTGACCAACTAAAACCTACTTATAGGTGATACGCTTTGTTAATTATTAATTGAGAGCTATGACTATAACCAAGAATCAGTGATTGGACGATTCAATGATTATCATGTTGGCGTTTTCTAAAATGAAACATGCAGCAGACTCGCACTTATTCTGTGTCTGACCGCTAGATCATGAATTCACAGTTTTGAAGATTTAGATGGTCGTGGTAGATTGTCACGGCCTTGGAAAACAGATGCGTTCAAGCTGCAAAGGATCCCTGAATCCATTATTCTGTCTGTCAGAGCTGGCTCTCCTGTTTTGAGGAAAAAGCATTTGTCATGTCTCCTCTCTCTCTCTCTGTTTCTCTCGCGCTCAGTCCCTCCACGCTTTTTTATTGCCCGTGACACAGCTGTCGCCTCAAACGTGGCAGAATTGTGTGTGTGTGTGTGGCTGCAAATTGCTGATCACAAACTCACTCGGGGAAAAAAGAAAAGCCGACATAACTTTCTAGCTCTGGCATTTTGAGTGTAATGGGATTGTTTTCTCCTTTTGCATAAAGAATGAAGATGCATAAGGCTATAAAAATATGCAACTATTGTGAATCACCTGCACTCAAAACACTAGTCGACTGGGCCGTGACTGGGTCAGTGATAAATCAAAGCAGGCCTTCCCTCCGGGGTTATCCAAGAAATTTGCACCAGGCTTTACAGCCTCTGCCCCTCCCTTCAGGGGTGGGCTAAATGACCCCCGGCAACAGTGAAATATGACCGGAGGGCTGCTGCCTGCTCCAGCGGGATCACTTCTGACATCCAAGAGCCGTGCCACCATAAATCTAACTTCTTTATTATTCTCCCTCGCTCTCTGCTCGCAATACTATTCCTCTCGCCTTTTTTCCCTGTGTTTCATACATATTTACCATATTTATTTTCTCTTTCTGATTTATTGTTCTCATTAGCCAAGGCATGACAGAAGACACTGCACTCACGTGCATATGTGCTCAAATGAGCCCTTCATGAACTGTTTCAGCTCAATTACACACACTTGCTTACCAAATGGTGCCATTACAGTGCATGATTTAGTTAAGAGTGCAAATTGCTCACAACGACGTGTTGTAATCTTTCCTCGAGCAGACAAAGGACAAGCCAAACACTAATAAAGGGCAATCTCAACATCAAGTCTAACATTGTGAAGTCTGTGTTCTCTTTTGGCGTTAACATTCTCTGCAGGCTCTGTAAAACTGATGAGTCAGTACATAAATGGTTTGCTTCCTATGGCGTCTAGAAGTATATGCGCTACTGTAAATAAACACTGAGAAGCTTTTGAACAAGTAGGCTTCACGTATTGCCTTTGACTTACTCTGTTTATGCTTAATGCAATAAATTCTTATAAGATATATCACTTCATCATGATAAGAGCCAGTGATGTAGAAACCTGATGATGTAATTCCTGTTGACTTTAGGGCTTGAGAACTTTGCCTTCAGTTGAAAAGACTATAGGATGACAACATATTGCCATCTTAAAGGGATAGTTCACACCAGGGTTATTATCGGTATAACTAAAACTAGAACCAATAAAAAAAATTAAAAAAACTAATTTTATTACTTGAAATACTTATTTTATTTTGGCTATTTAAAAATGAAAATTCCCCAGAATTTACTCACCCTCAAGCCATTAGGTGTATATGATATTCTTCTTCAGACAAACACAATCTGGGATTAATTGAAAAATGTCCTGACTAATCCAAGTTTTATAATGGCAGTGAATGGCAGCCCAAAATTTGAAGCCCCAAAAAGTGCACCCATCCATCATAAAAGTGCTCCACACGGCTCTGAGGGATTAATAAAGGCCTTCTGAAGCAAAGCGATGCGTTTGTGTAAGCAGAATATCCATATTTAACAATGTTGTAAAGTAAAATATCTATCTACTAAAATGACAAAATGACTAATAACTAAAATGACTAAAACTTTAACTCAAGCAGCAATGATCAGAACAAGGAACAATGAGACATGCAATCATGGCTGAGCTTCAGAGAAACTGCAACAATGAGTAATTAAAGATGCTTTTAGATTATTTTAGTCAAAATGGCTGAAAATACAATCACTGTAATATGATTAACTTGCTTATGACTTTTGACCAACAGGTGGTGCAAATTATCAATTATATAATTAAATTATTCGTTGATGCGTTACTTGAGAACGTTTTGTCTATCAAAAAGCTTGATAACTTTTTGCAGGCATGGTCTGAAATCAGACCAACGAAGGAGGAGTTCGAAAAAGTACGTTTTCAAAGAAATTCAAAACGGCGGACAGGCAAATATGGCATAACTGGTATCATTGTTCTCAGCATGACCCAATGAATCTTATCAAGACCAGTTTCGTTAAAATAAAATTAATCAAAAGTTATTCGCATTTTTGGAAATTTCATTATAATTTTAGATCACATGGTGGTGCTGTCTCAAAAACGTTTTGAGTACCGATGACACATACCGAGTTTCGTAACGATACGATAATGTACCCTTAAAATACAGCATTTTAGGACAAAATTCTAAATGGCCGACATCCACAATAGTCAATATAGGAAAACTGGGTATCATTCGACTCTGCATTATGCACTGAATCAGAAGAGACCTGATTTATTTATTAATTTTTTGGTCTTCTGATTTTTGGGCAAACCATTTATTTATTTATTTATAGTTTATTTAATAGGGACAGATACAGTAAACATAGATTATCTTCTTTAAGCAATCCCATGCCAGTATCATAGTGTTCATAGCCAAAGGCTAATTCGCAACACCTGTCCCTAGAAGGGCTTTTTGTATTAAGCTATTACACTAGATATAAATGAAAAAAGAGAAACAATACATTGAATACACACAAAGGAAAAAAAAAAAAACTTTATGAACTATAAAATTATAAACTAAAAAGTACATTTTTCATATCTCCTGACCCGTAGGTGGCGCTGTGCCGAGATGCTGCATGTAGCCTCAGATTATGCTTATGATGACATGTACCAAGTTTGGTCTTCGCATTGCGAAGATATAGTCTCTCATATCTTATTCGAGAACGGCTGGGTTTATCAAAAAGCTTATGATAACTTGTTGCCAGCATAGTCTGAAGATCATCTGATTCGATTTTCATGAAAATTGGATGAACATCTAGGAGTTTGAAAAAGTTGTTTTTTGGCGGGAAAATTTTCATGACTTTTTTTGAACAGTTGGTGGCGCTAGAGGGATTGAGCTAGAGACTCCAGATCTGCAGTGGGGAATGTTTGGACTGTCTATCAGTGTGCCAGATTTCACAACTTTTTACCATACGGTTCTATGGGCTGCCATAAGAATAATAAGAAAACGGATACAATAGATGCCATCGCAGCATTCTGTGCTTGGCCCCTAATAATAGCATCTCAATATTTCTAAAATAACACTGGTTTACACATAAATGAAAATTACACCATCATTTTGTTCCAAACATTTCATGAAACACAAAAGATATTCTGAAGAAATTTTCTTTTGATGAAATGTCCTTTTGATGTTCATTTGATAGTCCAACATGGTTTTGAAGCGTGTTCAGAAACATTTAAAACGTGTTCCGGAGAGAGAGAAAACATCAAAGAAAAAAGAAAGTATAGTAAGAATAGTGTTCCTATTTCTATTTAAATGAATAGAAAAATATTCCTTAATTCCTGAAACCTTAAAGAGCAAAGCCAGAGGCTTCTATTTGTAGGATGAAACCCGCCTTTGTGGAATAAAGCATAGGGTTATGTGTTTAAAATGGAAAACACTTCCTCTTTTATAAACTATGAGGTATTAGACCATAATCATGCAACACGGAAGCGTTTGATCTGATATGAACCACAATCATGTTAAAATGTCTCTTGTATGGCTTACACACCGGGTCGATCTTCAGACAGCCTCACCTCCGTGTTAACCTTTGTGTGTGCCAGTGTGCATGTGGAAGCTAGCGGAAAATTGACCTTTGAGCCACACGCTGGAGGAGAGATGCAAAGCTTTGGTGAATAATACTACTAAACCTAAAAGTTTCAGTGGGAGATGAGAGAACATTATATGTTTGGGAGAATTAATATTTACAATATATGAAAATTGCCTTGTTAATTGCCTAGTGGAATTGGTCTTATTGGTTTATTTAAATGAATTACATTATTAAAGGATTAAAAGGGATTTAAGGAAATAAGAACTCTGAAGTGTTGTTGGAGTAAGCCCCACCTTCTTTGATTTGATTGGCCACCTCACTCAATCTGACAGTGGCCGCTAAGCGGGAGGCACACTAACCTAAAAATTAAACATTTTACTTTTGTCATCATAGCAACAAAAAGTGCAGTGTGTGTATTTGAATACAGCAGAGTTATTATTATTAATTATTGTCCCCCTCAGTGTCTATGGAGGATAGCTGCATACTGTATATCCTACTGTAGGAATAGTAGTGTAGTATAGAAGTATACTATTCAGAACATGGCTTAGGTTTATCTAGTGACATTTTTATCTCTAGTCTCATGTCGAGTCCGAGAGTTTGCAACTAGAGGATTTTTTTGTTTGTTTGTTTTTTTAAATCCCTCTGCAGTGATTCTCGTGATTTGTGACATTATATGACGCAGGCGGAGATTCTAAACAAACTATTTGTCAGTAAACAAAATATATATATATATCCCACTACGGATATACTAAATCAGCAAGCTTTAGAGATATTTATTCTTATTTATGACGAAAAGTGCAGAATTTAGTTTGTTCATCTAGAGCAAACCCTAAAAGCGGAAAGCGTTTGCTGCATTCTCTCAGCTGTGCGGTTTGAAAACCCTCCCTCCCGACTACACGTCCGCTGCAGTCCCACAGTATCAACGGAGCTCGTCATGGCGCTCGGACGCAGGAACTCGCTTCTCCTGTTTTTCTTTGCTTTCTCCTGAATTTAATCTTCCTGAATCTCCCGGACTTGGATCTTTTGCTGTTTCGACCGAACGACTCAAGAGCGACGACCCGTTCTTTGCTGTAATACACGGACGTGAATTGTGTAAACTTGTGTCCAACTGGGCGGTCAAAGATTTCAGGATCCCTTTTCCATGGCGAATTCCCTACTTTGAGGAACTCGGGAAAGAAACTGTTCTGGACGAAGAGGAGGAGTGAGAAGGGGCCCTTATTTAAGGTAGTGTTTTTCAGATCTCTCCGTATAATAAGACATTCAATTAAATTTGAACGTGGGATCAAAGTTTGACTTACAACCGACATTAACAGGAATTAACGTTACAGACTAACGTGTCGATGAAAAACGGCTGTCGTGTAACGTTTATTGTGACACATCACGCACAACACTACTTTTTATGTTGTTTGTTGTTTTTTTTTTTCCCTTCTGTCGTGGTTAGTTTTCAAATCACGACTGGTGATGGCTAGTTAGTTTCAGGAGTTATTTAAATAGACTCGGACAGGAATAGTAAAGCCGATATTTGTGCCGCTACTCGGGTACAATGTGGCTAATGTTTTGTAGTTATTAAATACAGGGTTTTTGATTTTATTCAAGACGTTAACGACTAAGAGGGTGAGGTTGGGTGTTTGCGGTAAATGTTTTTAAAGGGATAGTTAACCCAAAATGAAAAATTCTTCATTTACTGCTGTGACTTTGACAAAAGATGATAGTGACTGACACCGTCAGTCACCGTTCACCATCACTGCATCTTTTCCCCATACAATGTAAGCGAATAGTGACTGAGGCTGTCAGTTTACCCAACATCTCCTTTTGTGTTTTAACTTTCCTTTAGTTCTATTGATGTTAACTACATTTCCTCGCTTAGTAGCATTGTTTACGTTTATTCTGTATGCAACAATTTGATTTCCTTCAGATTTTCCTCCATTTTTTTGTGGTTAAGATTTTGTTCTTGAGCTAGTATGAAGATATTTGACTTTTTAAAAATGTAATATATATTCAGTGTTCTGCTTGGCTTGGATGGATATACTCGTCTTTTAATTGGGATCGTGGTAGATGGTGAACCGGGCTAACCGGCAGGATAGTGGATGAGGCTCGAGGAGAGACGGGACGGGCGCGAATATATTTGCAGTTCAGACACGAAGGCTCATTTCGCCGACTGACCAAACGTGACGATAAACTCTTATTTAGCTGTTTCAGCGTAATTCCTGTTGCCAAGTTAATTTGGGGACTGTGGTGTGTAGGACTGAGACCCGAGACCCATTTAAGAAAAATAAATAAATAATACTAATACTAATACTAATACTATTTTCATACGGTTCTCGAGCGTGCATTTTTCTGTGATTTAGTACTTAAATTCAAGTTGTGTTCCAAATGTCCCGATGTACACTATGCACTATGTATGTACACTTCATGCACTTAACTGTCAGAGCTTTCCTCATGTTCTTATAACCTTATAAAAGTCATATGCTCGATGTAATGGTAGAGCATAGTGTAAGTGCATGGTGTACATTGGGTCATTTGAGTACATACATACACCTAAAGAATTATTAGGAACACCATACTAATACTGTGTTTGACCCCCTTTCGCCTTCAGAACTGCCTTAATTCTACATGGCATTGATTCAACAAGGTGCTGAAAGCATTCTTTAGAAATGTTGGCCCATATTGATAGGATAGCATCTTGCAGTTGATGGAGATTTGTGGGATGCACATCCAGGGCACGAAGCTCCCGTTCCACCGCATCCCAAAGATGCTCTATTGGGTTGAGATCTGGTGACTGTGGGGGCCATTTTAGTACAGTGAACTCATTGTCATGTTCAAGAAACCAATTTGAAATGATTCGAGCTTTGTGACATGGTGCATTATCCTGCTGGAAGTAGCCATCAGAGAATGGGTACATGGTGGTCATAAAGGGATGGACATGGTCAGAAACAATGCTCAGGTAGGCCATGGCATTTAAATGATGCCCAATTGGCACTAAGGGGCCTAAAGTGTGCCAAGAAAACATCCCCCACACCATTACACCACCACCACCAGCCTGCACAGTGGTAACAAGGCATGATGGATCCATGTTCTCATTCTGTTTACGCCAAATTCTGACTACCATCTGAATGTCTCAACAGAAATCGAGACTCATCAGACTAGGCAACATTTTTCCAGTCTTCAACTGTTCAATTTTGGTGAGCTTGTGCAAATTGTAGCCTCTTTTTCCTATTTGTAGTGGAGATGAGTGGTACCCAGTGGGGAAGTGTCCAACATTACACATATACGTTTTTTTTTGTTCTGGTTAAAGGTTCACATTAAAATGAAAATTACCCCATGATTTACTCACCCTCAAGCCATCCTAGGTGTATATGACTTTCTTCTTCATGATGAACACAATCGGAGTTATATTAATAAATATCCTGACGCCTCCGAGCTTTATAATGCCAGTGATGGGGTCCATTGAGTTTGAGGCTCAAAAAAGTGCATCCATCATAAACGTCCTCCACACGGCTCCAGAGGGTTAATAAAGGCCTTCTGAAGCGAATCGATGGAGTTCTGTGAGGAAAAATATCCATATTTAAAACTTAATCAAGTAAGATATCTAGCTTCCGCCAGACCGCCTTCCGTATTTATCCGATGATGTCAGACGTAGCATAAGCGTTTTGAACTGCGAGAGGTGTTACACTTTCTGCGTAAGTTGAATACGGAAAGCGGTCTGGTGGAAGATAGATATTTTACTTAAGTTTTAAATATGGATATTTTTCCTCACAGAACTCCATCGATTCGCTTCAGAAGGCCTTTATTAACCCTCCGGAGCCGTGTGGAGGACGTTTATGATGGCTGCACTTTTTTGAGCCTCAAACTCAATGGACCCCATCACTGGCATTATAAAGCTCGGAGGCGTCAGGATATTTATTAATATAACTCCGATTGTGTTCATCAGGAAGAAGAAAGTCATATACACCTAGGGTGGCTTGAGGGTGAGTAAATCATAGGGTAATTTTCATTTTAAAGTGAACTAATCCTGTAATTAAGTATGTGAACTGGGACACACCTTCATTGTTTACTAGTAAGCTGTTGCTGTCTGCAGGGCGACGCATACAGCATGACTAGTGTCGTCTGATTCCTGAAGGAATGACTCCTATGAACCGGTTCCTTTTAGTGTCAAAAACACAACAGAGGAGGGTCAAAATGACAATTTTCACCTGAGATTTGGAGCCAAATTACAGGGGTGTAAAATGACTTTAGAAAGATGGCAGCATCAGTATTGTATATTCACACAGAGATTGGTAGGTCTATTAGTAAAATCTGTTCACTTTTGCAGTCTTTGTTGTATTAAATGCCAACGGTGACGGTTCAAAAATGGCAAAAAACACTTCTTGTGTTTTCAAGTTTGCATGCTTGTAACTCCAGAAGTGTTAAAGATATCTTAATATCCTTTTAGATTCTGATTCTTAACAAACTTTCCTTCTGGTGTATTAATTTTAAAGGCCCTCATTGGTTCAATCCCACAGATATGGAGGTCTTAATGCGGCTTCATGAGTAAATTGGTAAATTGTCACTGCATATAGCTGAGCCTTTTTATCTGAAGAACAAATAATTTTAAAAAGTATCCCATGTTTTTGTTTATCAGCTCAATAGAAGTTAGACATGCCTGTAAGTCTAAAAGTATTAAATATATATCTTTAATATCACTGGTTGGCATGTAATGAAATAAAGATTGCTAAAGTCAACAGATTTTACTAATAGACCTACCAAAAAATAAGATAATGCTGCTGCCACCTTTTTAAAGTAATTTATTCTCCCCTGTAATTTGGCTCCAAAACTCAGGTGAAAATGGTCATTTTGACCCCCCTCTACAAAATAGTGGATTACTCCGTAAACATACACCTGTGACATTTAATATTTTGGCTTGCATCATTATTTATGTTTGTCTTTCTACAGAAAAAAATATTAACGAAATCAAAAATTTGAGCCGGGGAAGGTTCAGATTTGACAATTGTGCTAATCAGTAATTTTGTGCTAATCATCAGTGGTTGCTATTTTTATTATATACCTGTTGAGTTATTGTATTGCACTTATGATAAGTCTCTCCTTTGCTTGTTGTTTTAGATGTATTAGTTTGTAATGATTTATATTTGTTCTCTTAAAATCTGAAGTTATCTCATAAATTGGCATTAAATGCAGTTTCCCCAAATATTTCTTCCTCAGAAGTATAAAAAGAATCAGGGGAACCCAGAATTAAATTAAATTCCTTATGATTCCCATCCCTGGTGACATGTTTGGAGCTTATTTTCTGCTCCAGTTTATAGTGTTCTACTGTTTGTGTCAAGTTTGCTGTGCATTTAAAAACAACATTACATTGCTTTCTCATGCGCCTGCTGTTGAAACCACCTTATATGTGATGCTCTTTAAGTGTTATATGATATCTTTTTCTTTGATTCTCTGCAGTGAATGCTAGAGATATGATCATGACTGCGGCATGGGAGTGACGTGACAGCAGGATTGGACTTTCCCTCTAAACAACCTTATATCCATACTCCCACACCATGTGCTTCTCTCTTCGGAGAGACAAAACTGACTGAATGAACGACTACACTGAGAAAGATTGTGCGAGTGTGAAAATGGACGAGTCTGCTCTCCTGGACCTGTTGGAGTGTCCGGTCTGCTTGGAGCGGCTAGACGCCACGGCAAAGGTTTTGCCATGCCAGCACACGTTTTGTCGCCGATGCCTGCTTGGAATTGTGGGATCACGCGGAGAACTGCGCTGCCCGGAATGCCGCACGCTAGTGGAGAGTGGCGTGGAGGAGTTGCCTAGCAACATCCTCTTGGTACGGCTACTGGACGGCATCAAGCAGAGGCCGAGGAGGACGGGAAGCATGCATGGCACGTGTGCTAATGGGTCGGCAGCGGCGGGGGTCAGAGCACAGGGTGCCGGAGGAGGCCAGAGGGATCCAGGTGCCACGGGGGCACAGTCTCAGAGGGTCCAGGCCAAGAGCACTCCAGTTAGGGTGAGTTTAGATGGTTTGGTTGGACTCACACAGTCCCATACATCAGACAGATCTGATCAGATACAGTTTTTACATGCAGAAAAACTTATGAATGGATTTCTGTTAGCTTATATCATTCTGATGTCGGTGGAGAACTGTTTGTCTGGCCCCATCTCGTCTGGTCATGGATGGTACCGCACTATTGGTGTAAATCAGACCTTGGAGACTTCCTGCAAAGCCTCAGCTTAATATGAGAGGAATAAAAATGTCTGAAATAATTAGGTGTTTAGGGGATTTGAAATGTTTTTCTCTAGTTCACTCTGTCATCTATATCATTATTTTGGTTAATGAACTCTAAAATAAAGAGTTTGTTTAGGATGAGTCTAATTTACATTCAGGAAAATGAATGCTGGGTTTCTAGGAGTTTAGAAGAAACTACTTTCTCTGTTTCGTTTACGTGCACTTTAAAAGTTCGATTTCCGTTGGACTAAAGCAGTCATTAGCTATGTTTCCATCACAATGTTTTTATTGCATCAGAAACTAGTGATGGAAAAAATAAATTCACAAAAATGCTTTTACACTCATTAGAGGTGGGTTTTGACTTGTGCAAAAAATAGTTAATGTGAGTAATGGGAGATGGAAACGCATTTGCCAAATAAATTCAGATGTAGCGAACATTAAACCCACATTTAACCCACTATTCGGCTGTTTCCGCTGCTGGTGTCAATAATGTTGCATAACAAATGTAGCCAAAGGTGAGTAAAATGTCTGGTCACTACGACCTCCCAAAAATTCTGCTGACATTGTCTGTCCCATATGTATGAGGCTCGACGTTGTCGTAATACTCTTACTATAAGTGCCTTCATCAAAAAGTCTTCTTCTGTGCATAGCATTCAATTTGGCGATTTCAAGCTGCACTGCTAGAAAACGTACATATTGTCCAATTGTAACTAAGGCTACGTCAGACTGTCAGTTCGAATCCGATTTTTGTGCATATCTGATTGAAATCCGATCAGATTTAGCAAGTCTGAATGGCCAAAAATCACATGAAATGTGATTTTTGAAATTTTCATGATTTTTAAAAATATTTTTTATAACAAATCCGTTTCATGCTGCAATTTATATGTAGTTTGAAATCCTATTCACATTTCTGGAAATCCGTTTTAGTCTGACCTCTTTGATTGGATTTCACGTGGTTTATGTGACTTTCTTACACCTCGTAAAACATAAAGTCAAACGTTGCTATAGGAAACACACTGAAAGTCGCTGCAGAAACAAGCTTGTGTTGTTGCAAAGTGCCGGACGAGCAGAATAACAATAGGCTATGACAGAGACCTGTTTTGAAACCGGTGGAGATGACAGCGTGGTATGGAGCCATCCATTCCAGCCTCTTACGTTTCTGCCGTTGCCTCATCATAACGTAGTAGTCCAGCGCACGGCTACACTACACAATCTGTATTGCAAACCCCTCCATGCTGCGGTAGTTTTTGCTGTATGCCTACCAACTCAACGTCATTGCCATAGAAACTAATGCAGATATCCTGGAAAATTAAAGCGCACACAAATCAGATCTGAACACAATGTGGATGTCAGTAATTTTAGATCAGATTCCAATCGGATACACAAATAATTGGATTTGGACTGACATTGTGAACGTAGCCTAATTGCAGTCCTGTCTCCATTGTCTGTGCGCATCTTGTTTTATTTACTGTTGGTTACCAATACCATCTTTATCCGCTTTTTGTTTTTAAAAACCATAAAGAGCCCTTAACTTTAAATTTTTTGACAGTAGCCAGTTTAATGTAATTTCCTGTAAAGGATCAATAAAGTATCAACAAACAAATAAGCTCTTTTCATTGCAAGTTTGGTAAAATGGTTGGCGCATGTTTCGTTCCCAAATGCATCCCAAACAGATCATGAGCTGCACATGTGACATGTGACAGTGCCAGCGCTTCGCTCTGAAATATGCAATGGCATGTATTTATTAATTTGAATCCGGTTTCATAATCGCACTAAGCCGTATTGCGATTTCTGTTTTATTACGTTTTATTGTGCTGCCCTAACAGACTGAATCTTGTTAGCTCGGGGCATTGTGCTTCTTCTAAAGCAACTCAAGCAGCTGAGGTAAGCCTTCTTCCCTGCTGAGAGAAAGCCGCATTAACTGCATCTTATCCAGCACTTTTTTTGTTGTTGGGTGTGTTTGTGTATTTGGTTGTCTTTATTTTTTTTCAGTGTGTGAGGGGGAAAAAAAAAGGAAAAATGTTGCAAGCTGACACCATTGTGTTTGTGTCTGAGTGAGAGCGCACACGTTTCTGCCAGTATAACTTTCAAACAAAGTGTCCCGGTGGATAAGGATAGTTGTCATGGCAGCAGTTTTGTGATTGTGTGTTTTGTTGTGTTCCACCTTTTGGTTTTGCACAGAAACAAAACACAGGTGTCCCTACAATCAATCCCTCTGTCTTCTTTCCCACACAGACTTATGGGACAGAAAGAAGCCTCCACCCAAAGCGTGATGGGTGGCGGTGTTCTAAGTCAGACATCTCCGGTCTATAATCTTTTAATATCTTTCTTTTGTTGTTCATAAACATCAGTGCTGTGAAATGACAGCTGGATTGGCCTAATAAGCTGGTCGTCCCTCTCATATGCGACTAACATAAGTTTAAAAGATAATCTTATTTTCCCACATTCAAAAGAAGCTCTTCAGGGGTTTCTACTCTAAGATGACTCACTCAGTTTGACTCTTTTGTCTCCCCACAATCTATCATTATGTTTTTCATGAGATTTATTTATTTTTGCTATGAATTTTATTCATTATGTATTTAAATAATGCATAAAATTGATCAAGTGCCAGTAAAGACATAAACGGGATAAATTATTTTGAACTTTATATTCATCATTGAATCCTGAAAAAACAAAACAAACATGGTTTCCACAAGAATATTAAGCAGCACAACTGTTCTCAGCATTGATAATAATAAGAAATAATTGACTAATTAAATGTACAATTAACAGTCGACTTTACATATTAGATTGATCATGTGACATTGAAGACTGGACTAATGGCTAATGAAAATTCAGCTTTGCTGTCACATGAATATATTAAAATAGAAAACGGTTATATATTTCATAATGTTACTGTTTTTACTGTATCAAATACAGCCTCAGTGAGCATAAGAGACTTGAAACCCCTTTAAATGTCATCCATCGTCAGTTACTTTTATATCCATTTAAATCTGGATTTTTTTTCACATGCACATTTCTTTACATTTTGAAGATTGAGTTATTGGGTGATAAAATAGCTAATCATATTTTCAGTCTGTTTTATGTTTCTGTAAACGCTAGACCACAATCCAAAACCCACTATTTTTAAATTTGTCTTTGTTTGGAATGACTAAATGCTGTAAGTGATTACTCTTATTCTTCCTTTAGTTGGCATCACTACAATAACACCTCCTCCCTATCCTAAAGTACCTTTTAGAGCAAGACTTCATCTCTGAAAATAATCAAATCTGATGAACTCTCCCCACACGCACAGTTTTATAATTAGCTTGTCAGTGTGCATATCATGTGCTTATCACACAGTCATTAGAATTAGGCTGTTTGCCAGAGCTGGCTGAATCCAGTAAAGTGAGGTAATGTAAGGTTGATCAGCACTGAGAGCTCTGAAACTTGTTTTTTTAAAAATTCCCCTCAACTCTTGCATGAGAGAACTTTGCAGTGATTGCTTCTTATCTTCTCTCTCTTTGTGCCCACTGTGTTTTCACACGCCAGCCTATTCAAGGATGTATCTGAGGCACTGTAAACAGCCTTGCTGCTGGAGGAATGGGCTTTTTGCAGCAGTTGTAGCTTCAAAAACAGCCTGTGATTCAGTGGGGGTGTAAGGACCAGGAATGCTTCTGAGACTACATGATAGCAGAGCGTCGTGTGAGTGGCAGGTCTGTTATTTAGGTCTTCAGAGAGGTTTTGTTAAATCTGACACATGATATGCTCTGCTATGGAGATGCACAAAACACGCACTCACGCATGGAAGCAAACTAGCGTTAAGGAGAAGAATTCCTCCCTGGTTTAGGGATACACGCATGCAGACATGCACACCTCTGAGATGTTGGTTGTCAGATGTTGCATTATGTTCAGCACCTGTGTACTAGTGAGTTCAGGAAGTAGGTGGCATATTTTACCTATACTCTAAAAAAAAAAAAGTCTGCTCAACAAAAATAAGTTTGCATAAATCTTTTGAGTTGAGAACTTTGAACCAAGAAACTACACTGAGTTAGAGGAACTAAATAATTTTTCAAATAAACACAATTTAAGATAACTCAAACAATTCAGTTCCAAGTACTTCAGTTATAGCCCTGGAACCAATTGCTAAGTATTTATTTCAGTTAAAATCCACAATTATCATAGCACATGCTTAATGTGACTTATTTAGCATGTACATTTAATGAACAAGTAAGATATTACTAATCACTGGCATTAGTGCAGTTATTGCTTAGAGAGCCAATACACTGTAAACCTGAATAAGTTGGCAAAACTCAACAACAATTGAGGCAAGCAGTTACAAGTTTAAGTAAGCAGAACTGGCAGATTTCATTTTTTACTCATACATTTTAAATGCTCTTAACTTAGATTAAGTTAATTCATACATTTAACTTAAAATGATCACGTAATCTCAATTTTAAATATTTTTAGTAGTGGAAATTTAAATAGCTATAACTAGCTAATTCAACAAATGCTAATTGGTAGCACAATGCTTTGATAATATTAGCATGGCATAGCAAAAGATTACAGCAATATAGAACATTTAACACCTGAATAAGTTGGCAAAAGTTTTTTTAAGTTAATAAATTTGATAATCTTAAAGTTTAGGTAAGCAAAACTTGCTGATTTTTGTTTTGTAATCGTACATGTAAATTACTTGAAATATGAGTAAGCTAATACATTTAACTTATCTTAAAGTATCATGTAATCTCATATTTTTAGTAGTGGAAACTTGACTAGCTTTAACTAGCCACCTAAATGCCACCTTGCTAATTGGTTACACAATGTATTGGTAGCATTAGCATAGCAGAGCACTTGCTGAATGAGGACAGCAATATAAAACATTTAATATCTGTTCTCAAACTAAGCTCATGCTCCACTCATCACCATAATGGAAACCCTACAAAACAACAACATAACAGAAACTCTTCTGAACTAGCAGAGCAAAACATTAAACACTACTAAATCTCCCACTTAACGTTAATCTTGCACACACAAAAAAAAACAAACATAATATAACACTTAATGTTGGCATTTATGGTCCCTTTTGAGTGTCATGGCATGCTGGGAAATAGAAATCCCAGCCCAGTTTAAGGTAAATTTAAGTTAGTCTAAATTAAAAGAAACAAGTTCATAAACTCGAAACAATGAAACCATTCAGATTACTTCAAATGTGTTTTCATTAACTCAAAGGAATCAAAATCATAAGTTAATTTGAATGAACTAATTTGTTTAATGTGAGTTTGCCCAACTCAGTCCCATTAATAATTTTGAACGTTAGGGTTTACAGTGCAGTCTACTCTCCAGCACAATGGTAACCACAAAAACTTCAACATAACAGAAACTCAGAACTGTAGAAATATAAAACGGCATTAAACACTAACAGGTCTATCCCTTCACTAAAAGCAACGACAAAATATCACTTAATTTCAACTCCTTATCCAGTCCTATGAAAAGCATGCTGGGAACTAGACATCCACTGCCCAATTTCAAAAGTTATAATTTTTCATTATGTTGTCAATATGTGTCTATTGCACATGTAGTTAATAACAGTCAATTATGCAGTTACATGCAACTAACCTTAAACCAAACTTACTTACAAACTTACTTACTTACTTACTTACTTGCATGTAGTTAGTTATTATTACTTGTTACATTGTAATTATATAAATAAGTACAAAGGACACCTTAAATTAAAGTTAAACCCATTTATTAAGTTGTGGTAACCGGTTTGCAGTGTTTACAGAACCTGATTGTCAGGTGTAGTCCTGATTCATGAACAAATGACTTTCTCCTGTTCTTTTTAGTGAATCAGAAACATACAAAGTGACCAATGCAGTCTGGTTCACACACACATTACTCTTATAAATCAGACAAATACTATGCAACAGTTGTGCTCAGATTTATGTATCAGAAACATACAACCTGACCAGTTTATTATTATTCACAAACAAAATAAGTCAAAATGAATAGTTGCTTACTATGATAAAAAAGACTTTCCTGTATAATGCACAAACCCGATTTCAAAAAAGTTGGGACACTGTACAAATTGTGAATAAAAACAGAATGCAATGATGAGGAAGTTTCAAATTTCAATATTTTATTCAGAATGCAACATAGATGACATATCAAATGTTTAAACTGAGAAAATGTATAATTTTAAGGGAAATATAAGTTGATTTTTAAATTTCATGGCATCAACACATCTCAAAAAAGTTGGGACAAGGCCATGTTTCCCACTGTGTGGCATCCCCTCTTCTTTTTCTAACAGTCTGCAAACGTCTGGGGACTGAGGAGACAAGTTGCTCAAGTTTAGGAATAGGAATGTTGTCCCATTCTTGTCTAATACAGGCTTCTAGTTGCTCAACTGTCTTAGGTCTTCTTTGTGGCATCTTCCTCTTTATGATGCACCAAATGTTTTCTATGGGTGAAAGATCTGGACTGCAGGCTGGCCATTTCAGTACCCGGATCCTCCTTCTACGCAGCCATGATGTTGTAATTGATGCAGTATGTGGTCTGGCATTGTCATGTTGGAAAATGCAAGGTCTTCCCTGAAAGAGATGACGTCTGGATGGGAGCATATGTTGTTCTAGAACTTGGATATACCTTTCAGCATTGATGGTGCCTTTCCAGATGTGTAAGCTGCCCATGCCACACGCACTCATGCAACCCCATCCCATCAGAGATGCAGGCTTCTGAACTGAGCGCTAAGAACAACTTGGGTTGTCCTTGTCCTCTTTAGTCCGGATGACATGGCGTCTCAGTTTTCCAAAAAGAACTTCAAATTTTGATTGGTCTGACCACAGAACAGTTTTCCACTTTGCCACAGTCCATTTTAAACGAGCCTTGGCCCAGAGAAAACGCCTGCGCTTCTGGATCATGTTTAGATATGGCTTCTTTTTTGACCTGTAGAGTTTTAGCCGGCAGCGGCGAATGGCACGGTGGATTGTGTTCATGACAATGTTTTCTGGAAGTATTCCTGAGCCCATGTTGTGATCTCCATTACAGTAGCATTCCTGTATGTGATGCAGTGCCGTCTAAGGGCCGAAGATCACGGCATCCAGTATGGTTTTCCGGCCTTGACCCTTACGCACAGAGATTGTTCCAGATTCTCTGAATCTTTGGATGATATTATGCACTGTAGATGATGATAACTTCAAACTCTTTGCATTTTTTCTCTGAGAAACTCCTTTCTGATATTGCTCCAGTATTTTTGGCCGCAGCATTGGGGGAATTGGTGATCCTCTGCCCATCTTGACTTCTGAGAGACACTGCCACTCTGAGAGGCTCTTTTTATACCCAATCATGTTGCCAATTGACCTAATAAGTTGCAAATTGGTCCTCCAGCTGTTCCTTATATGTACATTTTAACCTTTCCGGCCTCTTATTGCTCCCTGTCCCAACTTTTTTGGAATGTGTAGCTCTCATGAAATCCAAAATGTCTCAACATTTGATATGTTATCTTGTTATATTGTCATATATGTTTGACATGTTATATTCTATTGTGAATAAAATATAAGTTTATGAGATTTGTAAATTATTGCATTCCTTTTTTATTCACAATTTGTACAGTGTTCCAACTTTTTTGGAATCGGGTTTGTATATAGAATTAGCAGAGAGAATTGCATCTTCTGTATGTAAGCAAAATGGACATCGTTGTAACTGAAAATTACTCAAATTAACTGAAATCAAATCAGAATCAAAATGAATCATGAGAGCTCATGAATCAGAATTGAAATATGAAGTAATTCGATAACTATTTGATCAAAACACAAGAAGTGACCAAATACCCCAAAGTGTCCCAAACAGTGAATGCTTTTTGTGTGAGATGCATTGGATGGTCCGTAGACCTGCTGTCTGAAGCTCAAACCATGGCATCACTGAACCTCATCCAGTGGGTTCAAGTGTTTGTGAGGGGGAAAGAGGTGGGGCACTGGACATGCAGGTGGACTCCATGAGCCGCTGAAAGATCAAAGAACATACTGATACCCATGAGTCCCAGTGGGCAAAGGGTGCCACTCCCCTCTCACCTCTCTCTCTTTCTGACTCTTGTCTTTCTCTGTCCGATTTCTATCGGAGCTGAAGAATAGCAGGAGGTGCGGTCGAGCAGACAGATGCATAACAGCTTATTGTTAGCGGCCACCTCTGATCTGACAGACTCAGGGCAGTGGAGGGGTGAACACTGTGTGTCTGCGTGAGGCGTATGAACCCCTACAGCTGTCTTTTTAGATTTAAATAAGAGGCTGAATAGGTGGGAAAGAGAATGAAGGACACTAGAGTAGGACTAAGGATCAGTTTGTTGGGATTTGTTTATGAAAGTCTTTTATGCTCAGCAATCCTGTATTTATTTGATACAGTAAAACAGTAATATTGTGAAATGTTACCATTTAAGAACTGTTTTCTATGTCAATATATTTTAAAATGTAATTTATTCCTGTGATGGCAAAGCTGAATTTTCAGCAACTATTACTCCAGGCTTCAGTAGATGCTACATGGACCCTAATAATCCGACTGTAATCGGACTAGTAGTACAGCCAGAATAAAAAAAGGTCACATGTAACCACACCACGGCAGTTGGAATGAATTGGCCAAATCTGATTACAATTAAATTCTGATTCAACCCTCTACGCTAGAGATGTTCCGGTACCCTTTTTCCCTTCCCGATACCGATTCCAATACCTGGTCTCAGGGTATCGGCCGATACCAAGTACTGATCTGATACCTGGGTGTGTATCTGTATAAACGGCTCTATATACTACTAGCCCTGTGTGAATTGCTAGAATTATTTTATGGTGTGCTTCAGATGTATCCCTTAATAACTGAACTACTGTATTTATTACAGTATTTTTATTATCTGACATGCATTTGACAGCAATATTTTTCTTAAGTAAAAAGAAAAAGAACTTCAAATACAGCCACAAATCTAACACAACAAACTGAAAAGGGTATTTTAGTTTTTACAAAATAACTGTATGAATAAATCTAGAAATATAAAAAATGATATATTAATCAGAAAATATCTTTACAACAAAACAAGTGAAAAATAAGCAACCATCTAGGCATAATTATTATTATTATTATTATTATTATTATTAGTAGTGAGACGTATATATTATATAGAGACATAGGTAAATCTACTGTACAACAGTATCTAATATATTGTCAATTTCTTCAACCAAACTTTTAACGGGTTGCCGTGAAGAAGTGTCTGTGTTCATGATATGACCGTTTTCTCAAATGAAGCGGTAAATTCTCATGAAGTGACGGTTTAAGCGTTCGTGTCCTCATATAGCGACACGGTAGAGACTACAAAGACAGCAAGCGCCGTGCGTGCGTTCGTGCGTTCGTGCGTGCGTTCGTGCGTGTGTCATAGACCGTGTGTGTTTTTGTGTGTGTGGGCGTGCGCCTGCGCATCCACACAGAGAGGCAGAATTTGCAGGAGTGATATTTAAATAGTGTTTTGCAGTTCAATATTCACAGATACTAGTATATATTCGGCTACAGTCTGGACCCTGCGCTTAGGTAAACACGGAAGCGACTGAACGCAGCTGCAGGTACCGGATATACTCGGGAGTTGGTACTACCGGTACTACAGAAATGCTAGTATCATCGCATTTTTAATTTTTCAGTACCGACTTGGTACCAAAGTACCGGTACTTGTGACATCCCTAGTTGTCGTTTTACTGGCTGGTTTGGTCCAGTCTGAAATACTGCTAAACAGCAGACATTCTGCTAACACATTTTCATTTCTTCTTCGCTGCTCTAAACAGTGGTTGCTTGTGGCAACACAGCACAACTTCCTGTGTTTGCAATGCATTCTGAGCAGCAAAGAAGGTTCAAGTTGGTTCATGAATATTAATCATGTTGTCAGCGTTCGCTTGAACTGATTTGCTGAAATCAAAACAGGAGCGCCAGCCAATGAGATTGCAGTTTGTGCATTAGTTCCGCCCACTACTGGAGAAACTTCAGCTTGTTCTTAAAAGCTGAAAAATTCCAAATGAAAAAGACTCTCGCTCTCTCTCTCTTTGTGTGTGTGAGAAACGCAGAGCAACTGCGAATCGTGCGCCTTCACACTAGAGTTTACGGTACGTCAAATACAAGGACACTGAGCATCCATTGAGCTGAATTGAAATAGTACAGATCGCTTGACGAATGAAACTCTCAAGCCTTCAGCCGGGAGTGTTCAGCCGGTATAAATATATCTATGCAAAATGTATACTTAGCCTCTAACACACACACAGGTGAGTAAAAGCTAAGAATTTATTAGCCAATGGCTAATGATTGATATTATTTAGTTGCCCAGAGTGAAGATTTTGACGCATATGCGAGTGATTTACTCGCATTGTAGCGGGTTGACAGCATTTATTTGAAATGTTTTACTGTCACTTTTAATTTCTTTAAAAAAAAAAATGTATGTATATAAACTCTATTTGAAATCTGAATTTGTAAAGATGTGATTTAAATATTGAAACTCTAGCGCTATCGGCAGGTTATGATAGATGTCAGTGCCTTCACCTCACGGTGATAAGCTGTCTGCTTTTTTTACTTAACGTTTGCATAAAGTCAAACTTTTCTCAACTTCTTGAGGCTCTCACCACTTGCTCCAGTCAATCCCCCAATCCCCGAGCGTGCCTGTCTCTCAGCTCCCATAGATAATAAATTGAGAAGATCTGCTCATCTCAGCTCACTCCACACCAATGGACATGTAGGGCTGAATGTCAGCTGTTTATGGTGATTCTCCCTACCGCAGAGCTCAAAAAGCCACTTTGCTGAAACTCTTGCTGACTATTCACAAGCAGTTTTATTGTGCGTGTGATGCATATGTATTTGTGTGTTTGTGAATGACTTGCCTGGATGCAGCTTGGGGTTCACCTTTTTGTGAACAGACTTTGAGAAGAGGCTTGTGTTCAGTTTGTGTAGGAGGCAGATTGTTAATTGAACTGGTTATTAGTTTGAATGGGATCTGTCTCGCAGTGTTTCCTGAACTGCTCTGCTGCTGCTGAATCTAAAGCACCTCAGCAAAATGCATTGCATTTTTTTTTCTGAGTTTGTAGTCTTTATTAAAATCTAAATACTTCTAAATACTTGAATTTTCAGCATCATTACTCCAGTCTTCAGTGTCACATGATCCTTCAGAAATCATTCTAATTTGCTGATTTGCTTAAGAAACATTATCATTGTAAAAACAGTTGGGCTGCTTAGCGTTTTTGTGGAAACAGTGATGCATTTTTTCAGGATTCTTTGATGAATAGAAAGTACAGTATTTATTTGTGATAGAAATCTTTTATAGCATTTTTGATCAATTTAATACATCCATGCTGAATCAAAGTATGTGTTTCTTTCAATCTTTTGAACGGTAGTGTACATTCAGCAAAAACTGAACTCCGCAGGAAACACTGGTGTCTTGATCTTCTGTGAGACTGCACCAACATAATGATGGTTTAACCTCATCACTTTCTCCTCCCGTTCTGAGACGACGTGACTCGGCTTTCTGTGGCCAGCAGGTCAGCTTGGTTGTCGGAGATGAAATAAAGAGGAACAGCTCATGGGTCGTAGGTCAGATGTGAGAGGTCATGTGACTGGGGTCAGCGTTGGAGCAGGAGGCAGAGAGCCGTAATGCAATTCAAAGCTACTCTTTGATCTTCCTCACACACGCGTTCAGAAATGTATTAATATTTAATCAGATTCTAAAGCGGCTGTGGATGAAGGAATGATGTAATGAATCTCCATATCTGGCAGTGAGGAAGCATTAGCAGCTGTGTTGTTAGCCCAGAGCGCACATTTTAAATCTAATATCTCGTTATGAGTGGCAGAATGCTGAAGGCCTTGCGTTTAATTGATGAGCGAGTGCTTGGTTTAATGGCCTTGTGGGTCGAGGCTTAGTCTCTTGTTCAGATGGCATGCTCATATAGAACTTCACAGAACTTTCCCTCAACACTGCGATCGGGATTATTATTTCTAGTCTATTGAATCCACGGGTTATTTTTGTCACTAATAAAAGCAGTTAAACATGAAAAGTTGTTTATGAAGATTGCTTGTTTGCTAATTAAGATTAATTAAAAGCCTCTGATGATCAATTACATTCATGTGTACAACAGACATGTTTACTCAAATGCTGCAGAAACCTTAAGCCCCACCCCTTTATCACAATCAATGGAAAGCTTGCCTTGCATTCTGATCTGCCTCCGTCCAATCAACAACCGATGGATAGAACCAAATCGCGACCCTGCATTTTTTTTTTTTTTTTTTTTTTTGATAATCCTCAGATGCACGTCACAATACAGAACAAAAGATATGCCCATACTTCTGTTTCATTGTGACTTTAATTGTAATCTTGTACAACTGTGAATTTTACAGACTGTTCAAGGTGCATCTAATGTACATAATAAAATCTCAAAACGGCAAACTCAGATTAGATTGGCTGGACTAACACCAATTTCTGGGAGTCCACCAGTAAACAAAATTGTCTTTACAAGTTCCCAATAACCACTTCAACAATAATAGACATATAGTGATAAATAGTGATTTTAATGGCAATATTTGAAAGGGTGCTTGCTTTTTTGTTGTTGTTGTTTTTTTAACTGTGCTTTGTTTTACTTTTTTTTTTTTTGTTATTTATTGCAACGAAGAAAAAAAAAAAGTATCAGATGTGAGATGCTAAAAAAACAAACAGCTGTTATCGCCACAGCCCAGAACGTCTGTCTGAGTGCTAGACTACAATCGCTATGAACAAAGTTCATTTTCTCTCTCTTTGCCCCACATACCCACAAATTACAAGAGAAATCCTTAACATTTCACCCGGTCACACACCCACACGCATCGCTTGGGACCGTTCAACTCAAAAAAAAAAGTGTTTGTCCTTTAGTGACAGTTTCGTGAGAGCAACCTCCTTGGCGGAAACCTCCTTCAAACCCCAAAAGCCCTAAAATCTAAACTCTGCGGGCCGCCCTTTTGATGTGTGAAGCTTTTCCTCTCTCCCTGCCTCCTCTCGGCAGCCTGTTTGCTTGTGTTTGCCTCTCTGTGTCTCTTTGGCGGTGCTTGGTGTTTTACGCAAGAAACAAGGAATGCTGTTTATTGCGTCCTGGCACGTATACAAGTGACATTCCATTGACCCGCCTCTTTGCTTCCCTGTGGCCGAGCGGGCAGCAGCGTTGACTCACACTGGCCCTTTTTGATGATGTCACTGTTGCCGCAGCAACCTCTGGCTGACCCATGCCTGTGTCGCATAACCCCTTCATTACGGCCCTGTAGGCGAGGCTGTACTTACAGATCTCAGTGCACACAGATCCCCCTCTCTCTTTTTCTCAGTCTTGTCTCCTCTTTTCCTTCCCGCTGTGCTCTCTGCAAGCGTATCAGCTCATTTCCCCCTCTCTCCCCTCCTTTTTATTACCCATTACTCCCTTGCTTCCATTTTCTTGTTCTCTGCCTTTTCATCTTTTTCGCCTTTTTTATTCCCTCCCTCATTTCTCTTGCAGCCGATAGCAGGAAGTCATTCTCAACAGTGTAATGTTTCCCACAGGCCTCCAGATGGTTTGTGTTTGCGTGTATGTGTGTGTATTAACAATAAATGAGGCTGATGTGAGTTGTGTTTCGCAGTTTGGCCACTATTTGTGAAAAGCCTTGTGCGTTCCTGTTGTTTTTGAGTGTCTTTGAGTGTATTTGTCCCCTCAGACGTGTGTGTGTGTGTGTGTGTGTGTGTGTGTGTGTGTGTGTGTGTGTGTGTGTGTGTGTGTGTGTGTGTGTGTGTGTGTGTGTGTGTGTGTGTGTGTGTGGGGCGCAGGCAGGTGTTTTGGATTTTTTGTGCTTTGGATGTGTTTGTGTATGCTGTGGCTCTGTTGGGCGTGGCTGTCCATTTCTCTGCCCTGAGGTTACATAATTTCAGGGTAGGGATCAAAAGACCTAATCAGGTGTTAAAAGCGTAACCATGGAGACAGACTTGATGTTTAGTGGAGAACGCCGGTGGGCCCTTGGGGAAGGGTGTGTGTGAGTTTCTCTGTCTCTGTGTTTAAGTGTCTTCTATGTCAGGTATTACTCATGTCATTTCATCTAAACCTGAACTAATTGAAGTTTCAGTTTGCAGTTTCAAGTGGTTTGCTTGAAAAATAGTGTTTATTTTCTCAATTGCTGATGTATTAAAGTGTAAATGACTGATCTTATTCTTGTGCTGACTTTTTTTCACGGTCTGGTCCTCATTCAGCTTATTCTGGCTGAGAATCACTTAGACAGGGAGACTGACTTAGACATCTGACTGACTTATCTGCGATTTATCTCTGACTATCGTCAATGCAAGATACTATCGTCTATCACCGATATTGTCTATAGTACGAACGGGCTTTAAAAGATCGATTTCGTGCACCAACATAGCATTACTATCAGGATCATTCACATATAAATATTGCTTTCAGGTGGTCTGATTAAAAACAATGAAAGTTCGATAAACCAGCCAATCAGATTGTAACTGTTGATCTCAATCTGTAGGTGGTTTGTCTGAACCTGAGACTACACTAATATAAGTTTGAATATTTAATTTGGTGATATTAACATCTGCTCCACGCACATACACACACACGCACACACGCACACACACACACACACACACACACACACACACACACACACACACACTGCTGCCATCTGCATCTTTCCCAGATGAGTCACATCTGGTCATTATTCACCAATCAATAAGCTCTAACCAATCCATATATCATCATGCCACCTGTGTGTGTGTGTGTGTGTGTGTGTGAGATGGGTGGCATATTCGTAAGACACCTGAGCTCTCCTGACAGCTGTGTTTGTAATGTTTTGTAGTAAACCTGTCACACCTGTGATGGCCCACCTGGACTGAACCACACTCACAAATCTACACTTCAGTGTGTGTGTGTGTGTGTGTGTGTGTGGTCTCATGGATCTGATTGGCTTAATCACACCGTTTATGTGTCTGTTTTGATCTTGATCAGCATTTTAAATGGTCTATGAATAATAGCTCTATTTGAGGAGTTGTTTAGTATTAGAGACGCCCCCTCAGTCTTGATGCTGGTGATTGATTGACAGGTCTTCTGCCTCATGTTGATTGATGGGCTTTTTTGGGTCTGACCTTTGACCCTGTACCCGAAAGATTAAGCTACACACAGTTGAGAAGTTTCAGTGGTTGTGTGTGTCCAAACATTCCCTTCCTCCTCCTCAAATCTGTATCCTTTCAGGATGGAAGTGAAAGGATGCTGTAGGGCAGGGTTTCCCAAAACCCTGGGGATTCGTGAAGGAGCTGCTGGAAGGACATCATAAAAATGTAGTCAGAGGCGACAGCCTTTTGGAGATGTAATTTGTATAACATATTTGAGCTTCGGGCGCCCCGAGATTGAATCATGGTTCTTTCTCCCACTTTGCTTCCTGTCTGCTCTCTATACTATCCTGTGTGTATATAAAGGCATCCCAGTATTAAACAACATATACTGATGTTGAAAACAGCTGACAGATCTCCGGATAGGATCTTCTGGTGTGTGAGATTCATGTTGCTTCACCTGTCTCTGGTCTTGTGATTGTGGTAGGATTCACAGAACACACTGAGGCATCTTGGATAATCTTTTGTGTCTTATGCAGGTTTTCTGCGGCTCTGTCTGTTGTGAAAGTTTAGCTGGGGTCCTCAGGGGGAACTACATCTCAGTTCATCTGCATTCGTCCCTCGAGTGATGTTTCTTTAACTTCCCTTATGCTTCATTTGTCCTGTTGAGTTTTTTCCTATACTCATATACCGCTTTCCTCTTTTCTCTTTCCTCTTTTGCTCTTTCTTGCTCATATTCCTTTCTTTGCTGTTTTATTATCCTTAGTTTGTGCTCTTTCCTTCCAGGGCGTCTGTGGATATTTATTAATGTAAAAATAAGGCATTAATTAGCATTAAAATGTGTTGAATCCACATTTCAAAGGTCTTAAAATGCAACCGAACGGTCACTGCAGTGAAGCTTAAAAAAAAAAGAAATTCGCTCGTCACTGACTGACGCATTTGAGCGATAAAGAAACGTGGGTGAAAGAGAAAATAAAAGGCAACTTGCTTGATATCTGAACGCACAGTGCTCTGTGTGTACTGAAAGCCTTCTGTCAGCCTTCAACAACCCATTTCACTTTTTTTTAACTTTAGTTAGTGTGTAATGTTGCTGTTTGAGCATAAACAACACCTGCAAAGTCACTCCGCTCAAACTTCAAAGCAAAGGGAGATTTCTTTTTTCCTTTAAAGAAAACGCATTTAAGGATTGCAACAAACGGCTGGTAGGGACTACAACAAGCTTATTCAAAAATCTAAAATTATTTAAATTCAATTTAAATGATCTAAAATGTACATAAATCCCACCCCTAGCAACACACAACAAAGCCCATGTTGAGAAGAGGAAGAGTTGTTGTAGTCGAGCACATTTAAGATTCTGCACAAGCTGTCACATCTGTCTTTTATTGCAATACAGTACGTAACACAAATGCAATAGAATGTCATGAAAGCAAGATGAAAACACAAGTTATAACCGTAATTAACCTAAACTATCATGCAGCAGATATTCTCTGGCTCTGTGCATCTTACAGCAGTTCCCACACGAGCGATTTATAGATTATCCTGACAGAATATGCTAATCAATGACTTGAAGATAGTTCACTCCACATCAGCTACAGAAATTCATACACTAAACATTCAGAAACGTCCTGTTGCATTCTACTTCTTCTTGAGTCTCTCCATCATTGTCCGACTCCGGTTTGAACATAAAAGGCCGAACAGTTTTGGACATTTTCAGTGCCTGTCTGTGTAAGGTAATCAGAGCTGCTAACGCAAGCTCTTCAAGCTCCACCCTTTTCTTGAAAGGGGGTTGGGAGCAGCAGCTTGTTTGCATTTAAAGGAACACACACAAAAACAGTGTTTTTGCTCACCCTCAAATTTTAACATGCTATAAAAAAATTCTGTGGGGTATTTTGAGCTAAAACTTCACATACACACACTCAGACATCTTGTAAAAAGGGGCATTATAGAACCCCTTTAATGATTTAAATACACACTTATGTGTCATTGCCTGACTTGACGAGTATTCACATAAACACAGTTGGTCATGTATTAAGTGAACGTAAACAATAGGCTGAAAACAGATGCACGTCAGTCATTCTATTGGATCTGTGCATTTGCTCTTAAAGTGACAGCATCCTAACACACAGGTGCTGTCGGTCATTTTAATCAAACAACAAAAACAAAAAGAGAGAATCACTCACTGCTCTTGACTCATTAGCTTTTGTAGCATATTTAATTCATACAGTTCTGTTTTTATTTTATGTTTGTCTATTCGATTTCTGTAGTATTTATTAGAATAGGCTAGACTTAAAAACACTGCTGCCTTGGCCCGCTGTCTTGCTCCCTGGTCTAACGCATAAAGTGAATTAATATTTATTCTTGTTGTATTACTATTTGCATTTGCAAATAATAATGTATTATTATATTTTATTATATAGTATTTTATTATATTACAAACATGCATTATTTTGTTTGGGGCAACATTTGCATATTTTTTCCTTAAAAAAAACTTGAATGTACATTTATAACACTATACATTGTGTTATTACCACAAAAAAAAGCAGAAAAGGTTGTTTCTAATGCTGAAGGAGTGATAAATGTGGTAAATTTAAATCTCTCCAATAGATGAAGAAAATAAATAAATAAATAAAGTCACAGAAAGGCTTCTTTTTTTTTGTTATAGTCTCCTATATACTTCTATAGACCTTTTACTCTGCTATAGTTCATTTGAAGCCAGAAATGCCCATTGTTCATTCGTATATATCTCTGTTGAGCAGGGGGATTTGATGTGTTTGCATTGAAGTCGATGGCAGTGATGTGCAGGTCTTAAAATGTTTTGGAAAGGTATTACATTGGAAGTGCTGATATCTGCAGATACCTTGCCCTTTCACTCTTTCCTTCTTTCCCCAATTTGTTTCTAACTTTCTGCTATCGTTCTTTCTTGCACTCTCGCTGTACTGTGTTGTTTCATTCATATCCATATTTGCTCTCTTTTGTCCTTCTTGTGCCATTTATTTTGCTCTTCTTTTTTTGCTCTTATTGCTCTTTTCATTTTCTTTTTGGCTCATTTTCTTGCTCTTACTGTTCGGTTTCATTTTTGCTCTTTCTTTAGTTCTTGCTTGTGCCCACTTTTTTAGCTTTCTTTTGCTTTTTTTTCGTAGTTTTTTTTCCTTTCTTTCCTTTCACTTCTTTTTCATTTTTTGTTTTGCTCATTCTTTTGCTCTACTTTCTTTTTCCTCTCTTGATCTCAGCTGATGTAGTGTGATTAAGTGCTGGTGGTGGTGTGACTGTAACACTATGAAGTGGATTAGAGAGGCAGCTCTGTGGGTGGGCGTGAAACTGCAGGAATCGGCTCTGAATGTCGTGCTAACAATCAGGCCAGAAGAACTCTGGTTGGAACAACTTCAGTGTTGACTGTTGGCAAGTGTGTGTTTAGCAATTTAATCAAGTTTGCCATGCTAACCTCATTAGTCTCATTATTTCAGGCTCCTCCCCCTCTGATCGCAGCAAATTACATTAGACCTTTTCCTGTCACCATTGCATCCAGCCCACTGTTTTTCTTCTTTTTACTTCATCGATAGCTAAATGTTCAAGGTGAAATTGGAAGTGTGATTGTAACCAAGTAATCCTGCTCTAGGCCGGGCTATGAAAAGGATTTGGGATATATCTCTGTAGCACACCTTTAACAGGATGTTCTGTTATCCAGATTTATCCCGGTTTGTTTGAAGAGATGAGAGCAGGTGATCGGCTTGTTTCGTGTTAACACTGCGCCGAGCTGTATCTGTATCGTCACCTAGCTTGCAGAGCATTGCATTCTGGGCCCAGTGTGCTTCCATAAACAAGCCAATGAAATGAAGCCTTGACAGTTAGGTGAGAGATTTGACATGTGAGTGAGAGAGGAGGGAGGGGGGGTTGCATCTCTGAGGGAAAGCTGTATAAGAAGGAGAGAGAAAGTGCATGGAATGGGAGAACTGGCAGGAATAGATGGAAAAAGGGAGCACAGGTGGAAAAACATCCCAGATATTTTTTTCTTCATTTGATTGCTTAGTCTGAAGGACTAAGAACTGAGAAGTTATTTTATTCATATTTTTGTCGCATTCGACAAACTTTACATGCACAGAATGGCACTTTCATTTGTCGGCTGCGGATGCAAGAGATGCAAAATATGCAAGCTGCTCTCCGAAGACAATTTATTCAGAGATAAACGGCTTTGAGAAATGTGTTTATAGTATAAGTGTGAGCAGGGGCATGAAAGATGCAAATTATGCATCATCAGTAGTGTTTTACAAACGATTGCATTCATTAAAACATGCCAGAGAACTGCACCTTTTCAGGCCGTTTTCACACCATCTCAAAAGAGACTCTGGTCTGCACCAAAAGCATTAGTTTTGAGAAAGATTGGTGGGAGGGGAAAGAGATAAAAGAGCGCACTCTCCAGTGCTAATTACTTCTCATTTCACTCAGTCTGTCTTTCACTAATGTGTGCACACACACACACACACACACACACAAACACGTCTTCACATTATGTCTTTCACAGACTTTCAAGCACACCACTTCGTCATTATTTCTGCGTTTGTAACTGCTTCATGCTGCGCCAGAGAGAGAGAGAGTGCATAAAGAGCAGAAGTGTTGTCGGCTAAGTAAAGAGAGAGAGAAACTGAGAAGGAGATGGAACGAGTGTGTCGAGATGGAACAGAAAAAGAGAAAAGAGTGGTTGAGAGATACAGAATACTCGAGGAGAATGCAGAAGACTGTGTTTATGCTATTCTAGGCAATGTGGTGGTGTTGCATATTGGTTATTGTTGGTTATTATTGTCTGGGTTCCTAAGTGAAAGGTTGTAGGTTCAAAGGCAACAAACATCCAGTAATATCCGTCTATATGTTATACTATACACTGTTCAAAACTGTTACCTTTAGGAATACTGTTGTTCAAAAGTTTGGGATTGATGTGGGGTTTTTTTTTTTTTGTGTGTGTTTTTGAAAGAAGTCTCTGGTGCTCAATTAATTTAAGCAAAATTAATTTCTTATCATCACTGTAAAGCTGCTTTCAAGCAATCTGTGTTGTAAAAAGCACAATATAAATGAAAGGGACTTGACATGACTCACCAAGGCTGCATTTATTTGACCAAAAATACAGTAAAAACTGAACTATTGTGAAAGTGTTACAATTTAAAATAACTGTTTTCTGTTTTAAAGGCACAATATGTAAGCTTGTTTGATTTAAAATATCCAACAACCACTAGATCAATGTTATATATTTTGTTGACTTGTGTACTTACATTATCCCAAATGTTTCCAAGAATGTTTAAATCCAGAGAAATAAACACTTTTAACCAGGACACAGACCATGTCCGTGTGTCACCCATCAATGACATACTCGCGTTACCTTCGATTTCCGTTTTGTTTTGTAGAAACCATGGAAACACCAAAGACGCTTTAATATATGATGTGTTTTATTAGACAGGTGAGCAACTGTTTGGATCATTCATAGACAAAAACGAATCATTGTTCTCCAGCTCAACACAGTTAGTCTTATTGTTTAAATCTGGTTTTCTTGATTCACCGCGAGTACCATGTTTTACCATGCGTAATATCGATCTAGCTCACTGCAGTGTGAACTCATAGTAGCCGCCGAGCGAACGCACTGAGTAGCATTATAACATAACTCTCAACACACTCAAATGTGTGTAATATGATAAACCAGCGCTGTGTTCCCCCACATACACACGAGCAGAAGCGGAAGCGCTCGTCTGCAGCAGAATGAAAGCTCCACTGCTCTCGAGCCGTGTGTCGCGCTCGTCTCTCATTAGCAATCGCTCCAGCGCCTCATTACGCTCCACCCTGCTTCATACTACAGTAACGCTAATAAATCTTTAATACATTAGCTCATCCATGAATATGATTTCTGCCCGAGTCCCGTCAGATTCTTTTCCACTGGCTGTAGAGGTGAAGACAACAACTCAAAGAAATCAAGGCGTCATTTAAGCTACGCCTTTGTTTTGAATAAGTGAACACTAGCAGGCAAAATTACATACTGTACCTTTAATATATTTTAAAATGTAAATTTGATGCTGATTATTCCAGTCTTCAGTGTCACCTGAGCCTTCAGAAATCATTCTAATATGCTGATTTGAAACATTATAAATGTCTGTTAATTTTGATCAATTTAATGCATCCTTGCTGAATACAATTATTTGTTTCTTTCAAAATGGACATCGTTTCAAATAAGGATAGGCCTATTTACATGCTAGAAAAGGCTCTGATGATGGTGCGCTTGACAGACAGGTATGTGTACGGTCCTTTTAAGGGTCTAAATCAAGCTGGGTTCATTCGAAATTGTGTGGGGAAAATGGTAGTTTGGAACTCACTTGACTCGTCTGAAAATACGATTGGTCAATGGATTCCTTTTGAAGTATATGAGTTGATGAATAAAGAAGGAGATGTGTTAAGGTTAAAAACTGAATGTTAAATTAAAAATTTTCCCCAGTTCTAGAGAGGATTTTGTTATTCTGCCCATGCAGTGTTAAGATGATCAATCTGTGATCCTCAGCACACCCCAAAACACCTGTCTTTACTGTAGTATTTTTCCAGCGAGTTACAAATACACACCATTACGCACAAGCTTCATGAAAACCACATGCTCTTGTCCCATAATTCCACTAAAAAGCTCAGACCCCCTCCATGTTAAAACACTCCATGTATTTGATGACTAATCTGTAGCTTACAAAAAAAGTCTCTGCCTCAGCAACGTCTCCGCTGTACTCCCATATGTTTAGTGTTTTACTCAATGAAAAAGGCTTTTCTTTTCCTCTTAACTAGGCCTCTGCTTCTAGTTTGACATTTAGCTTTACACATGCCTGCTTCATGGTTCATTTGTCCACACATTTAGGCTGGGCAGCTTTGATCTCATGAAAGGACTCCAACTCCCATGAGACTTTGCACACCGTTCTGTGGCAGATTGACTCAATCGAGCTGTAATGGACGTGGTTCCCATGAGCCCCTAAAGTGTAGTCCAGTTCCCTACGGCAAGGTGAAATGCAGAGGTTTTATGGAGGTTGGTGACCGTGGAACAGGTGTGGGTTATGAAGTGGATGTCTGGTGGGAAGGTCACATGGCTTAAATAGACACAAGTGTGTGACTGGATGGCCGTAACAAAGGTATAAGGTAAATGAGAGTGCTGGGAAAGAGGGATCAGGACGTTCTGCTCAGGTTCATCTGTGATCGTGGTCCAGCTGCACATCTGGGCTCCAGACAGCTAGCCGCATGTGTTTTCTGAGCTTTACTTCGCCTCCTGTTTTTGTGATTCTCTCTCTTCTTCTGTTCTGTGGTTTATTGGTGTTGGGGTAATATCTCACAGGCATTCATGCTGTGTCACGATAAAGTGTGATGTCTGTGTGTTTGTGTATACGCTACATTGCGAGCTAATAAAAAAAAGACTTGAAGTAATTTAAACGATCAGCCCTTTTTCCAGCATCCTATAAAATAAAAATAACAAGGCTGTTGACAAGATTGCATTTGTGTGTGTTGTGTTTCTGTCTAAAAGCTTGAGTGTAAAACTTAAGGCTAGGGTGGAGTAGGATTTAAAAAATTAAAAAATATAAATATATCAATTTATTCATTCAAAGATAAAAATATAAATAACGAACAATTTAAATGTTTATTTTTTTTATTTTACTATTAGTTAAACAATAAAATACTACACATGTCATTTTTAAATGCACCCATGGGAGCAGCCAATGGATTTTCGACGGAATTTTAAGATGCTCCAGTTTATTAATTAAAATTTACATTAAACTCAATTTTTAAACATTTATTGAACAAACTATCTGTTTATCAAGTAAGGTTGTTTTCTTTATTACATTTCTTTTAAATTAATAATTGATTCCTTCATTATATTTCATTAGTCCAACTTATTTGGTCCAAATATTAAACTGTTGCGTGACCATTTTAAATTGTCCTGTTTTTTTTTTTTTTTTTTGTAAAACCATAATTTATTTTGTATTTTTAATGTTCTTGGATTAACCACAGCATAGTAACATTTATAATAAAGTGAAATTTACTACTTGTTCAAAAACTTGAAAAAGAAAATTTTCACAAAGTAAATTTCACATATGTAATCAAGTAAAATCTACTTAACTAAGGCCTCGTCCACGCGGAGGCGCGTTTAGCTGTATACGTAAACATTTTGTACAGTATCAGTGTTTCGTTCACACAGATCCGGCATTTTGGGAGCATGAAACCGGTATTTTTTTAAACCGGGTCCCAGAGTGGATAAATCTGAAAACGACACCCTTGCGTTTTCGTGTGTGCAGCCAATCCGTATATTTTGTGAAAACGGTGATGTCATCACACACATCCCGCACGGGAAAGACTAGAAGGGATACAACTACGGGCACTAGGCATGTACACATCAATATTGCATCATTTAATTACTGTATTTGCATTATTGTAAGGGTAGTTTTAGGGTTGGGGTAGGTGTTAATAAAACACATCTGGTAAGTAGCAAATTTATTTGTGTTGTTTTTTTTTTGTAGTGAGATTTTTGCCTCACTTCCTACCATTGCTGTACCCCTTCTAGCCACAACTCTTCTTCTCCGTTTTTAGTGTATATTGAAAGCCTATCCCGCCTTCACTAACTGCAAGTTAATCAATAAAGAATTGTAATTTTGTGATACGACGGTCTTGGCATTTCATTTGGCTGTAGGCTGAAATTATATTCAACCCACCAAAGTGGCTAGTGGGAGTGGCTGCCTTACCCGCCACAGCTGAAATCTACCCGCATTTGGCGGGCTGGCAGGTGTTAATGTCAAGCCCTGCATATCGCAGTAAAACAAACTATCGCAATGTCAGTTTTGATCGTGCAGCCCTACAATAAAAAAAAAAGTAAAACAACTTTCATTAGACCACTTGAGTTGGATTAACCCATTTCTAAGTTTTAAGTAAAATCTAGTTTTATCCATTTCGCCAATGGAATTCAGCTTTTAAATATGATTTATGTTTTCCATGAGCCATTTTCCCCTCTCAGAGTGTGTGAAAGCAAATTCTGGCATCCTGCCATGAAACTTCTGCATCTTGCCACGAAACTTCTGCATCTTGCCACCTCCCCACCTCTCATTTCTGTGTTCTGCTATGAAAGTGACAGCAAGAACTGTAGAGCTTCTGCAGATGTTGCCATGGAAACCTTCCAACTCAGTTTCAATTTTGACCACCAGAGCAGACTGCTCATTTGCTGGATATAAAGGTCAAGGGTTGAATGTAGAAGGACAAGACAGGACAGCAAGTACATGTCTAACCTGATTAGCTCTCTAACTGTTTTTCCTCTTTCTGTCTCTCTCTCTCTCTCTCGCTGATCTAAGATGAACACTGTTCTTTCCGTTCCTCATCAGGTCTTGCTGCAGTCTGATGAACTTTTGCACCAGACTAAAATCATTGCTGCAGACGTATATTTGTTATATTGATGTTTTGTTATTCAGACCTCAGCCCTGCATTGACTGTATCAATTCACTCTTTCCCTCAGTCGTAAACGCCTACTCAGCATCCTCCACACCTGATCTATCATCCTTTACAAAGTAATTATCCACTAAAGCTTCAGCAGGGATGCCCGTTAGTCTTGAGGTGAAAAGTATGAGGCTTCAGCAGCAGCTGTGGGTGGGAGTCCATTTTTAGCTGAGGACACAGATGAGGGACAGGTCAGGTCATTTCCCAGTGGTCATAAACAGAACCATTAGCAGCCCATTTCAGCTAATATAGCCATAATGAAAACAACATGGACGCCACATGCACAACCTCCTGTCAATAACTCGGCGTCATCTCCATTTGGTGACTCTGAATGTGCTAGGGTTATGAGGTAAGCACTACTGTGTGATGGGTTTGATTGCTTGTGTTCCTTGGGAGTTGTCCTCCTTTTCCTGTCGTCTTTGTCTGTGTTGAGGGATTTCTTAAGCTAAATTACTCAAGATGGGGTTCAGACAATCTCCTGCCTGACCCACCCTCCCCCAAACTCCTATAACAGCTCTTTTAAAAACATCAGTGAAACATCACCCTGCCCTTCCACGCACTGAGCATGTTTTAATGCCGCCTGAGCCTTTATAACTCCAAACACGCACCGATTCATTTAGTTAATGTGTGGAGTGTCTGTTTGGTATTGGTTTGGAAAAAGGTTTAGCGCATCAATGTTTACCTATAGCTGATGGGAATGGCATTTATCGATAATTTTTTGCAAATGTCGACACTTTTTCCATTTAACTTTAGCACATAAATTCTAGGTCTGTACTTCAAATGTTGCAAAAGACTAATTTGGAAACAGTTTTTGTCAGGAAAAAAGCTTGTGATTCTTAAGTGGGGGGTAAAGGATTCTTTACCTAACTTAAGTCTCTGAGATCCTGACACCTTGCACTTCTGGAGACTCCAGGTAGGTTACAGTTCTGGAAAATGGTCGTGCTGGAGACTAAAGGGTTCCTGTGGTTTCACACTTAAAGGCTCTTTCACACCGGACGCGTAACGGAAAAACTAAGCGAAAAAGCGAATATTTCGCGTCAAAACCATTCACATCAGCCTCCTTTCAGAGCTCCAACATTCCAAAACATTTGTGGCGACAGCTGAGAAAACTTGGACACTTCCTCATCCAGTGAAGACGAGCTTTTCAATAACTTTTAAAAGACCGAAAAGAAAGTTTTGGGTGCACCCAGTCTTAAAAGAACAGAGAGTCTGAAGGGGAGTATGCTAATCTTGTACAGGAGCTAAAACTTTATCATGGCCGGTTCTGCACTTACTTTCGAATGTCGAAACAATTTGACAATTTGAGGAGCTCCTTCAGGCAGTATCACCGCTGACGAGACAAACCACAAACTTCAGGGAACCAATCGATCCAGAGCAGCTATATTTCCAACTATGTTTACACTTGAGTCACAATGTAAACATTTAAGTGCCACAGTCGTACTGACAGAAACACATTCACTTTCCATAGTCGCGGACACAACTGGCTTTAAATTTAAAAAAAAATCCAAGTTTTACCTCAAAAGGTTATGTTATTGTTGTCTGTAGTCTACAGCGACTTGCATGTACTCCCACAGGAGCTGTTATCTCGAGAGAAATGCGATAACTGGCAAACGTTAATGTTGATTGAATAGCAAGTGACATCTACTGGACGTTTCGTCACCGTTGTTTCCCTGTTACCTTTTCTGTCGCTGCGAGAGTAAAAAAAAACAGCATCGTACCGAAAAAAATAAAAAGTAAATGTTGTTTTTTTGCTGCATCACATTCACGTTTGGTGTGGAAGCACTCATTACACAAACAGCTGATCAAAAAATAAAACCATCACGCAAATTATTCGCTAGTCAAAATCACGTCCAGTGTGAAAGGACCTTAATTCTTCACCTTCTTTCTTAAATCCTTTGCAGTTAAAGTCCTCATGAAATCAAAATTGACCCTATTTACTTTGTTAGCACATATTAAAGGTCTTAGGGTGAACAATTAATCCGTGCAAGTTAATACACAGAAAAAAATTTGTCATGGTAATCTTTAATTAAAATCTGAAAAGTAACTTCCGGTCTGGAAACGGCGTTCCTTCTCAGATGATGTCAGCTTGACGGCTTACAGTTGAAAATGCTTAACCACTCCCCTCCGACCGTTCGTCTGCTATGAGCCGAGAGATGGAGAGGAGGAGCGCTGAAGTGAAACCCTGCCCTCCATTCAATATTCCCTTTCACTTGGAAATACGTCACAGCACTGAAGAAAACTCACTTGCTACTTCCGGTTCACTGGGACTTTAACATGTCTTGTCTTCGCCACCTGTTTTTGTCTGACCCTGCTGACCCAATGAGCCTTTCGCTGTCCAGTGGTCATGCCTTAACTGCAATTTCTAATAATGCCTTAGTACTGTATCCTTCTCATGGGCATTTCATAATTTTTTACTTTTCAGTCTGAGTTAAATCTCTTTTTTTGTCTCATTTTATCAGTAAAAGAAATTGTGCCTAATAATTCTGCACACCTGAACATAAGGTGTTTTTCATTTCCAGCCTTCATGAACAATTATACAGCACTTATAAATGATTAAATAAAAAATTTATAGTAGTTATAAAGATTAATGTGGTTTGGAATTGGTAAAATGTGTCTGGAAGGAAAAATATGATCAGAAAATCAACATTCCTGCACGCAGTGTATTTGGAATCACTTTCATAATGATTTCTTCCAGCTAATGAATGATAAAAACATTGACAGCCAATCAGAATCCATTCTGTTTTAAGCCGCTCAAGCGTTTAAAGCTGCAGACAACAATGCACATTTATAACAAACAGAAAAATATAGCTCGCTGTTCTGGATGCTAATATATCGTTGTCTTTTATAGTCATCATTCTTGGTGTGAATGGGCCTTATCCGTTTCATTTTAGTGGCTCTCTAGTCATTTCTTTACTCTGAAGTAAATGTACTCCAAAACATGATCTAGACAGTGATGGGTCACAGATGAAATGGGTGTGAATTGAAATACAGGGGTGGCTAGAAAGAGTCTTCACTAAGTGAGCTAAAAGGCTGTATGGTATGACATTAGATTGCCTCTAACAGTGATTTAGAGACGGCCGGGATGTTTGTGGATATTAGAGTCTTAATAGTGATTGATGGCTTGTGACTGGGAGAGCTCATTAGTATTGGATTACACATTTCTCATTAGTGGTGTATTAGGCACATCTAGCTGTCACGCATTGACAAATTATAGGCAGGTTACACTCTGCTAAGAAACGTCAAACATCGCCGCCAGCCAAAATGTGTGATGAAATCTAAAGAACAGATTCCCTGTTCATTTTGTTTTTTGCTCTCAGTTTATGTTGAATGTATTACTTGGAAGAGAGCTGGAGTCATGACCCAGTGGTTAGCGTATGTATTTCGACATGTTAGACATGGTTTGTTTAACATTGCTTTATCCACTCTTTTTATTGGGTTTGGGAGGTTATAGAATCATAAAATGACCAGAGGACGGTTACCATTTTGCCCTCGAGCAAGACATTTAACAATGATCAGAAGGGGTGGGAATCTTATGGCATTTTAGATCCATTTACTCATCTGGACCGGTAAAGTCAAGTTTCTGTTGAAGCCAATACGGAAGTGACTTAAACTGCAATTCATCGACTGGCCGCTGGAGACATGCTCCAGAAGTTAAAATGCCCAACTTTACAGCAGAAAAAAACATTTTTACAGTTTACTTATTTGTTTACATTTATATAAAGCCTTAAAGTTCTGCATAATTAAGGGCGTGGCCACTTTGAGTGACAGGTGGATTGCCGTTTATCCTGCCTCTTTGCCCATTGTCAATTATCTGGGAGTGACGCACGGTGACACCCTGCAAAGATGGCAACGGCCATCTTGACGCATCAAAAACTCTCTTGAGAAACCTACAGGTGACGTCACGGACACTATGTCCATATTTTTTTACAGTCTATGGTCTAGACATGGTTGTATTACATTAATGGGCTATTCTCTCATAAATATGATAAATTTTTCTATTTCTAACCAATATTTTTTTTTAGCAAAACATATATTTTTGTCTTATTCTACTGCGCTCCGTCTGTTAAGGATATAACCATGAAATGAAAGTTAGGTGCGTAGGAAAACGCGTGTCAAAGGCATTAAACGGCACACACATCTGATAAAGCACGATAGGGCAAGACGCGTTTATACTTTTGTTTGAAGCGCTTATAAATGTAAAGCACTCCCATGTTTTGGACAACTTGGATCATGTACCTTTCCCGCAGCAGCTCACTCTGTGTCCTCCTCTATTTTCCACATGCATTTTTGTCCTTAGAAATGGTTTACTTACTACTGTAAAGCAACAGCTGATTGTTTCCTGGCCACAGTGCGCAGATGCAACTAATCGATAGTCAAATTTGTTGTAGATTATATTCTTTATAGATATTAGATAATCAGTTTTATCGATTAGTTGTTGCAGCCCTAAAATAGTTTTTTACAATAGTATTTTGGGCAGGGAGGGCCACTTTGGAGTGCCGAACTCATTGACCAAAACCGTACCTCTCTGATAATGCCTTTTGACTGTCAGCCTTCACACAACATAGATAAGCTACAACAGGTAAACATGTCAGCAATGAAGTGTTGGCAACACACTTTGACTGTGGCCAAAAATGATGCTAGAGTAGCAAAATTTATTTTTTCAACTGAAATATTGAGGCTGCTCATTGCCAAATAACTGTACTTAGACATCATAAAAGCACATGGAGTTCAGTTACCCAAACTCGAATCACAATAAGTGCGAACAGGGCTCTACTGTATTGCAAAATTACAAATCATTTTCCATGCATGAGGGAACCCCAAAAAAAGTTGTACTGTAAGTCACTGTAAAGAATCTGCTAAATGAAAAATTATTTGTAATTGGCAATTACAGAGGATGAAATCAGCGTGCATACCCTCTGAGAACCACCAAAGGTTTTTATCTTGTTTCTAGGTATTTTTAGCTATCTTGTTTACATTATAATCTAATTTGCTTCAGCCCTGGGGTAAGTTTTAACAAATGAAGGTGTTGTCTTTCGCTGCAGTGAGAAGATTAGCACAGTTGCACAGGCCCGCTGGACTCTCAGAGGTGTCTTGCATTAGTTTCTAACATCCTGTAGTTTTGATCCAGGTTCATTGATTCGTGTTCTTTAGATCTTCGGTGAGACGGACTGGTGTTTATCTCCCATGTAAGAGTTCTTGGACCAGAATGAGTCTTGAGATCAGAAAACCTCAAAGGCAGCAAATGGCTTCAATGTTTTTTTTAAATATAACGTTGAGATTCATGTAACTTTAACAAACGGCTAAGCGTACACACGCACAACTTCAGTGCTCTGTTTGGACTGGATAAAAGCCCGAATGTGGCTCTTTCATGTCGGTCCAGTTCAAGCAATCTCTAGTACCCTTCGTTTTCACACGCAAGGCTTAGACCGGAAAAACACACACTGGCCATCCTAAAATTCTTTTGATCAAACTCTTTCTCTTTTCCTCCTTTTCCTTCTTACCCTCCTTTTCTCACTCTTTCTGTCTGTTTCATGCCTTAAGCTGAGCAAAGTGGTTAAATCTGCAGATCTGCTGACAGCGGCCTTTGAGAGAGGCCAACAGAAGGGGGTATGAAGAGTGCGCAGAGGTGCACAGACGAATGGAGCTTTGATTTCGGAGTTGTTCGAGTCGGTGGATTTCGGCACCGAGTTGCATTACGTTAAATAAAGCTGTCGGCCCAAATTACATAGAATTGTGAGCAAGTGACATTTCTTAGTTTCATATTTATTTCCTTTTTGGTTTGTTTTTTAAGTTTGAAGAAAGGATGTGGTTTCTGAAAGGTCAGTTTGCCCTCTAGTTAGTTGTCTCTGTGTCTGGCTGGCCGTCTGTCCTCTCTGTGGTGAGGGCTGCTTAGTCACTGTCTGATCCTCTGGACTGAAAAGTACACACACACACACACACACACACACACACACACACACACACACACACACACACACACACACACACACACACACACACACACACACACACACACACACACACACACTCACTCTCTCTCTCTCTCTCTCTCTCTCTCTCTCTCTCTCTCTCTCTCACTCACTCTCTCACTCTCTCTCACTCTCTCTCTCTCTCTCTCTCTCTCTCTCTCTCTCTCTCTCTCTCTCTCTCTCTCTCTCTCTCTCTCTCTCTCTCTCTCTCTCTCTCTCTCTCTCTCTCTCTCTCTCTCTCTCTCTCTCTCTTCTCTCTCTCTCTTTCTCTCTCTCTCTCTCTCTCTCTCTCTCTCTCTCTCTCTCTCTCTCTCTCTCTCTCTCTCTCTCTCTCTCTCTCTCTCTCTCCTCCTCTCTCTCTCTCTCTCTCTCCTCTCTCTCTCTCTCTCTCTCTCTCTCTCTCTCTCTCTCTCTCTCTCTCTCTCTCTCTCTCCTCCCCTCTCTCTCCTCTCTCTCTCTCTCTCTCTCTCTCCTCTCTCTCTCTCTCTCTCTCTCTCTCCCTTCTCTCCTCTCTCTCTCTCTCTCTCTCTCTCTCTCTCTCTCTCCTCTCCTCCCCTCCTCCCTCCCTCCTTCATCTTCGGAACACAAATTAAGATATTTTTGATGAAACCCGAGAGCTTTCTGACCCCACGTAGACAGCAACACATCCACTTTCAAAGCCCAAAAAGGTACATCGTTAAAATGTGACTACAGTGGTTCAACATTAATGTTATGAAGCGATGAGAATACTTTTTGTGTGCAAACAGTATGTTTACAGTATGTATATTCTCGTCTGTGTCAGTCTCCTACGCAGTTTACGTTGTTACCCTAGTGCAGCACTTCCTAGTTCTATGTCAGAACGCTGGCTTACCATTGGTCAGCTCCTGCATCAGCATCATCGTGGTGCTCACGTGGACAGCATCGGCCAATGGTGAACCGGCATTCTGACGTAGAACTAGGAAGTTTTGTTTGTTTGCACAGCAAAAGTATTCTCGTCGCTTCATAACTTTTAAGGTTGAACCACTGAAGTCACATGGACAATTTTAACAGTGTCTTTACTACCTTTCTGTGCCTTGAAAGTGTTCATTAAATTGCCGTCTATAGAGAGGTCAGAGATCTGTCAAATTTCATCAAAAATATCTTAATTTGTGTTCCGAAGATGAACGAAGGTCTTACGGGTTTGGAACGACATGAGGGTGAGTGATTTGACAGAATTTTCATTTTTGGGTGAACTAATCCTTTAATAATCTTACTTACTTCCTACCTTCTTTACCTCATTCTGACCTACCTACTTAACAGTCTTCCTTCCTTTCTTCTTTCATTCCTCCCTTCCTTCTTTACTTACTTCCGACCTACCTACCTACCTACTTAATCTTCCTTCCTTCCCTCCCTCCCTCCATCTATCTGCTTACCCACCCCCCTTCCTGTCTACCTAACTAACGTCCTTCCTCCTATCTACCTACATTCCTAATTATCTTTCTTCTGTTCTTCCTCCCTTACTTCCTTCTTGCCTATCTGCCCACACCACTGTCCATCTGTCCTTCCTCCCTTTGTACTTGCCTACCTTCCTTTACTTCCTTTCCAATACCTTTGTTTTTCATGGTTATTTTCTGATTCTCTTTGTTATTGGTGTTGTGATTATCATTCTCCTCACTATGTGCAGGAGATGCATGCTACAGTGGAGGAAGCCCATTGCGCTTTATGCTGGGTGGTTGAGGGGGTTCTCTTGGACAGAGGGCCCCTCTCTTGAACAGTTTGCCTGAAAAGGGCTCATTCAGTTGAGCCGGACTGCGTCTGCCTCCTCCTCCCTCTTTCTGGCTGTGGATCATTGTTAGGCTTGAAAGGAGCTTTGACCGGTTCCAGACGACTGGTTCTGCACCATAAAACTCCACACATTGATAAATGGGCTTGCCCCACAACATTGTGAATCCACTGGCATATCCCAGGGTATTTTGGGATTGTCAGACAAGGAGGCAGTCAGTAAGTTAAGCAACACAAACGGTGCAAGTAAGACAGAAAAAGCAGCCCAGCACAGTAAAACAGAGAGACAAGGCAACAAGGTCAGACTGAAAGACAAGCCAGACAGCATGATCACTCGTATACAGCACAAAAGCTGTCATTGAGCTTATGTTAGCGTTCTGACTATATATGTGGTTCTTTATTTCTTTTCATACTGCAGATGTCAGTGTTAAGGATAGTGTGTGAAAGGCTCCAAACATAGCAGTGTAAAGGTTTTAAAAAACCTTGCAGCAAAGGGTTTATTATAGAATCACTGCTTTCACTTTATACTCCTCCACTCCACACATGGTCGCGCTCTATGAAAGCTGGCTGTGGTTATCATGGTTGCCCTTCGCCTGTCCTATGAGTTTGAAAAATGGATGTGCTTTTGAGTGCTTATCTTGCATTATCCATGAAGTTACTTTGGATACCCTGAACTTTCACTTTTAGTAATCCTCCTCCTTTCTTTTTACTACAGGGAGTTCCTCAGCTACCCTGTGCCAAGGCCTTATACAACTATGATGGCAAAGAACCCGGAGATCTCAAGTTCAGCAAGGGTGACATCATCATCCTGCGCCGGCAGGTGGATGAAAACTGGTACCATGGAGAGATGGGCGGAGTCCATGGATTCTTCCCCACCAACTTTGTCCAGGTCATCAAACCTCTCCCACAGCCGCCCCCTCAATGCAAGGCCCTGTATGACTTTGAGCTGAAAGACAAGGAGGCTGACAAGGACTGCTTGCCATTCTCAAAGGTGCTGGAAATTTATACTTTACTTTACTCTCACATTTACACACACACCTTCTCCATTGCACAAGTTCATAAACAAATATGGTAACACTTTACAAGAAGTCAATTCATTAGCATTAGTTTATGCATTAGATGTTCTTTCTTTGAATGGAAGAAGAGGCATAAACATTCTTCAGAATTTCTCCTTTTATATGTTCCACTGGGAAAAAAATAGTGACTCATTTTGGGGTGAACAAACAGCTCTGCTTTAATGTAAACCTCTTCTGCTTGAAACATAAGCAAGTTCTCCTTCAGCCATTTGTGTTAGATTTTTGTTTAAAAAACTAAACAAAACTGGCTTTCGTTGATGCCTTTGAGTTGCACATTTTTAATGACAAGGCTTGTGGCTGAATAACAAGGAACATGTTTTATTCCGTCTGCCCTCAGGATGATATTCTTACTGTGATTCGTCGTGTAGATGAGAACTGGGCGGAAGGCATGCTGGGAGATAAGATTGGCATCTTCCCCATATCTTATGTAGAGGTGAGTCATATCATTGCATTTAAAACTGTCATTGTTCCCTGATGTTTTCACATTTAATGTTTTATATTTAGATGTTGTACTTTTCAGCACAGCTTTAGTCTTGGAAACCTTATATATTCTCCATCCAGCTCTTTAAGTATGCAGTTCTCAGAGAACTCTCAAATTGTTGCTAATTATTTGAGCTGTATTGAACTCCCATCAGCCGTTTCATCATTTTGACTCAAATCTCAAAACATCATCAGCCTTGTGTCTCTTTATCAGACACGCACAATCTTAAATAGCTGTTCTCTTTAATCACTCAACCTCAAACAAGATTAGCGTCAATTGTCGTGGCCAACTTCACGTGTGATCCAGAAAGTTGCAGCATCTCGGGTCTCGAAACACTTCACATCCCTACTCCCATAATCATAGGCAAAAACCTTTATGAACCCTGGCAGAGCCAGTGTGAGCTCTCTGTCAGCCACGTGTCTAACCTGTGGGAAAAAAATAACCATCAAAAGACATTCAAAAATAGCTTCTGTCAGAATGGTGCTCCTTGAATTGCATCTCTCTCACTCAGAGCGAAAGGACGAGGGAGAAGCGGGGCGGAGGCTTCGAGCTTACACAAAAGCCTTGGCAATTTTGACTAAACCAGACTTTTTCCAAGTGAATGCTTTTGAGAAAGTAATCTCTGATACCAGTGACATCAAAAGTGACATTCACTCAGGTACTTGAAATAGAGTAAAAGGGGGAAAAGGTTTTTCTGTTCCCATATCACCTGCCACCGTAAATTTGTTTTTTTTCAGAGAGTGACTTTGCAATGTAATCAGGTATCTGACTCTCTTATTGGCCGTCATATACGGAGCATTTAATGTCTGCCTGAGTTTGCAAGGACAGCATTAAGATATGATCAGGCCCGTCGCAAGGGGGATGCAAGGCCCTGTGGGAACGTGATGTGCGAGGCCCGGGGGTAGGGATGGCTCGATACCACAATTTTTGCTTTGGTATGGTACCACAATCTAATACCTAAGTACCGATATTAAATCGATACCATACAGGGTCTGAATTTTGGGGCGGGTATTGTGCATAATTTTACTCATTCTCGCATGTTCTGCATTTATAACGCGGGAAATTACCGCAAATGTGTATTAGTAAATTAATCATCTATACTACGCGTCTGCCTTCTGTATCTCTTAAAATGAGCAAATTGCTTCTGGCTTCAAAAGACATCGCACCTGCATTATAAAAGCAATCTGCACGCCCGAATCAACACTTTTGCTTTCATTTCGGGACAGCTGACAGAAATCACTTGCCCATGTCTTTTTAAACCTTGCCAATTTGAACATGCGAATGATTTTATAGCGTTTCATAATACGTGGGATGGGAGCTTTTTGCGTTATACCAACCGCCTGTAAAGAGCTTGCACGTTCCAAATTAAGTTGTTTTTCCTTAAACGGTCAAATACACACAAAATTATGTCAAAGTCCATAAACACAGTCAGTTATGTCTTGCGTGAATAGAAATGGTGCGATAGTATGCGTCATGGCATGTGTAATAATAGTATATCGGATAAGTGACAGCAGCAGTCTAACACATCTCCTTTTATTAATTTAATTGTAAGGATTTACCTGTTCAATGTAGGCCTATAAATAGTGAAGACTATCCAGTGTTATTTTAAATTTTAAATGTATTATTTTTCTTTACAGAGCTGCCAACGCTCACGCTTTCGCCGTGTGACACACGGTTTTGCCTGTTTTCACACGCACTCATGCCACACATCCAATTTCTCACGCAAAAAAAAAAAAAAAAAAATCCGATCTTGGGACGAGACTCGTTCGTTCTTTTCAAACTCCCGACGGTATGGTGCTGATGAGCGCCACTGAACCCTATGTGCTGCTGTCCATAGATATGTATAAATGGATGCCTCATTAGCGACTATATCTGTGCGATATACGTTTTCGAACGGTCAAAGCCGGTCGTGAACGAGTTTTGTGAACATTCAAATGTTGCCTGTGCGTCTGCATAGGTAGTTATATGCATGCATGTATGAATATCTATATCTGCAATAGACTGAAGCAGAAGATTTTACACTCTAAAAAAAATACTGGGTTAAAAACAACCCAAGTTGGGTTGAAAATGGACTAACCCAGTGATTGGGTTGTTTTAACCCAGCGGTTGGGTTAAATTTTTGTTTAAAACAACCCAATTTTCACCCCAACTTGAGTTGTTTTTAACCCAGCATTTTTTTGAGTGTATAGGAGTTAGTTTATCATTTAATGGTAGATAATTCTGCATGTGCTAAAAATATTGGTTAAAGATCTTATAAATATTATTGATCATCAGAGAGCCCTGCTCAGCTTTTAATGAAAGCACACTCTAAAAAAATGCTGGGCTAAAAACAACCCAAGTTGGGTTGACAGTGGACTAACCCAGCAATTGGGTTGTTTTAAGCAAACATTTAACCCAACCGCTGGGTTAAAACATCCCATTTACTGGGTTAAAACAACCCAATCGCTGGGTTTGTCCATTTTCAACCCAACTTGGGTTGTTTTTATAAAAGCTTTTATAAAATGGTCAACATCACATAACTGAATTCTAACAATTTTTAAAAACAGGAAAATGATAAATTAGGAGTCAAAATGATAAATTATACATTTATTTAAAATGATTATATATAATATTCTAGATACATTATCAGTCCAACAGTTAACATTTACAACACTGTGTGTGTGTGTAAGCTGTGTAGAAATAGGGTTTTTCTTTTGCATTCGTCTGAATTCGGCAGCAGACTCCCTGAATGAGCAGTTTCTTTTCTTTAACTGCTCTTAAATTTAGTTTCATTTAAGCACTTTCTAAGACCAATGTTTGTTTTCACATAATTGCCAGTTCTTGAATACTGTGTCTGAAATTCAAGAACCATGAAGCCTGTTATTAACTAACAAATGTTATGTGTTTGTGTAGATCCAAACATTATAATAGCTAAACTAACACAATACATGAAGAACGTGTTAGCTAAAATGACATTTAAAGAGTAACCATGGTTGAAAACCTGTAATACTTACCCAGCTCCTGATCTGCATCTGATACTGATTACTCATTTTTAGTTATTTTTGTAATGCGTTCATCTGCTTCATTACTTGAAAAAGCTGTACTGTTTAAGCACTTTATTTGTTGCACTTTATTTGTTTCTGATGGTGGGAGGCTTTGAATGTAGAATAATGTCCCTCCCTAACTAATCTTGTGTCTTTTTTGGCTGAATGTAAATCATTAAGTGCTCTTAAGAATACAACATGGGTTTCAGTTAAGAATTAGTTTAATACCATTCTAATCAAAATATCAGTCAACCTTAATCAACCTTAAACACTGGTCTATGAATAAGGCTTTATTGTGGTACATAGGGGTACAACAATAGTTTTAGCTCAAGTCTAGAAGGCCGAACATGAATCAGAATAAGTTCAGGTGTTGCACATCTTTAGCAGACCACCCCAAAATCCAGTAGAATCCAGGAAATCACATCTACTTAATCCAAAATTTCCTGGGGGTGGACTTTCAGCTATGTCTGCTTCACAGAATGTAACCAATATTGTCCATCTTCAGTAGGCTGCCCATATCAATGGCTTTGGGCCTCCCCACCAGAATGCAGGGGTACAACATCAAATTAATTCCAGTTCTCTGATACCTGAGCCACCAACTTGGCTGTGGCTGTGTGCTCGGCATAATTTTGATCTCGCCTGACAAAATCTCACTCCAAGTGTTTTTGATAAGTTGACTGGTATGTCTGTAGCATTTCTGTTCCAGAATCCTACTGTTGCCTAAACTTGAGTGCAAATATTCTGAGATCTAAACGTCATTGGCTGAAACGAACGCTGGAGATTTAGTGACATTTAAACGAGACGGTCTTGTATATGTGCGTTGAGAAAATAAATGTCTAAATTAGATCGTCCTGTCGATCTTTTAATGTCTTGTACAAGTCAGGATGGGCAAGTGACCGATGCTTGGCAAGGTTTGATGGTCCTTCATCAGTTTTATAAGCAAAGTAATTCCAAATTTCACTTCTTCTCCTCTCTTTATTAGTTTTGGACGTGTTGAGTGAGATTCAAATGTCACATTTGCCGGTTTCGCATCAGTTTGGATAGCGCACTGCAATCTAGCAGTGAACTTCGGAAAACAGCAGCATATACCAAAATTAGCAAAATCATGATATCATACCGTTTTAAATAAAATGTATACCGGTATACCGTGCACCCCTACCCGGGGGGTATATTAATGGGGATCTACTGCTGCTATAGTGACAAACAATTAGTTGTTAATGTGAATATTTAAGGAAAAAATCATATGTTGAGTTTAACAGCATTAGGTTCAAGAAGCTTAACTGTGTAACTGAATTGTGCTGTGCGCACATTTTGCAAAACGGCCTGAATCCACTTGAATTTGTTTGGACTGCTCTCTCACTCAATCATCTGAAGTGATTTCTCAGTCAGTAAAACAAACGGACCGTATTGAGGGAACAACCAGCGCTGTTTTTCAGTAGTTTTCCAGAACATGCGCTTAATGGATGTCTGACTGTTTAGTTGCTTTTTGCCGTTTTCAGACTTTTAAAAATGTTTAAAACATGTAGATATAGAGTAGACTACAGTCATTCTGCGGTAACGTTGCTCTCACTGATGCTCCGAAAGGTGAGTAATAGTTAGGCTATATACTTATTTAACTTTTTTAGTGTAAAAAAATCCCTTTGTACGTACTGTCAGATGAAATCCTGCAGGCATCGGTGCTTTCTCCATCCATGCAATAAATGCACATCGTTGAATGAGCACGCATTTCTAGCATATTTACTTGAACTTCTTAGGCAATATCTGTGGTTATCTATGGCCAAAATCAAAATTTGAATGGGCTGAAAAATGGGCTCTCTACGGCCTTGACATGCGATGCACCGCTGATGATGTCACACGCACCGTCTCACACACAGAGAAATATTGTAAGTTACTGCATAATACATTTTTAACAAGCAGAATACATACAGAATTACAAGCATTACAATACACAGTCTAATTTTTAGCTATGTCTTTTAACTACAGTATTTCGAAGGACAAAAACATGAACTATTGGCTTTACATCATCAAGTCAGCTGTTGCTTTACGTTGCACAAGGCCCTATGTGATCACACACTTGACACAGCCTTGCGACAGTACTGGATTTGATGAACTGATCTTTTACATTATACCATTCATGCTTGGTGAATCATAAGTTGCAGCCCTGTCTTGTTTTTAATTCAAGGATTTACTGTAGCTTTCTAATATTCATTGCTCTACTAGTCAATTCTTTATTATTGTTGATATTATTATTTTTATTATTATTATTATCTTTTAATTATCATTATTTTAGCTTTTTGTATGTCATTATCCTTTGCTTAGATTATAGCTCAGCACCCACTGGTCATTCTCTGAACTAACTTTGAGGTGCTTTCTGGGATGCTTTTTAAATAGTTTTGAAGTTGGCTTGTATGCAGGACACTTGCTGGATTTTCCTTCTCTAGGTGGTCAAACTCATGCATTTCAATTTAGTTTTTTATTAATTTTAGTTTAGTAAAAAAAAAAGTTATATGTAGGCACAATTTCTATTTGCCTATGAAACTTATTTCAAGCATTTTACTGTAAGCCTTGAGATCAAAAGGGTTTGTAAAATCGTGAGAAACATCAAGCGTGTTTCCACACTTTTGACTGGTAGTGTATCTATGCTGATTCCACACCTGCTGTTTTGAGCATAAGGTCTAATTTCTCGCCAATGTACCCACCTCATATGGTTTCATTTATTAATATTTTCACAAATCAGATTATGAATAAATGAATAAATTCCAAGAATACACTAAGCACTCTGCACCTGTATTTACTATCTAAAGCGGCATTTAATCAGACCTTATGACCTAGATCAGTGTTTTTAGCTGAATTCAGAGTGTAGTGTTCTTCAAACGAGTGGTCTGATTGGCCACTCTCATTTGTGCAGAGAGTGAGTTTCTCGGGGCAATGGGTGTTGCTCTGTCATTAACTGGAGACTCTCTGCTCGTATGCCTTTTGATTTCAGTTTCACATGAAATCAGACATGGCCTGCAGTCCCATCACACTCACCGCCCCACATACTGTACACCAGTCTTTGAACTAGTGGTGCAACAGATCACAAAACTTACAGATCATATTGCATTTTTTGAGTCACGGATCGGATTAATTTTAGATCAAAAAGGGGGAGGCTTTTAATTCATTACATAAAGGACACTTTAAGTACTTTGTAGGGCTTCCCCCTAATAGCCGACTAAATGTTAGTTGACGAGAACAGGTTTATGCGGAGTTCAGACTGCATGATTTTCAAACTGGTCGGATCACTGCTTTTTTCACACTGCATGACTATCTGGGGTAGCATTCAGTCACTGCTGTTCACACTACACGATGGATCAGCGGCAGGGGGTTTCACACTGCATGACTGTACAAGAGGAAGAATCGCCAGTGTCAACTCTCTCTCTCTCCGGTGTGCAAACTACGTTTCCCAACAAAAACACACATGCAATGTGACAAATAAACCACGCAAATTGTTATTAAAAATGATAAACTGCACAAAGTTTGTGCTCCAAATTGTCTGTGTGCTGATTTGCGGAGAAAAATAAAAAATATTATGCCGGAAGAAATGGTTGGGGAGACACAGGGAGCAAGAATTGTGTTCTGCAAAGAGAGTTTGAGGTAAATAAATAATTCTGCAATGTGCTGCTGCGGCTGGACGTGCAAATGTTTGTGCTTTGTTTCTGTTTGATATAATTGTAAATATATCTATTAAAATACTGATAGTCTGGTCTATAACTCCTCCCTGAACCTCCTGCTGCTGCCTTGTATCTCGCTCTCTCATTGGCTGTTGGTCATCATCGCTGTAATGTTCAGTCAGAACTGATTTCACACAGTAGGATTGAATCGCTGAATTCTCTTTAATCACATCTTTGATCATTCACACTGCGTGATTGTCACTTGCATGCACAAGCACCGATTTGCTTATGATTTCGGGCATTTGTCTGCGATTTTGCAAAACCTGTCGGCGAGTCAAAATTGGGGCTAAAATCGGGCAGTGTGAACTCAGCATTAGTCGACCAACATGTTATTAGTCTGTTAGTCGGAGGGAAAAAAACTCCACAGGAAGTGGCGAAGTTAAACAGTCCATTAGTGACAGATCGTTAATGACATGTCCTTGTGATAATTAGAGTATGTTGGGCAGGAAATCCAAACGTTTGCCTCATCCATCGACCTCAAATATGGCTGTATATTAGGCCTATATATATTAAAGGCTCATTATGGTTTAGTATTATCCCCAGTATATATTTAAGTAATTAAATTAATATAAATATGCGATTAGTCGACTAATGGCTTAAATGAACGACTACTAAAAAAATAGACTATAAAAATCTTTAGTCAGGGCAGCCCTAGTACTTTGATACCACAGTAAAAAACTACTAGCCTAACTAATAAAGTTCAAACATTATTAAAGACATGACTAATTAGTAATAAAATATGAACAAATACACTAATTACACGCATAGATAAATGGAATATAACAAAGTAACAAATAAAGTCAGGTTTAGCAGGTACAGAAATGTAATGTAAAATAACACATCTTTGAATCTTTGTTAAAAGTGGATTTGTTGTTTGATTAACATTAATGGTACATACAGCAGCAGGTATTTATAGGTTGCTGTCACTTTAAGACCTAATGCACGGATCCAATATAGTGCCTGTCTGGAGAATCGAAATTCTTTCTCAACTGTTTACGTTCACTACTGACATAACCTGCTGTGTTAAGAGAATACTTGCAGAGATGGTATTTTGACATTATTTAGTTTTATGTATCCGTTGAAGTGCAGGGAGACTTGAAAGTAATCGCACGCTATATGAAACGCTCTGTGTGTGTGCTGCTGTGTGCACAGAAAACAGCGTGCAAACACAGAATCAAGTTTTCTTTCACCTCTTCTTGTGCTTGAATGTTAAAAAAGTTCTTGAATATGTAATTTGGCAAGACAAAACATATGCAAGCAATACACTTTAACTCTATGATGGTTAAACTGTTGATCCGTGAATCACATGCGTGTCGAACCGTGGGGCCTTGTACTACTTTTTAACTCCTCTCTTTGGCTCAACTGGCTTTTTTTTTTTTTTTTTTTTTTTTTTTTTTTTTTTTTTTTGCTTGTGGACAGTTAGTGCATGTAGCCCATTTAAATTACTCTCACTTGCCCAACTAAAGACTTTATCTGTATCTATTTTTTTCTGTCTGTTGCTTAGTCACCATGAAATTTATTTATTTTTTTACAGAATGGTGCAGTGCTTATTATAAATAACTATATCCTTGCACATCATTATTTTAAAATTCTTTTTAGTCAGTACGAAGTTGGGCGTTGCTAACTAAACTATCCAATCAATTCACAAAGGACAAAATCTAATCCTGCTTTACATTCTTTTCATTCTTGGTTTCACTCGGATATGTGTCACAATAGGGAAGAAAAGACTATTGCAACTTCTGTTTCATGATGAATTTAAGGATTCATCATGATCTCTGTCCTTAATCTTTTTGTTGTACCTTTCTATGTACTCCTGTTTCTTTCATTCTCTACAACTCCTTGCTAGATTACATTTAAAGAAAGTGTGAGAACTGTGGCCTAGCAGGTAATTTACGTGACATATTGAGCCTTGGTGCTCAAACAGGCTCTTTTTGTTTGAATCTGGCTTGCAACGTTTCTAGAAGGCCAAAATCATATACAATAATAATATGTGAGTAAAGTATTATTCCAGTTCATTCTCTCTTCTACTTTCAGTTTAACAGTGCAGCTCGACAGCTCATAGAACTGGACAAGCCATCTGAATGTGGAGGTGACTCCAGTGAAGGGCCATCGTCCTCTTCCTCGGGCCCCCAGGCCAACGGCTCCCAGAAAGCTACTGGGGAGAAGAAGAACAGTAAGAAGCGACACTCCTTCACCTCCCTGACCATGTCCCATAAGCCTTGCCTGGCCCCTCCACCCCAGAGACACTCCATGGAGATCAGCGGCCCGGTTCTGATCAGCTCTTCCAACCCCACAGCTGCGGCCCGGATCGGAGAGCTCAGCGGAGGCCTGTCCTCCAGCGCACCTTCACAGGTGAGAGATGATGGATTGACACTCATGCATGCTGCATGACCACCATACAGCCTTGTGATGGATGGAGAGATTGGTGATAGGGAAATAGAGGATGGATGTGCAGGAAAGAAAGGAGAGGAAGATAATGAGAAAACACGATTATTATTCCAGCATGATGGTGGCTGACCTCTAAATGTTCTGTTCCTCATCCACTCTTCCTCTCTCCGTGTTATATATAGATTAGTACTCATACTGAGTGGAGGTAAGGACATCATCTCTCACTGAGGATGAGCTTCTCAGCTGTGGCCATGGTTACACAGCCTGATAAGTTGGACACACACACACACACACACACACACACACACACACACACACACACACACACACACACACACACACACTCACACTCACACTCACACTCACACTCAGCACAGCAGAATCTGCACAGATGTGTTTAAAGATAAATTCAAAAATAGACTCTCGTCTGGCTCTCATTAATGCCTGAATTTGAAGTTCAGAATTACCATAAGTGACATTTACACCTAAAACAACAAGACTCTCATATTCTGGGATTTAATTAATTTATTGTATGGCTGGCGATATAGCCCAGCGTAAGATTTTTAATCAAAAATACAGCATAAAAAAAAAAAAGTAATATTGTGAAACATTATTACAGTTTAAAATGACTGTTCTCTATTTTAATATACACTCACCTAAAGGATTATTAGGAACACCATACTAATACTGTGTTTGACCCCCTTTTGCCTTCAGAACTGCCTTAATTCTACGTGGCATTGATTCAACAAGGTGCTGAAAGCATTCTTTAGAAATGTTGGCCCATATTGATAGGATAGCATCTTGCAGTTGATGGAGATTTGTGGGATGCACATCCAGGGCACGAAGCTCCCGTTCCACCACATCCCAAAGATGCTCTATTGGGTTGAGATCTGGTGACTGTGGGGGCCATTTTAGTACAGTGAACTCATTGTCATGTTCAAGAAACTAATTTGAAATGATTCAAGCTTTGTGACATGGTGCATTAACCTGCTGGTAGCCATCAGAGAATGGGTACATGGTGGTCATAAAGGGATGGACATGGTCAGAAACAATGCTCAGGTAGGCCCAATTGACACTAAGGGGCCTAACGATGCCCAATTGGCACTAAGGGGCCTAAAGTGTGCCAAGAAAACATCCCCCACACCATTACACCACCAGCCTGCACAGTGGTAACAAGGCATGATGGATCCATGTTCTCATTCTGTTTACGCCAAATTCTGACTCTACCATCTGAATGTCTCAACAGAAATCGAGACTCATCAGACCAGGCAACATTTTTCCAGTCTTCAACGGTCCAATTTTTGTGAGCTTGTGCAAATTGTAGCCTCTTTTTCCTTTTTGTAGTGGAGATGAGTGGTACCTGGTGGGGTCTTTTGCTGTTGTAGCCCATCCGCCTCAAGGTTGTGCGTGTTGTGGCTTCACAAATGCTTTGCTGCATACTTCGGTTGTAACGAGTGGTTATTTCAGTCAAAGTTGCTCTTCTATCAGCTTGAATCAGTCGGCCCATTCTCCTCTGACCTCTAGCATCAACAAGGCATTTTCGCCCACAGGACTGCCGCATACTGGATGTTTTTCCCCTTTCACACCATTCTTTCTAAACCCTAGAAATGGTTGTGTGTGAAAATCCCAGTAACTGAGCAGATTGTGAAATATTCAGACCGTCCTGTCTGGCACCAGCAACATGCCACGCTCAAAATTGCTTAAATCACCTTTCTTTCCCATTCTGACATTCAGTTTGGAGTTCAGGAGATTGTCTTGACCAGGACCACACCCCTAAATGCATTGAAGCAACTGCCATGTGATTGGTTGATTAGATAATTGCATTAATGAGAAATTGAACAGGTGTTCCTAATAATCCTTTAGGTGAGTGCATTTTAAAATATTTATTATTTCTGTCATGACAAAGCTGAATTTTCAGCATTACTCCAGTCAATATTGTCAATGTTAAAAACAGTTGTGCTGTTTAATATTTTCTGAAAACCGTGAACGGCATTTATTTAAAATGGATACTATAACTTTTGATCAATTTAATGTTACCTTGTTGAATAAAAAACATTAATTTCTTTAAAAAAACTAAATAAAAAAACAACAGTTGAACAGTAGTGTATTTGACATGATTTAAAAAGGTGATTTTTAAATAAACAAAAGATCCCCGGTGAAATCATTATTTAAAAAAAAAAAAAAAGTGTTTTTTCTTGGTAACTATATTTGAAATTTTTAATGGAAAAACTAAAAGTACAAAATTATAAAACGGTTAGTTCCAGTCCTTGATTCGGATTGGTCAGTATGACCCAACGATTCTCGTTTTGATTTTCACTGATATTGTTCATTGAAGCTTGTATTATTCTCAGAGAGAGAGATTGAGTGACCTGCAGTCAGATTTAGCATTTTCCTTTAGGTCAGTCCTATGTTCATAATAAAAAAAATCTGTTGAATGTCTGCTGCAATATCTTGTTCTTTTTAACAGTAAAGGGGTTTTCCCGTGTCCTGACAGTGACAGCGCTCATTTGTCAGTTGTGTTTTGTTCCCGTGTTCACACAAGTTTTAGTCCTTTCAATATAAAAGTCTTCGCTACTGACCGACTCACTCAAGACAGTCTTTGCTGCCATCTAATGGCGTAATAACATAACTTCTGTTGCTGTCACTGATGTAAATAGAGAACATTTATATAGATCAGTGGTTGCTGTTTTTTTCTGGCGGAAGGAAGGTTTTTAGTGATTTTACTTCATGAAAGTTGCATTGATGCATATACTTTGGCTTTAATATGTGTATTGTGTGGTAAATAAAAGCAATAATATAAAAGCAATAATCCATGTGAAGCCGTGGTTTACAGTGAATTTATAACAGCTAAGGGGATTTTTAGGCACTCAGCTTCGTGTGGTGCCTTACAACGCCCTTTAGCTGTTATAAATTCACTGTAAACCACAGCTTCTTGGGGCTTATTGCTTTAATAACTAAATGTAGTAAATATCAATAAACACAAGCTAAAACCGTTTTTGAGGATCTAAATGGCCAAATAAAAAGGTATCACCACCATAATAATCACAAATATAATGTGAATATGCAATATCTTGCCCAACCCTACTATAGTGAGACTGTTCTTGACTTATTCAAATGAATCTGTCTTGCAGTGTCAGAGAGAAACTGTATATTGAATGATGAAACCGTAACGGATTGTGTGATTTTTGAAAGACCTTTGTTGTTCTCTTCAAAGGTGATTTGTGCACTTTTGTATGTTGCCTTAAGATCGCTTCAGCTGACAATCAATAATTGTCACGTGACAGTGAAATAGAGGCAATGTGCAACAGCGGTTAAGTGCCAAATGGTGAAATTTGCCAAATGACTACAAATAATAGCTTGAAGCGGAAGGAAAGTGAGTATCGTGTCAGGCATCCTGCCCACACTCCAGAGCTTTGATTGTCCACACCAGCTTACTGTTCTCTCCTGTTCTGTCAGCAGTTACTCTCTCTCATTCCACACAGTCCAACATGCTGTCCGAGCGTTTGAGATCACTGATGCGTGACAGCGCTCCACCACATCAAACACTCCCCCCACCACTCGCTCGCAGAGGTTACCGCAGCAACCCTGGAATGACAGTCACTCACAGCTGTTCCACTGGTTGCCGAGCAATGCGGTCTCTAAGGAGATGGCAGACAGACATGTCATTTCATGTGATGTTCTGGGGTGGGTGGGGGGAAAAGTTCTAAGAAAAGTTCCAGGAATGTGGCATTTGTCCCCTTTACTTTACACTCAGTTTAATTTGTTTTATTTTCCTCGATAAATAAAATAGAGCTCCTCGAGTCTCAGGTTGCTCTGCTAAGGATGAAATGAATAAAAAGACTACTAAAAAATTTAACATTCAGATCTAGCTTTGATTAAAAAAACATTCATAAATGACTGAAGTGGTGCTACAGAAAAATCTGTCAGTTTCAGGTAACAATATAAATTATATAATTATAGTTTCCAATAAAAGGCTTTTTCGTTCAAAAATAAAAAAAATCTCCCTTTTCTTCACAGCGGTGCACTTTTGTTCCTCCATAAAAGCCCAAACTTGACATCCAAATCAGCCAAATAAGTGTGTAGTAAAATGCAGTCTACTGTTGCTAAACTGCAGGACATGCTTATTAAACAGTGTTATTAAAATCATATTAAGCTGTGAAAGAGATACTGTTCCCTAGACGGCCTCCTGAGACGGAGCCGAACATGCATAAGCAAAGTATACTGTGGGCTTCGGATACGCGTCTAAACGGTCAAATAGCCTACACACAAATATGTCGAAATGCCGTTTTGGTAAGTATCCTCGTATACAGAGTCAGTTATGTCTTCTGTGAATGAAAAACACTGAGAAAGAGTAACAGTATATTGGGTCCGTGCATTCGCTCTTAAAGTGACAGAAGCATAATAAATCTGCTGCAGTCATTAATGTTACTCAGACAACAAAGACAAAGATAAAATCACTCACTGCTCTTGGAATGAATAAACTGTAGTTTTAATAAGGATTAGGGTAACACTTTATTTTGATGGTCCCTTTTGAACATTCTGTTCACTTTAAGTAACTTTGCCTCTACATGTCAACTAACTCTCATTAGAGTGTTACTGGACTGTCTGCTTAATATCTGCTAATTCTTGATTGTGATGCTCCCCAACAGACATTCTACTGACTATAAGTAACTACATGCAACTACATGTCAACTTACTCTAACCCTAACCCTACCAGTCTACTAATACTCTGAGAGTTAGTAGACATGAAGGTGCAACATTACTTAGTCAACAGAATGCGTCAAAGTGACCATCAAAATAAAGTGAAACCAGGATTAGTCTGTATTTAATGCATTAATTAGAATCTATTTTTGCAATAATTCATTATTATCAATATTTTGTTCCATTAATGTCGTCACCTATAGTGTTATTTTACATTTGATTACTATATTCAGTTTCTGTTGTAGGCTGTTACTTACCTGAATACCACTGTTATCTTCCTGAAAGCACTGTTTATTTAATTTGTATTTTCGTTCCGTTGTGTTTTTGTTGGTTTTGTTTGTGATTTTACTTTCTTTGGTCTTATTGTACTGCTGACTGTTGACTTGTCTTCTGTAACTGTTTTGAGGACTTTTTCTTACATTAACCTAGTATTAGTTTTTGCTGAAATATTGACTTGTGAAATTTGACAGACATTTTAAATTACTCATATCATGAAATAAGCGTTTGATTATATCACCCACCTATAATCGTGTTAAATTGTGATTTCAATATTGACCAAAATAATCGTGATTGCTCTGTGGCGGCTCTGGGCTGCGTTTCCCAAAAGCATTGTAAGCCTAAGTTGATCTTAGAACAATAGAACCAATGGTCTCTATGATCAACTTTTAGGCTTAAGATGCTTTTGGGAATAGCAGCCCTTGTCTGTTACTGTCGTGTTCTGGTAGCGTAATCTGGGCAGCCATGCCTTCACTTTCAAAGGTCTCCGTTTTGGTCCGTTTACGCTGAAAAGTAACTTCTGAGTTTTCAAACTAATTTCGAAAGTCTCCGTTTTTCAAGAGTCGAAAACACCGGAGTAGGGTAGACGACCGGTGTAACTGTAGCAAAAGTTACCCGTTTTAAAACGAAAACGCATTAGTGTAAACAAGGCCTAAATGTCACGGTTTCCAGCTGCACAACTTTGATAGCAATAAGAAATGTTTCTTGAACATCAAATCATCATATTAGAATGATTTCTGAAGGATCATGTGACTGAAAATTTGGCCTCGTCATCACAGGAAAAATAGAAAAACATTCAATTGTAGTAATATTTCACAATGTTAAGATTTTTACTCTATTTTTAATTAAATAAATGCAGCCTTGCTGAGTATAAGAGTAACAAAACCTTTGGACGATAGTGTATAATATTTTGTAGAATTGTACACTTTATTTATTGTCCCCTTCTTTTTATTTTGGCACATAAATGGTAAAGTTTGACGTATACAAACACAAGTGTTTCTATCGGAGCTGGTCAGAAAAGTTTGAAGTAGGAGGAAGAAATTCTCCATGCTTCTCATGAAGTGGACTGTATAAGAATCCCACTGGTAACTGGGATTTTTTTTTTTCTCCCTGGTGTGTGTTCCATTAATGTCGTCACCTATAGTATCTGAGAACCTCTCTTGAGTCCTCTTCTGTGGGACAAAGCCCTGAACACAACAGAAGACACACTATACCTCTGTCGTTTTAGTTTCGGCCTGTCTATATGCTCTTGGATCCATTTTCGTGTTCATAAAGGAACGGTTGAGACGGGGTGTTGTGAAAGCTGACCCCGATTCAGTTTTTATGAGAGCGAATACTTGGTGCAGATGGAATGAGGAAGCGTGTTTGGTGGCCTTAGCGAACATGTGTTAATGCTTTAAGAACGTGAGACGGTTTCTCAAGCAACAGAATTCGTCATCATGTGTTAATATAAAACCAGCACAGCGTTTTGTGCTCACACCTAGTGAGTATATTTACACAAGACACCAGTCCATTTCCTGTATGCGTAACCAGAATATTTATCATCTAAAGTGTTTATGAGTGTATAATTGGCGGGTAATTTTTTTTTTTTTTTTTTTGTCCTAGCTTTTGCATACTGCAGCATATGGTTTCATTTATTTCTTTCCCCATCATACTTTCTCTCTTTTGTTTTTTCATGTGTAATGTTGTCAGGAAACTACAGTAAAACACAATGACAATTGATGTTGTTTTTATGTCATCGTGCTATGAATGCTCTCGTTCCCTCTCCCCTTTTTGTCCCTCTCTTGCATGCCGATGTTTTTTTCTCTCACGCTCTTTTTAACATTCCTATCTAGGCATTTTAGCGCTAATAATTATCCAGACACTCCAGATCTCATAAAAGCCTGTTTGAGCCTGTAAAGTGATCCCCCTCCTTTGTGGCAGCAGTTATGCCCTCTTATGAGAGTGATGTATCGATTTACACAAGTTTTGTGACACATTTGGAATATATGAACCACAGACTTATTGCTTTCTCATATATTTCTGGTTTGAGGGAAAGAAAGGAAAATCTGAGGGGGAAAAGGCCATTTAGAAGGATGAGGATGCTTGAGGTGATTAAAAAAAAAGAAAGAAGGTTTACATTCATCTTTTTACCATGGCTGATATTGTCCCCACCGCATTATAAAACACAGCAGGGATGCTTCTCTAATTACCGAGCAGGAGTTTTCATTTGGTTAGTGTGTTTAAATGTTTTGCTGACTGGTCATTGTGGTGGTTGTCATTAGTGGGAGAAAATGACAGTAGTACTGTTCTCTTCAGCACACAGCTCTCAGATGTTCCCATTTTTGCAGCTTTTTTATTAAAAAGAATCACAAAATGAAAAATTACCAATATAGATTTACTGACTCAAAGCTGCAACTTTGGTTCAAAAGTTTTGAAAGCTATATTAGGGTGGATTTTTTTTGTTAGTTTTTTACCATTTCTAATTGTAGTCATGTTTTTACGTTTCAGTTATGACTTGGAAATGCTACATATGAATACATCACATAGATGACTTATCAAAATGGTAAAATATGATTTAATAATTACATAATGAATGATTAGTCTAATTAATATTCATGAGAAAAGCCACATTGTTACCAACTGTTAAAGGCCTCCTGTGGTGAAAATCAAGTTTATGTTGTTCATACTGTATGGTGTTTTTAATATGCTTTCAGACAAGCCATGAGAAAATTCATGTCAACGCCATTGCTGAGTATTTTCTCCTTTAAAACGGCAATGAACCAAAGCATCAAAAAAGCGTTTTTCGCTGGTGTTTCTTGATGTGATTGGTCACACACTAGCTACCTTGTAACCAATCAACTCAACGTGTGGGGGGGCTTTAGCATATCATTAACTGCTGCAAAGCTCCAGAGAAGTCTCCATAGAAGCCAGGTTGTCCCTGTATTTTTTTCTGTTGAAATGAAAAATCATGTAGCTTTAGCAATATAGCAGGTGTATGATGTATATCACGATGATATGATGAACTATATGCTTTCTCCATTGAAGTTCTGAGTTGTTCAAAGCGTTTCTGTTGATTGTTAGAAGGCAGTTGTCTGACTCTGAGATGGCGAATGAGAAGTAGTAGTTGTAAAGAGCGATACCTTTGTGCAGCGTTCACTACAGTAACTTGAGTAAAAGTTTGAACGAGTGGATCTCTGAGTTGGTGTGAGTGAGTGAAGGCAGGGCTAATTTGCTAATTTGAGTTTTAAGTGATAACTACAAGGGGGACTTTTAGGGTTCACCCTAAAATGAAAATTCACATTTACTCACTCTCATTTCGTTGTCCATACAATGGAAGTCAGTAGGCTCCAATATTCAACATTCTTCAAAATATATATTTTTTTTATACTCATAAAGTAAGTTATACAAAACTTAAATGATGACAAAATTTTGTTTTTTGGGTGAACTAACCCTTTCATCTTGTAGAAATGTGGGGCTTGAATTACAAAAGTGTATTTGACGAAGTTAATTTGCATGATTTGAGCATTGTGGAAATTCAGGCCTGTACACAGCTGTGCTATCATCCGGCTGTTGGCTTATTTTATCCAATCAGCAATCACTGATGTCATTCTCACCTGCAGGACGTGTTGTGTCAGCGAGAATAGCACAGTATTTGTGAGAGTTGGTGTGCCCTCCAGTATGTTCATATCCCACACATTGACTCACTCAGTACCTTGTACAATCAAACCTGTAGGGTGCGACTTGAGAGCTGATGTACCCTGAAGCTGAGTGGGCCTGTGTCAGGCTGATACGCTGTTTTCAGTGATGCGCACACACACAGATTCTCAGGTACTCCTCTAGCACTTACTCTTTTTGAGATCTCTGTGGAGAAAATATTCAGCTTTAGCTCCCAGCTCAACACGCTCATGCAGAAGATGCTGTTCAAAACAAAGACAAAAATAAAATAAAAAGTTAGTTTTGCCAAAGTTAGTTCCAGGAAATGCTTTATTTGTATGCCATTATTTTGTTATGTAATACAGCAGTTCTCGTGACATTTATACATTAAGTGCTTTAAATGAAATGAAAATTCACCCTATTGGATAAAAATGGACAGATAGATAGAACCAAGTCCCTGATCTACATTCTTTTCCTTTTTGCAAATGTTTCTCTTGTATATATGGGAGAATATGGAAGGAGTTATCTGTCACCTACTTCAGTTTTATCACATCTTGCCTTAATACTCTTAAGGCCTGTTCACACCAAGAATGATAACTGTACCGATAACTATATTAACATCATCAACACCAATACACAATGTTCCATGTATTATGATTGTGCGCTGCACTTTTATGCTGCTTCACTTTTTCAGCTTTAGCTAGTGTGTAATGTTGCTGTTTGAGCATAAAAAAAACTGCAAGGTTATAAAGCTCAAAGTCCACTCCAAATGGGAAGGTTTTATTTAACACAATTCACTTTCCCAGAACTACAACGAACAACTCGCTTGGACTACGGCGCATTTTTCATGTTCCTCATTTAAATAATCCCCGCCCATGAAATACACAAAAAAAGGGGACAAGGCCTGGTTGTGCTGCTGCAATGCTATGCTGCAGCGTAAAGAGATGCTGTGTTTTCCAACCTTTTTCCAAAACTCATTTGTTTGACCCTCCTACGGCTGATGAAGTGGTTTCTGAACTTCTGAAATTCTGAACGCCAGCTCTACGTCATATTCTCACACATGCGTTGTGGTGCTTCGTGAGTTCACATTAGAGGCCCAGGCGGAAGACAAAAACTTGTTAAATAAAGTCGTTATTTTATTTTTTTATTTATTTATTTATTTTTTGCACAAAAACTATTCTCATCGCTTCATAAAATTATTGTAGAACCACTGTCGTCAGATGGACTTTTTAACAGCGTCTTTAGTACCTTTTATGGGTCTTGAGAGAGGAAATGTCATTGCTGCCAATGGAGGCCTTTCTGAGCCATCGGATTTCAACACACATATCTTCATTTGTGTTCCGAAGATGAACAAAGGTCTCAGGGGTGTCGAACGACATGAGGGTGAGTAATTAATGACAGAATTTTCATTTTTGGGTGAACCATTCGGTTATGGTAAGGGGCATGAACATTTCCTAAACACACACACACTAAGCGTGCCAATCAAAGCACACTGGGCCAGCTAACCAATCACAGCACATTACATATTTCAGAAGGAGGGACTAAACGGCGCATTTGGGCCAGACTGGGGAGAGAGGTACTATAATAATGTAAAAACGTGAAAAAATAATGTGTTTTTTGAACAATCAAGCATGAAAGCATACTGTAGTACACCCCATAAACTACATTTGTAAAAGGGCATAATAGGACCCCTTTAAAGCAGAATGGATTCTGATTGGCTGTCTGTTTTTTATCATTCATCAGCTGGAACAAATTGTTAAAAGTGATTCCAACAATCATTCCATCATTTCTGTGCCGCTATCGTTATAGTTGTGGTGTGGACTCTGCTATTTTCTTACATTTAGAATGATTTTTATACATCTTTATCATTATCGTCCTTGGTGTGAACAGGCCTTTATCATATGCACACACAACAGTCCATCTTTCTTTATTTATATGGTGAGCGGTATCATTTCTTGCAGGTTTGAAATGGTTTGCCCTTTTCTCTTGCCCATTTCATTACCTTCTAATGAATTTAACCTGGAGAAGCCTGTAGTTTGGGCTTATTGGCTTGGGAACATTCAGGCCATGAAGTGTGAAGTACAGATCTAAATCTAGACCTGAGGTGAAGGGGGAAGCCATGTCATTAATGACAAATGCCACCTCAGGACATTTCATACAATATGCAGAAGAGTTGCATTTCCCTCAGGCACAGAGAGAAGGAAAGAACAGGAAATTGAATCGAACTTAAAAATAAATGTGCAAATTTCTGTATAATTATGTCCGTCTATTTTTTGAGAAGGACTATTTTGAGCTCCTCTCTAAATACCTTTAGAGACGAGGAGATTTTTTGTGTGTGTGGATGTTTTATATTGTCTGTCTGAAGATTCTTGTGTCTGATTTTCTGAAGCACACATGAAGTGTTTTCACTCAAAAAAAAAAAAAAAGCTCATCATTCGCTCAGGACTTGATATGGATATGTCACAACACAGAACATTTCTCCAGCACATCCCTTTGAACCTACAAATCTGTTTGATTCTCGCTCGTTTGTAGTGTCTCTCTCAGAGGTTTGGTTTATCCTGGAAGTTTATTTCTGTGGGTTCTGTACGAAGCCCTGTGATCCCAACATCTGACGACTTAATATAATGTACACATGATACTTCACTCGTAGCTGCCCTAGGTGGTCCATCCATGTGTTATTAGTGTTTTCTGACAAAAAGTCTGGGCATAAAGCTCCATTTTTATTTCTGATTTATGACTTCTTGTTAGTCATAATGGAGAACTAAAATAGCTAGAGACTCAGTGGCAGTTGCTCGGGTGGTACATCATGACCCCTTGGAAGGATGCGACCTGAAGAGTGCCATCTTTGTTTTATGGGCTTTTGGTTACGGAAACATGCCATGTGATTGATCACTGACCAGAGACAACACACAGGGAGATATAGTTTATCTAAAGCATCTATACAGTCTTACTATTAGTCAATCCTATTATTGAACTATTCAAAGACTTTCTGATGAATAGAAACTTTAAAAGAACATCATTTATTTTAAATGGAAAGCTTTTGTAACATAAATATTTCATATGCTCTCTGTCAACCAATCATTAATCCGTTTACTCACTCATGCACTCCCAGCTGACCAATTAGAATAAAAGTCTTTTTAGCACATGCTTAAATTCACCAAAGGCAAGTTCTCATTGGCCATGACATTTTTAGGCCATGTGTGGTGTTCTTGAGGTGGATTGATTTCAGGCATGAACAACAAATGAAGACTCAGGCCGACATTCAGCTCAGTAGACGTCTGGTTGCATTAAAGTTCATTTGTCTAAACAACAGTCATCGGGCGCACATACGTGTGTGGCTATCTGCCCAAATTTCTCTCGCTTGTAAAGCTTTGTTGTCCCTTGAGCAGAATTGCAGTGTCTCATAACGTGCTTTCACTTGCTTGATGATAGGAAAGGAAAGGTTGATTAACTTGTCATTTCTTCTTATTTGTCTTCTCGTAGGTTCACATTTGCACAACGGGACTCATTGTTACTCCTCCACCAAGCAGTCCTGTCACCACGGCGACAGTTTTCACATTTCCCCCAGAAACCAGCTATGCCTCTATTCCAGTGGTGAGTCCTTAAATTCTTAGGTCAAAAATCTTCATCATCCTATCATTTATTCATATCACATTCTTCTTCTGTGTATATAAAGTGACGCTGTTTGTATATCAGCATTCACACACAACCCTATTAATCAACGCTACTTGATATATAAGCCCAGGCCAAATAAGTGGCCGATGTTTGCCATTTCAGGATTTTCCTTCCCTCACACTTCCCTCGTGGGTCAAAATGCCCCAAAGCCCTAAAATTATACTTTTTTTTTGGTCCAGAAAGCTTATTTCATTTAATTTTGATAATATTTTCAAAATGAAAAGATATTTTTTCTTTCACCTTTTTGGAGATTTTTTATTTTATTTAAATTACTAGATTTTATCAATAAATAATAAATAAATAAATAAATAATTTAAGCACATTCTTCACATTCTTTCAACTTAAATTCAAAATGCCACAATTTCATGCATTTGGGTGCTTTTGCCTAGCCTGACACATCAAGATGTTGAGTCTGGGAGCACACCATTGGCAGGGCTCAATCCGAGGGGCGGGATAAACAGTTGTCTTTCAGATTCCCTCTGCACGCAATAGGATAGCGCTACAACCAACCAGAGCAACGAAGAAGGTGAAGCCGAGCTAGAACTTTTGCGGCATCCGGTCTGCAAAACTCGGAACACATCTTCCTTTCTTAAGAATGACTTCTGTGCCGTTCTTTTCTCAAAGAAAAGCTTAACAACAAGTCTCCCAGAGTCGCGGCCAAAGCCGATTCGAAAGGCCGCTGTTCGCCAGCTTCTTTGTTTTCAAGTAGCATGCAGAACTGCGGCAACTCTGCCGTCATTATGTTAAGCCCACCCACCAACTCTGTACACAATGTGATTGGCCTGAACAGAGTTTGGTTTTTCAAGCTCGCAAGCCAACGGAGAGTTGCTAGACTACACTCGCGGCAAATTAGATTTGCTGCCGCTAGGGGGCATCTAGATTTTTAGGCTAGCTTTGGCCGACAACTTGTGGGGAACAAAAACAAACTTGATATTTCAGGACTCTTGCCACTAGATGGACTTATAGCTCTGGAGCAATTGAGCTGTTCCGCTGGGTTAAATGACCGCTAAAGTCAGTTCTTTATGTATCATTCAGATACACATGTAGATAAACTACACATTATAAAATAATTTTTGGTAAAGTTTTAGGATTTTTATTTAGAATTTTGAGCATTTTTAGGTTTTTCTATGTTCACTAAAGCATTCATCGCATTCCATTCATTCCTAAGGGGGTCAAATTGACCCGCGAGGGAAGGATTTACTACTTTTTTAAAATTTAAAATATGACAAAAGTCCCAGGGTCTTGGACCACTCCGATGAACACTCAAAATGACCTGAAGGAAGTATGAGGATCGTTGAGCCTCCTACTTGTGTCAGGTTTAAAATTCAAGTTCAAGTTATGATGTTCAAAGTTATGACTTTTGAAAAAGTTTCTGAAGTTGCAAAATACTGATATCCATGAGTTATGAGTTAAAGATGATTTTTAAATATTTCCCCCAGAATTTCTGTAGGTGTCATGGGAATATCATTGTATCAAAATGCAATGATTATGATGCGAGAAGTATTTCGATTCTGAGTGCAGCTGTCCGGAAGTTTATTGTTGGAGGCAATGGATTTTTTATCTAAATGACTATTTTGATGGCTGTAGCTACAATGTTGAAAACAGCTTATCAATGTTGAAAACAGTTGTGCTGCTTAATATTTTTGAGGGAACCGTGACATTATTTGATGAATAGAAAGTTCAGAGAGCAGCATTTATTTTGTAACATGTTATTTTTGATCAGTTTAATGTGTCCTGTAAAAAATTGAGAAATAAAAATATTTCTGACCCCAAACTTTTTAACTATAGTTAATCAAAATGCAAACACACTCGCATAAATGAGGCAGAATATTATCTCTATCTCTATCTCTATCTCTCTCTCTCTCTCTCTCTCTCTCTCTCTCTCTCTCTCTCTCTCTCTCTCTCTCTCTCTCTCTCTCTCTCTCTCTCTCTCTCTCTCTCTCTCTCTCTCTCTCTCTCTCTCTCTCTCTCTCTCTCTCTCTTCTCTCTCTCTCTCTTCTCTCTCTCTCTCTCTCTCTCTCTCTCTCTCTCTCTCTCTCTCTCTCTCTCTCTCTCTCTCTCTCTCTCTCTCTCTCTCTCTCTCTCTCTCTCTCTCTCTCTCTCTCTCTCTCTCTCTCTCTCTCTCTCTCTCTCTCTCTCTCTCTCTTCTCTCTCTCTCTCTCTCTCTCTCTCTCTCTCTCTCTCTCTCTCTCTCTCTCTCTCTCTCTCTTTCTCTCTCTGATCTCTCTCTCTCTCATATATTTCTCTTGAGTGCTAATGCAGGACAGTTTGCCATCTGATAGCCCTTCATCTCCCTCAACACAAGCAGCATTTCAGGGAGTTGTGTGGGCCTCAGGGTGGACACTAATAGCTTTCTGAGATTGATGTGTGTGCTGTGCTATGTGGGTACTGTTTCCTTTTGTTTTCAATGCATTGTTTTTGTAATGTGGCCTTAGTGTGCATCAGTTGCCTCTTATCTCGCATACGTGATTTAAAAGCACCGAGAGCAAGACGGTTGTTTTGTAATTGCTGTAAATCCACATTAAGCAATGATAACACAAGACAAATGAATTAATAAAACAAATTAGACAAGAGCATCAGTAGATAAAAGCATTGTAGGAGAACATAAAAATAAGCAGATCTTACTGACTTAAAGCAACAAAACAAGCATTACAGTGTATGAGTTGTTTTCGTAGTGGTGCCACTGGGCTCATAAAGTCTGTTTGCAGATGTGTGCGTTGGTCCATATGGAATCGATTTATCCGTCTTCAGCCAGACATGTAGCCCAGGCTGGATATCCACCAATCACAACACCTGCCACGGCCAAACTCCCCGCTTGTTAGCAACCAGCACACAAGCTGGAAAGTCAGTGGGATTATGGTTTTATGGCATTATCCAACTAAATTTCACATTTAATTTCTGACATAATTTCACATACATCTGAGTTATGTATATGAAAGCACAGTGCATATATCAGCAAAATAACAAGGAATATGGGCTGATATGAGAATTAAAGTAACTAAAAACAATAATTTATGTACTTTTAAATGCATTGTTTCTTAAGAATACATAATTGTGTAGGCGTTGTGATATTAACGTGTGTTTGATTATTTCAGGATGCTCTTCCTCCTCCACCTCCTCCTCCACCTCAGTCTCGGTCCTCAGCTGTGGGCGCTGCCGCCTTGAATGCTGGTCAAAGGCCGTCACCGGCTGCGGGTGACCAGAGTGGCCGTCAGAGACCTACAGTGTGAGTAGAACATCCACACACATTAAATATGCAACTTGAATTTAATTTAGAGTGGCATACTATTGGAGGGAGTACAAGAGAGTACTTTCAACTCTAACTCACCTCTCTGCCGTTACCCAATGCCAGCTGAGCGTGACTGAACACACAGGTGAGGGGTCAAAGGTCATCTCTAAGGGGAGTAGAGGTTTGTCTCTGGGGACTTAACCTGAGCCCTGATCCCTCGCCTTTCACCTTTTGTCTTCATATCAACTAAGCACAGCACACCTGATTTCTGTTGGATTCGCCCGTAGTGCCCTGAATGGAGTATGTTTATGCCTGTTATTCATGACATTCCCATTTCCAAGGCAATTTTTCAAGACTTCATGCCTTTTTGGTGGTTAAGTTCAGAGTATGTAGATTGAGAGTAGATTGTGGTGATATATAATAGCCATGTGGATACAGCGCCAACCCCTGTTTGATCAGCAGTACTGCATGCAAGGCGAATTCACTTTAAAATATAAATTTTTATTCATTTTATAAATAATTTAATTAAAATACTCCTTTTTTTAAATAAAAGAAACAATAATTTAAAATAAATTTAAAAAGCTATGTGTTATTCAGGTATGTGGCGATGTTTCCCTACGCGCCCCGTAAGGAGGATGAGTTGGAGTTAAGGAAGGGAGAGATGTTTCTGGTGCTGGAGCGCTGTCAGGACGGCTGGTTTAAAGGAACATCTATGCACACTGGCAAGATTGGAGTGTTCCCTGGTAACTACATGAGTCCTGTCAACAGGTATGGTGTACACACACACACACACACACACACACACACACACACACACACACACACACACACACACACACACACACACACACACACTTGTACATGTTATTACTCATACGCCCTGTAAGCTAAGGAAAGATTAGATTGTCCTCTGGCTTTCCAGTGGTTTATATCCTTCAGGCACACACGCACACCACTTGCAGATAAAGTTGAGCTGGTCACATTAACACATGGAATTGTTAAAGCAATTTTCCAGGTTCAATAAAAGGTGCAGATTGTTGCCAGAATTTTTTTTTGTTTTTTTAAATGTGGGACATATCAAAATAATTTTTTGGTAACTGACATTTTGCAACAAATGTTATCAAATGAAGCTTATTTTTTCACCTGGGACATTACTTTAAACTCAGCACTCTCTTGTGGCAGGCATGAGAATTACCGACAGCATCATTCACTTATTATATGAAAATAAATCACCTGAAAACATTCCACATGATGAGCCATTTACATTCAATGTACAGAGGTCTTTAAAATGTCTACTTATAGTCGAGCAACTTTTTTTTCCATAGCAACTCCTATTTAATGTTGTTTTTCCTTATCAGACCTATGACGTAAAAAGGAATATAACTAGACAAAATGTTCGGTAAATGTATGGATGTTTCTGGAGATTCTGAATAAGATCTGCATAAAGAAATGGGTCTTGGACGTCACACTTCTCTCTTTTACTGCAGGACGGTTTCTGCCAGCAGTCAGCCAAAAGTTCCCCTGACCCTGGGCTCCCAGGCTGGACGTGGCGTCACCATTGTTAGCCCCTCCTCTGCTTCTCTTGGAGCCGCCCTTGGGAGTGTCGACCCCAGCAAACCCCTTCCAGTCTGCCCAAATCCCACCCCATCTTGCTCACTTCCTGCTGCTATAGTAACAGCTGCACATATACCCACTGGTCAGCACCCCAAAGTGCTCATGCATGTGACGTCACAGATGACTGTTAACCAGGCACGCAGTGCGGTCAGGACAGGTAAAAATACATGCACACGCACATGCAGGGGCCTTATGCCTTTCTCATATACCTAATCTATCCTGATACTATAATGAAGAGAAAAGTAGTAGAAATAAGTAGTTTGGCATTTATTATAGAGGGTATGCATTGACGTCACTTTCCCGCCCGAACACACAGAAGAGTGGCAGAAGAGCTGCTGCATGACTGGATTTAATAGAGGAAACTGCCAAAACGAGAGTAAAACAAATGATTTTCATTTTAAACTAAAGGTTGGGCTCGATATAGTGTTCCTTAAAACTTACCAAAGATCCAGTGATCCATGGATATTGACATGCAGGAATCAAGTTTCCTGACATTTCTATGAGCCTGATTTTGACGTTGGGTTAATATTTGAAGCCAATTTGCCTGTGAATGCTTTATATAAATACAATATAGGTAGGTCTAAGTCCAGGTGATGGCTTATATCAATATCAATATATATATATATATATATATATATATATATAGATAGATAGATAGATAGATAGATAGATAGATAGATAGATAGATAGATAGATAGATAGATAGATAGATAGATAGATAGATGATAGATTGATTCGTCATACCGTCCAGCCCTAAATCTTGTCTAGGTTTTGTCAGTGTTTATTTAAAAACATCCAATTATGCAGAAATATAAGATAATAAATATTTAATTGATCAGTTGTCAATACATTATATAGGGTATGATTTTACTCCAAAATTCAACATATTGAAACAAAATGATAACTGCAAATCCACTCTTTCTCTGCCTGGAGTCCTGTTGTTTCTGTGAGCTGCAGTGACCCATTTGCTTCTCTTTTCTGTAGCTTTCGGCAGTCTGTAAAAATATACCTCAGATTTCTTGTCAAATCTATTTGTAGTCAATCTCAAAGCTCTTTCCTGTTTTAGATGTGTTTTGTGTTTTTCGCGGCATTCACGCTGAAAACCAATGCTGCCACTCAGTCTTTTTGACACTTAGTGGCTGTAATCGCATGTAAATTTAGCAAATAATACTTAGTGTACACTCACATGCACTAAATTCACCATATTGATACTTTTCTTGAACATTTTTCAAAATCGTATAAAACCAACGTTAATACAAAGAGTATATATTTTTTAACTACATTAAAAAATATATTGTTTATTTTTATTTTTATCATGGACATTCAAATTTGTCATTAAAACTATAATCATCTTTCTTTTATTCTACATTTTTCCCCACCAGCTGTGAGTCATAGTCAAGATCGGCCTACGGCAGCAGTGACGCCCATCCAATCCCACAGTTCTGTGGCCTACCTTCCTAGCACAGCTGTGGTTCTTCAGGCCTCACCTGTCCTCAGCTCCAGCCCAGGATCCTCCTCAGGCAGAGTCGGTGTGGCTATGGGATGTGCGGCCGCCTCCTTGACCCCTCCTAATGTTAGTGCTGCTTCTTTGGACGGTGATGTCATGAGACCTGTCTCTGTGGTAGCACTTCCTGTGAACCCTGGCAGCACAAAATCTCTGGGTGCAGCCTCGAACCATGGTGTTGCTTGTAGATTGGATAAAGACTGCAAGGTAGGACAATTGAACTAAAGCTTTTACTAATAATGTAGATATCATGGCCTCCTGAATCCCTCTACAGCTTTGTTTTTATGGTTTCCCCATCTGTATTATTATTTTAATGTGGTGCATTAGGGCATTAGGCAATTCTCTCCATTTCACCTCATTTGCTGAGCTGGATGGTTAAGCCTGCTGGTATAGAGCTGAAATCATAATTTTTTAATGATTCAGACAGTTTGAACCCAGAGGACACAACCCTGAGTGTTCTTTGGCTCAGTGTTCTGGCTGGGAGATTTCTCAACACTCTTACATGTACAGTGTCGCTGACTCACAGATCTTCATAGTTCACTTTTATACACCTCTTCTTTTTCTAAAATTAATTTTGCTTTAAATAGCTGTGGGTACTAGAAGATATAAAAATGTAGAAAATGGAAAAGGTAAGAAAGAGATATAAAAATGTAGAGTAGAACGATTAGAGGGACAGTCTTTTAAATAAGAACAAAACAAATAAAATAAAATTAGTATGGTCATGTCATGGCAGTAAACTGGTTTCACATCCACTTTTTTGTGGCTTTTTGTTATTCATTTGTTTATGACCAATAGTTCCGATTAAGAGGTGACAGGAAGTGATGGCGGAGGAATCGGAAACAAGCACAACTATTTTTGGGATATGACATCAAATTGTTTGATGGAAACACCAAAATGAATAAAATCTTAAATTGCATATTAAGAGCTTGAGGTGGATACTTTATTTTCAGGAGAAAGACTTAAAGGGTTAGTTCACCCAAAAATGATTTAGTTGCCCTCAAGCCATCCTAGGAGTATATATATGACTTACTTCATTCAGATGAATGCAATCAGAGAGATATTAAAAATGACCTTTGCTCTTCCAAGCTTTATAATGGGAGTGAATAAAATCCTGATTTTGAAGTCCAAAAAAGTGCATCCATCCATCATAAAATATCCATATTTAAAACTTTATAGACTAAAATAACTAGCTTCCGACAGACGGCCGACAGATGCAGGTCGACTTACGCCACAAGAGTAACCCCTGACGCGATGTATGGTGTCAGATGTAGGAGTAGCGTAGCGGATGTTGGAGTATCGTAAGCTTTGACGCCTCTCGTGGTTCAAACAATTAGGGCTGGGCAACAAACTCGAGCTCCTCTTCTCTTATATCGAAATCCTCTGACATTACTCTTTTAATATTCTCGTTTTAGACTTCTAATTCGTGACCGGTGTTTTGTTTTGCTCTGTCCTCTGCACTTCTGTGTTCATGCGTCAGGTCAGGGGTTACTCTTTCGCTGTAAATCGATGTGTGTGGCTATGGCCGTCTGTCGGTAGCTAGTTATTTTAATTTATAAAGTTTTAAATATGGATATTTTTCTTACAAACGCATCGCTTCACTTCACTTCAGTAAGCCTTTATTAACCCCCCAGAGCCATGTGGAGTACTTTTATGATGGATGGATGCACTTTTTTTGGACTACCATTATAAAGCTTAGATTGTGTTCGTCTGAAAGAAGAAAGTCATATACACCTAGGATGGCTTGAGGGTGAGTAAAAAAAAATCAAATTTTTGGATGAACTATCCCTTTAAAAGACCTTCCTAAAAAAAAAGTCATGCGACTTTGTCATTTGCAAGTCATTTTACAAAATATGATTGACCACTGTTACTTTCCAGAAGTTCGTCAAGAGTGTTTTGTCTCCATGCAAATATTTTATTACATTTAATAAATAAGCCAAAGTGGATACAACTTCCATTTTCATTTCTGTTTTGTGCTAAGTTTTCCATAAATTATGGTTTTCTTATTTGCCACATGGGATAGAAACGATAGTTTTATTTGTAAATTGTTTTTGCGAAACTGTGATATTTCGCAAAGTTCTTAAAGAGGTATCTCTGCAACTTAGATGGAAACATTTCAAATGTGTCATGTGATTTCCGTTGATGACACTTTCATTGACAGCTGATAATCTTCAAAGAATTACATGTTTGCGTAAAAGGCTGTTTGCACTCAACCTCTTTGTGAATCAAATGTGTCATTTCAGAGAGAGAAGAAAGGCCTGCTTAAACTGCTGTCTAATAAAAAGAAGCTCCGCCCATCTCCCCCATCCTCCCCTACACTGGAAGCGGAGCAATCTATTACCATGGAGATGCCCCAGGGGGCTACTGGACCTGAAATGGCTCCGCCCATCTCAGCATCAGTGACAGTAGGACACAACGGTCGTCCAATGGATTCTGAGCTCTCTATGTCTTCATGTTCATCAAACTCCCAGGACAACACTGCCCCGATCGCCCCGCCACCACGACAGCCATGCTCCTCCCTCCTCTCCATGCAGCACGACGGACGACCAATCGTGTGTGAAAGGTACAATAACACACAGGAATCAACACTGACACTTCATACTTGAGAAGAAACATTGCTTGAGCTCTAAACCGTCGTATTTTCCTATTCCTCCAGGTACCGTGTGGTGGTGTCTTACCCTCCCCAGAGCGAAGCAGAGCTGGAACTGAAGGAGGGCGATATTGTATTTGTCCACAGAAAACGAGAGGACGGCTGGTTTAAAGGAACACTACAGAGAAACGGTCGAACCGGGCTGTTTCCTGGCAGCTTTGTTGACAGTATCTAATGCACATGGTGTTGAAAAACTTAGTTATTAGATATCAAATTCTCCATCACTGAAAATACAACGCTGAACTTAATAGTTCAGATTGCTCAGTAGGACTGGGCTGCTTGTGACTGCGATCCAACTGCTGGAGTCTGCAAACGATGAGACTCATCAGTTGCATGGATTTGACAAGAGTCTTACGAAAATCTCAAAACCACCTCGACCGGTCCTAGTGGTTCAGCATTAGATCAAATACTTTTCTTGAAACACATAGAAACGAGAGAGTTTTAGCCGTTCGCACTAGGTACCCTATTTTTAGCACAGTAGATGAAGTCATTAATTTATGCATCTGTAACATTTCAAAGACGTTTAATGTGTGCCTTGTACTGTCTCACTTTACTGTATATAAGCAAAGCGAAGCTGATCTGAGTCATGACAAGAACAATATGAACTTTTTTCATCTGAAAAACATTTAACTTATTTTTTTGTAGGAACTGAGTTTTTGAGGGATGGTTTGTTATGTGAGCCGATTGGTCAAATGCCTGTAGACCTGAATAATGTCCCTGATGAAATAAAACAAACATCAATACCAGATGAAGAACTCAGAAAGGTTGGTTTAACCATCCATATTTGCTTCAGCTTGCATGTAATTGGCTCTTTGAGTCATGATGAGAAGTGAGCACAAGGCAAGCCTGTAGTCTCGCGTTCTGATTGGTCGTGGTGTGTAAACCCAAAAGGTGATGTGGCATTTGTAAAGGTTTGCTGTAGCTACACTGAGTGAGGGAATGAAGGATAGCATATTATTTTTTAAAGAACAAGATTACACTTTAATCAATTACTAATAATTCTTTGCAATGACATTATGGTTTAATTGATGGTTTTGGATAATAGAGAAGTCGTTGAACAGAACAGAAAATATCACCCGGTATCTTACAGTGATAATGCCATCATGCTTTTGTTCCCTGTTTAGTTTCCTTCAGAATGATGTACCGACCCATACATAGATACACAACTGACCCGTTTGAGCTCCCGAAAATCATCTTCATCGATTATTTCAGTTATGCCGTTGTGAGTAGCCTTTACATTACGTCACAAACTGCTTGATTTCACACGAGCGAGTTCAAATGTCCTTTAAAAACAATGTCTAACCCCAAATTCACAAACTTTGGTTTTGCTTCTCTTTAAGTCGGGTCTGTTCTGATGTTGTCTGCTGTACTTTAGTATTTGATGTGATATTTTGTGTTCTGTATACTTGAAAATTGTGTTTGTGTATTTCTATGCTTTATACAGTAGATATAAATTTTATTATTATTATTTTGAAAGCACAAAATTGATCTTTGATAGATTTTAGTATTGATAGATATGATTTATGCCCCTTAAACATCGGTTCATTTTGGAGGTTGCTCTCATCTGTTTTTGTCTTGATGCCTTTACAACGAACTAGATGGCCTTCCGTTGTTGTGTTAGTGAAGTTTACCAGATGGATAAAAGGTTTTATTTGAATCATTATTCTCATGGACTGCTGATGTCCCACTGCTACATCACTGAGCCCTCTCTAGAAGAAACCAGGAGCATTTCACTGCTGGAGTCAAGCGTTCACACACAGTTGATGCATTAAAATGATTTCAGTCAGGATTGCGAGTCGATAAATGGCGTCACACAGCAGATTCACTTAACATTTCATTTGAACTCATTAAAGTGTGTGTTAGATGTGAGGGGTATAAATAAATAACTTTTATAAAACATGTTTTGGAATATTGTTGAGTGAAGTGTGTTTGAGATCTATATGTGAGCTTTGTGTAAGTGTTGTGTAATGAACAGACGCTACATACAATAGAAATCCTTCAGACTGAGTGCATTCAGAAGCTCTGAAGACAATCTTTTATTGCGCATTCATTCAAAAGTCATTCTTACATTTATGTAGTCATTTTCCACATGAAACCACAGCCGTCCTCACACACAATGTTGCTTCTTTAGAACACACAGTTTATATCAATCAGATTGCCCACACAATAAAGTTGCACAATTTTTAATTATATATATATATATATATATATATATAGAAAATTTAATTAAGACATTTTGATTTTACATTCTAGAAATTATAAGCTGAAAGTTGTAAAAATTAATTGTATGGATGAATTGTTCACAATGATATCAATAATCATTTCATGTAAATTAAAATTTTCTTCTCAAACGGAGGTTACACAAAAACCTTTAATAATAAAATGTTCATGGTTGTTTTGATCCCTTTAAAATGCTCACCATTAATTTTACTATGTTCTTTGACATTTAGTGCTTGACTTTGCAAGAACTTTTAGCGAGTTACTCTGTGTGAGCTTTTTTCTACTTTGAGTATAATTAAATTGTGGTACTTTTAACTCTTACTTGAGTTGAATAAAAATAAAGTAGGCCAACTGAGCAACAGGGCGAGCTGGCATTTGATAGGCACTTTTAGAGCGTATCTGAATATCTATTTTAACGATGGATAAAATGGTCAGCGCACACCAGGAACATGGTCCAAAAGGGTTGTACCTAGTCTCTTAATGAGTCATGGGTGTGTTTTTGGCATAACGTGCAATAAACCAGAGTCTCATCTCCCATTCCCTTTAAATGCCAGTTGTGCTTGCACCATGGCAGATTCGCTATTTACATGCAGAATTTGCGAGCGGAAAGACTGAACGCTTTTCCAGAGAGGAATCCTTTTATTTTTAATATTTAAAAATGTGTGTGTGTGTGTGCTGCTGCACATCCCTGTGTGTGTGTGTGTAATAAACAGAGTGTACGTGCGTTGTGCACCTGCCTATAGGCGCATATTACTAGTCACACATTTGTGTGTTTGTCTTCATGTTTCATCAGAAATGTCTCTCTGTTATTCAGCTGTAGCTGATGTCAATATAAGGGATTTCCTGGAACGTCATAAGTTTAATTCTTATTATTAATAGGCCTGCTTCTATTAAAATATTCTATGAGCTGTGTCATTTCGAAGGCATGTGTCCTCTGGAGGTTACGTTTGAAGACATCAAGGATGTCTTATTTAAGAAAAGTAACCATAATACAATTGACTTATTCCTTGTGGGGTGTGAAATACTGTAATTTCTTTCTGTCTTCTTATCTAACAGTTACTTTTCTTAAATGAGACTGCCTCGATGAGGTGTACAGCCTTCAAATGCGACCTCTGGAGGACACAGTCTTTGAAATGAGACGCAGCTATGAATCTCTCACTTGTGGACCTTCTGCGCAAGGGCGCCCTCTGGCTTCTGGTATGAATGAAACGGATACGAGAGTGTTTAATGCTCCATATTGCTCACATCACGTCAATTTTGGTAAAAATAGAAACATAATACTAAAGTACTTTATAATGTAGTAACATGAGTAGTTTTTCAGCAAACTACGCATTTACTTGAGTCATGTTTCAGTACTTCTTGTACTCAAGTAAATTATTAAGTATTAAAGTATTAAGTTATTAAAATTAAGTAGCAATACTTTTACTTAAGTACAATTTTTAGTACTCTTTTCACCACTGGAGCAGGTGTAGATGCTGTTTTAACATAGACTACAGTAGAATACAAGTCATCCTGGAGAGAGATGAAAAGATGGGATGATTATAGACACCAGTATTACATGTTTTAAAAGGATGGTTCACCCAAAAATGAAAATGTGATGTTTATCTGCTCACCCCCAGGGCATCCAATATATAGGGGACTTTGTTTCTTCAGTAGAACACAAATGAAGGGTTTTAACTCCAACCGTTGCAGTCTGTCAGTCGTATCATGCATGTGAATGGTAACAACATCTATGAGAGTATGCAAACTATGAGAGTAAAAAAAACATACACATATACGAATCCATATTAAACCCTGCAGCTTGTGATGACACATTGATGTCTTAAGACACAAAACGACCAGTTTGTGCGAGAAACTGAACAGTATTTATATAATTTTTTTATACCTCGAATGCGATCTATGTACAACAGCCTTGAGCGTGCCATCACTTCCGGTGAGTGAGGTCAAATGTACACGATATGGCGTATGTCAATCAGATACAAGCGGTGGAAGTGATCTCTCGTGCGCATCTCTAGGCCATATAGTGAATTTTGACCTCACTTACCGGAAGTCATCGCGCAGTGAACGCTGATGTACATAGTGTTGTATTTGAGGTAAAAAAAAAAAAGTTATATAAATACTGTCCGGTTTCTCTCACAAACCAATCATTTCGTGTCTTAAGACATCAATGTGTCGTCACGAGCTGCAGGGTTTAATATGGATTCGTATGTGTGTGTATTTTTTACTCATAGCTCTCATACTCTAAACTGTTCCTATTGACATGCATGATACGATAAAAATCTTCATTTGTGTTCTACTGAAGAAACAATGTCACTTATATCTTAGATGCTCTGGGGGTGAGCAGATAAACATAACATTTGAATTTTTGGGTGAACTATCCCTTTAAGTAACCATTGAGCAACAGTGAGTTTGTGCTGACCTGATCGTCTTGTTCTTCATCATCACTGGTCTCCACATTTCTGCCTCCTACAACATAAAACATCTTGGTCTGAATTTTATTATGTCAATTTTAAACATCAGAGACATCAGTCTAAATATGAAATATTAGGGCTGGGTAAAATAAAAAAAATGATTTCTCGATTTTAATCGATTCTCATTTTTACAAATCAATGTAAAAAACATAACAAAAACATTTTCAGTTGATGAATGAACGGAGCATTGTAGCATGCCTCCCATCCAATAAATCACAGTAAACTTTGTGCTTTACTATTGATATGAAAAAAAAGTCTCAGATTTCAAATTACGTCCATTTTATTATGAAATGTGGTGCTGTGAATTTTAAAGTTAGTATTAACTTACAAACCCGAATCCAAAACAGTTGGGACACTGTACAAATTGTGAATAAAAACAGAATGCAATGATGTGGAAGTTTCAAATTTCAATATTTTATTCAGAATACAACATAGATGACATATTAAAATGTTAAAACTGAGAAAATGTATAATTTTAAGGAAAATATAAGTTGATTTTAAATTTCATGGCATCAACACATCTCAAAAAAGTTGGGACAAGGCCATGTTTCCCACTGTGTGGCATCCCCTCTTCTTTTTCTAAAGGTCTGCAAACGTCTGGGGACTGAGGAGACAAGTTGCTCAAGTTTAGGAATAGGAATGTTGTCCCATTCTTGTCTAATACAGGCTTCTAGTTGCTCAACTGTCTTAGGTCTTCTTTGTGGCATCTTCCTCTTTATGATGCGCCAAATGTTTTCTATGGGTGAAAGATCTGGACTGCAGGCTGGCCATTTCAGTACCCGGATCCTTCTTCTACGCAGCCATGATGTTGTAATTGATGCAGTATGTGGTCTGGCATTGTCATGTTGGAAAATGCAAGGTCTTCCCTGAAAGAGACGACGTCTGGATGGGAGCATATGTTGTTCTAGAACTTGGATATACCTTTCAGCATTGATGGTCCCTTTCCAGATGTGTAAGCTGCCCATGCCACACGCACTCATGCAACCCCATCCCATCAGAGATGCAGGCTTCTGAACTGAGCGCTGAGAACAACTTGGGTTGTCCTTGTCTTCTTTAGTCCGGATGACATGGCGTCCCAGTTTTCCAAAAAGAACTTCAGATTTTGATTGGTCTGACCACAGAACAGTTTTCCACTTTGCCACAGTCCATTTTAAATGAGCCTTGGCCCAGAGAAAACGCCTGCGCTTCTGGATCATGTTTAGATATGGCTTCTTTTTTGACCTGTAGAGTTTTAGCCGGCAGCGGCGAATGGCACGGTGGATTGTGTTCACCGACAATGTTTTCTGGAAGTATTCCTGAGCCCATGTTGTGATTTCCATTACAGTAGCATTCCTGTATGTGATGCAATGCCGTCTAAGGGCCCGAAGATCACGGCATCCAGTATGGTTTTCCGGCCTTGACCCTTACGCACAGAGATTGTTCCAGATTCTCAGAATCTTTGGATGATATTATGCACTGTAGATGATGAGAACTTCAAACTCTTTGCAGTTTTTCTCTGAGAAACTCCTTTCTGATATTGCTCCAGTATTTTTGGCCGCAGCATTGGGGGAATTGGTGATCCTCTGCCCATCTTGACTTCTGAGAGACACTGCCACTCTGAGAGGCTCTTTTTATACCCAATCATGTTGCCAATTGACCTAATAAGTTGCAGATTGGTCCTCCAGCTGTTCCTTATATGTACATTTAACTTTTCCGGCCTCTTATTGCTACCTGTCCCAACTTTTTTGGAATGTGTAGCTCTCATGAAATCCAAAATGAGCCAATATTTGGCATGACATTTCAAAATGTCTCACTTTCAACATTTGATATGTTATCTATATTCTATTGTGAATAAAATATAAGTTTATGAGATTTTTAAATTATTGCACAATTTGTACAGTGTCCCAACTTTTTTGGAATCGGGTTTGTAGCAATAACTAGTAATATTAGTAATAACTTTATTATTATTATATAAAAAAAAATAAAAAAATGTAATTTGTGTTTGTATACAAATCAGTTCATTTTAACCTTCAATATTATAGTAATGTAGTACCAACCCTGTAACCCTGTAGAGTTTACAGCATTGGTCGAGAGATTTTTTTCCTTGAGAAAATGTGCCATGTACTGTACCTGTATATATCCAGAATAATTGATATTGAATTTGAGTCGAAAGCTTGTGAAATGTAAATCGAACCGAATCGTGAAATTTGTGTCAATAGCCCTAGAAAATATGTTGTAGCTTTTCAATATGAGTTATCTTTCATATCTGTACAGAACGTGTGATTGTGTGTGTTCATGTACCTCTGCATCTCCAGTAGATGAAAGCCAGTAATGCCAGTAACAGTACTGAGAGAATCAGCCCCGACATAATGAAAACATCTGTGGAAAAAAACAGAAATGACAGGACAAACGCAGTTTTTTTTTTTTATGCAGCTGGCTTAAAAATGTCCACAATATGAGCTCATAAAAGCTGCTCACAGAATTAATAAAAAGGATGAAATAAAGACACTTGAAAGATAATGAGAACTCATTTTCAGAATCGTTGCATAATGAAAGCAAACCAAGCGAATGACTTACACTGAGGTGTGTGTTGAGGTGGTTGAGGCGGTGGAAGCTCTTGTGTTCGGTGTGAAGGTTGATGTGTTGATGAACTGACTGTCTGGATGTGTGGTTTCTCTGTTCAGAGGAGAATAACTGTCAATGATAATATAACTACGCAAACAGCATTTCATCCTTTTAAATGTTTAGATTCTTCATAATCAAAATGAATGATGATCAAAGTATCAGCATCAACAGAATAAAACTACCTTTAACATGAAGTCTGTAGAAGGAGACTTGAGACGAGACAGAACACGTATAGTCTCCTCTATGCTCTGCGGTCAGTGCTGATATGTGTAGAGAGAGATTTCCTGGCGCTGTTTGATTTAACAGTTTGACTCTGTTCTTGTGGCGCTCACTCTGTTCATTTGGGTAAATTTCCTTATAATTGTTCAGATAATACTCCCATCGTATCTGTTCAGGTTTAGCCTGTAGTTCAGTGCAGGAGCAGGGCAGAACCACAGACTCTCCTGAATATCCAGTCACTTCAGTCAGTGTCTTTCTGTTCGGATCCAAATTACAGCCTAAAAAATATTAAAAAAATATTAAAAACCCATGAATGACCCGCACTGGAGTACACACAAGTGAAACTCAAAGGTCAATGGATTTTAAATTTAAAGTCTGTCACTGTTTCTTTATCTCTTTTATTCTCTGAATAATAATTTAGTTAATAAAAAGAAGCATTCACTTACCCTTAACTATTAACCGAATGTATGTGTGTTGTTCAGTCTCACACCTATAGACCCCCTGATCTTCCATTCTGATGTCAGAAATGAGCAGAGACAGATTTCTTGGAGAACTTTGATGAAACAGCACACGTCTGCCGCTGTCCTTCTCATCCTCAAATACTTTAATCCATTGGTCTCTGCGGTCAAACAGCCAGGTGAATGTGCTGACTGCAGACTGAGGGTCAGCACAGGAGCAGGGCAGCAGCACTGAACCACCGGTGTACGCTGTTATTACTGTCTGCTGTCTCTCATCTGAAAGAATACAGCCTGAGAACAAGACAGCTTGTTAATAACAAATGGCTTTACTGGAATATATAATAATCAGGGGAAAACTGAGACGAGCCTTCAGGTTTCTGTCAATGAGCAGGACTTTATTGTGCTCATTAGATCTCGAAGTAATTATATTTCTGTTCTTTAAAAGTGGATATTAATTGAGGCTTATATTTGGTGATATTAAAATGCCATACATCTATACATAATTTACATGCTGTTAAACTACAAGTTTCTGATTGTTATTGATATTAAAATGCCATACATCCAGTATCAACAATGTAAATTATGTATGGCATTTTAATATAAAAATTTGATCTGATGAAGGATTTCAGAAACTTGTAGTTTAACGTAATGTAAATGATGTAAATGTAAATTAACATAATTGTGAACATTTTGTGAGGACCTTCATTTAAACCTTTAGAACTTTTAATGAACACAGAAAGACAATGTTGCTCAAATCATCAGATTAGGTTTTTTTTTTTTCATTTGTATGCACTACTTCACTATTAAAAAAAAAGTTGCCTTCCTGATTTATCATAAAACAACCAAACTGTAATTTCATCCTTTAGGAACTCAAAGATCATTTCAGTTTGAATGTCTCATCAATCGACAGATTAACTCAACGCTCTGCAGGAGTGAACAGACACTGTACAAAATACAATTCTCTTAAAAGATGATTTATTATGCTTTATTTTTTAAAACTGAACTACAACCACTTCACACTGATCTCACACCAATTCCTCCTAAATTAAAATAAATAAATATCTTAACTTACCAGTACTAAAATGAATCATAAAGAGGAAAAGATATAAATGGTCCTTCATGACTGGTTCTCTCTCACTGATGGCACGACTCTATTTTATTAGTTCTTGTCAGCACTTACTTTTCAGACACCCCAACTTCCCGTTTCATGTCCTGTAAAAAGTTGTTTTGTTGTGTAAGAGTCTGAACGAAGCTACATGCATGAGAAAACAGAAGAGCACATGATCAGTAGCTCTTGTGAAATCACACATCTTTATATATTCTTACATTTGTGCAGTAATTTCCCACAACAGATGCCCTCACACACACAAATACACTCAGATGCTTCCTTAAAACACATCTATTCATATCAATCACACACATGCCCACACAATAAAGCTGCACTACCATTTTACAATTTGCCTAAGCATCACTTTTGTTCTCGAGTACTTTTGTGTTTTTCCACACAGTTGGGATGTAGCTCGTAACTCCCACACCGTTTGTGAATGAGGTGTAATACTGACCGGCTCATTGAGGAGAGGTGTGTTATCTTTAAGCAATCGGACATACGATGTTCACACAGCGGATGAAAAAGCGAGCTAAAAAACCCTATAGACTCAACAGTTACAGAATTTTCATGATTTTGAATCCCAACTGCACACACACACACACACACACACACACACACACACACACACTCACTTGACTTATCAAGCAGCCAATAAGCAATGACCCAAAATCTTCATAGCCACATCCTAGTAACCAGTTACAGGTCCCTAGCAACCACCCCATAGATTTCCATTGAAAATAGTTGAGAGGGATATAAATGAATCAGAGTATCATACAGACACATGAGTTTGGCTCTTTGAATTTGGGCAGACATGTAGTCTATTAGTTTAACCCTGCTAACTGTCTAGCTACGCCCTAGCAACCGAAACCCAAAGAGGGATATCCTCTGGTTTCATTCATACTGACAAGCAACCTTGGAAATATCATCATCACTGGTAAGCCACTCCCTAGCAACCATTCAGCAAGTCCTACATCTCTGCATCTGAACATCGTAGAGACATGGGTGTTTTGACTCATGCTAGCAAACAAGACTTCCAACATGATACACACGCTAGCAGTGAATAACTACAGTCTAATGGTGATTAGCTAAGTGTTAAATCATGGTAAGAACTCTATTATAAATTCTATAGTAGCCATCTGTGACAAATACCAAATGACCAGCAGCACCATAGCAATCACACAGAACACCATAACAACTGCCTACCAACGCTCTAACAATCACCTAGAATACCTTAGCAACTGCCCAGAACACCCTAGCAACTGCATAGCAACTATCAGAACACCTTGGCAAACACCTAGCAACACTCAAACAATCACCCAGAACACCTTAGCAACCACCAAGCAACGCCTTAGCAACCACCCAGGACACCATAGAAATGCCCTAGCAACAACTCAACACCCTAGCAACCTCCTAGCAACGCTCCAGCAATCACCTAGAACATCTAAGCAACCGCCTAGAAACACCCTAGCAACCGAGTGCCGAGTTTTGCCACTGCACGCCCCACTCACATTTTCTTCAGGAAATGTACATTCTAGTTCCTCTTATTATAATTAGCTGGTAACACTTGAGCACACGTGTGTGCAATCCTGCTCCTGGAGGGCCACTGTCCTGCACTGTCCTGAGTTTAGCCCCAACCCCAATTAAACACACCTGAACCAGTTAATCAAGGTCTTATTAGGCATACTAGAAACATCCAGAACAGCTTACCTGTCTCTATTAGAACTGCCTCTAGCAAAACTCTTTTTTCTCTGGCTTTTAATTGTAGCTGATTTGTGCTGTGTCTGGTCTGTTTTGTGTCCTTATGTTTTCACATGGTGCTATATGTTGCTGATACTTGATATAATGTACAGCACCTTGGTCAACAATTGTTGTTTTTAATGTGCTATATAAATAAAGCTGAGTTGAGAGTTGAGGTGTGTTGAGGCAAGGCTATTATGGGAGTTATGCACCTTTTAGAGCAGAAAAAAGAGAGAAGTATAGGGAGGATTCGGGTTATTAGATATTTAGAGGATCATTATTCTCTGTTTATTAAAATATACACTGATGCATCAAAACAGATAATAATAGAGTAGGAGCAGCATTTATTATACCAGAATTAAATGTTATGTTAAATAAAAGAGTTAGTGATAATTTATCCGTGTTTACAGGAGAATTGTTGGCCATTCTTTTAGCACTTGAGTGGGTAGAAATGAACAAGCTAAGCAAAGTGTTAATAGGGTCAGATTCAAGTAGTGTGCTAACCAGTTTCAAAAATATGCAGTCAGAAGCAAGACAGGACATTATGGTGGAAATAGCCCAAACTGTTCACGGAATCAATAAAGTAGGAGTGATAGTGAAATTCATCTGGATTCCAGCCCATAGAGGAGTAGATGGAAATGAACTGGCAGACAAATATACCAACAAAAAAAAAATGCAACAAAAAAATAAGAGGTAAATTATAGTAAGGCGGAAGTAAAAAATATAATCAAAGCACAAATGAAAAAGAAGTGGCAGGAGGAGTGGAATATGGAAACAAAAGCGAGAGTGTTTTACAGTATCCAGAAGAAGGTAGGAGAAATGAGAGAAAATAATAGACATAAACAAGAAGAGGACATTATTTCGAGAATGAGATTTGGGCATACGGGACTAAATAGTACGCAACTGAAAATTTTAAATTAAGGAAATATTTCAAATGAACTCAGGGCATGTGGGGTATAAAGCTATATTTTTTTATTTGGAAAAAACTGGGCTTATTAGAAAGATATGGAGTTCAGTTATTATTCAAATTGTGTTTATAATGAGGGGAATGGTAATGTATTTATTATTATTATTTTGTTGTATTTATTTATGGGTATTGTAAGATATTCTGATCCACACTCCATTTCAGAAGGTGGCTGTAATGCACACTGAAAAGTTTGGCAACCGCCATAAAAAGAAAGAAGAAGAAGTGTTGAGGCAAGTTGGAGCTAAATTCTGCAGGACAGTGGCCCTCCAGGACCGACTTTAGACAGCCCTGCTTTAGAAGAATACTGTTCCATCATTAGAGGGCGATCTAATGCCATTTCATGCATTCTGACTTAACAAGGACTAAACCAGGACAAAAAAACAAGTTGGACGTAAGATGGAGCATTTCTGTGCCATATGCACTCCTTCAGGATTCAAACAAGTTTCAGAAAGTTTTTTTGTTGAGTATGGCCCTGTATGAAGTCATAAAGGGCGGGATTCCTTGTATCCACTTTTCCCGGATGAGCGCATGCGCACATTGTAAGCCGCCCAGTCGTTCCAATGGAGGCTTACGATTGGTGGGTTTGAATATGGTTCTTGGCAAAGGGATTTCATTCCAATTTATCTTTATCTGACTCCATTTTATCATGACCTCGAATTTAGGTTGGAATGCCAATTGGTTATCTGGTCATTTATATTTAATAGTTTAACTACACATTTAATTATTCCGTTTAACCCTTTATTGAAATGATACCCGTTCATCATCTACTAGAGATAGTTAATAATTCCAGAGTAAGTCAGAATAAATCAGTGTAACAATTTATTATTAGTCAGGTAAATGTATCATGCCAATTACATAATCAAAGATAATCCATAAATAACATCAAATACTCTGAAGTTAAGAATAAAATATGGATACCTGACTTCTGAAAATGACATAACGCTGAGCATCTAGTAGACACTCAGTGTTACGGGCTGACCGATATAAAAGTGCAAGCCCTGACCCTTTCTGAAACATCTCCTTAAATATCAGACCAAGATGTAAAACTCTTTCAAATGTAAACATGTGTTAACAATGGGAATTAGCATTAATCAAGTCCTATAGACAGGAGGTAAAGACCAAGTGGCCGGAGACACACCACACCTATCACACATTAAGCTAAATATCTCTAAACTCTTAAAACCTTTATTTCCTTTAAGTTTACTTCTGTGGGGATGAGACCTTTGTACCAATCGCAGTGAGACATTTCAAACATGTATAATGCTGTATTATGAGAATTCACACTGAACCATATAGATGTTGATGGTGAATTCTGGAGGAGGGATGGAGGAAGAGGCAGTGAAAAGAAAGGCATGTCAATTAAAGTCATTCTTAGATGATTCACTCAGCGTGACGTATTCTCGGATGGGGACGCTAAATGCATGAGTGAGTTTAGATGCTAATTAGGGCCCAAGCCCTGAAAGGGCGAAGGCCCTATTGTTCTTCTAAGGATTATTATTATTATTATTATTATTATTTTATTTTTTTTCGCCTTTTTGGGGCCCTTAACATGCTCGAAAACTCTTGAAACTTTGCACACTCGTCGGAACGCGCGGCCATCAGGGTTTGGGCTGGGTTTGGTACCCGGGCGTGGCAGGGGGGTTTGGGCTGGGTTTGGTACCCGGGCGTGGCAGGGGGGTTTGGGCTGGGTTTGGTACCGGGGCGTTTGGCAGGGGGCTCGACAGCGCCCCCTTGAAAAATAAAATAAAACTGTCCATAAATCAAAAACGCTTGCATGTATTAGTATGAAACTCGGTACACATATAGAGCTCATCGGGCCGAACAACATCCGCGCTCTAAGTTATGCGTCAGCCCAACAGGAAGTGAGCTATTACGGGTCGTTTTAAAACGCATACTGTGGAATTTGAAATACTCCTCCTAGGCGATTAACCCGATCAGCGCCAAACTCGGTCAGCATGAAGTCAAGGCATTGAGGATGCTAAATTGCGAGCGGATTTTTGATATCTCGAACGGTTTGGCCGTGGCAGGAGACGAATTTATGGCGAGAAATGGGAAACAGGAAGTGTGTTATAACTTCTGCATATATTGACCGATTTGGATGAAACTTCAGCTGTGTGTTCGTTGTAAGAGGCCAATCACATGGATATGACTTTTGTGAGTCAAAGTTATAGCGCCACCAACTGGCAGCAGGAAGTGTGTCACTTTCAAAAATGCTTTGAATCACCGTCTTATTTTCACCCGATTTACTTCAAACTTCACCAGTATAATGTCAAAACATGGCAGATATAGACATATGAATGGATTCCTGATATTTTAAATACTGTTGCCATGGCAACGTGTCAAAGTTGAATAATCTTTTAGGGTGTTTTTGAGACTCTTAGCATGCTTGAAATGGCATGAAACTCAACACACACATCAGTGATGCCTTCCAGCAGATATGGCCAAAGTCTTAGAAACGGGCGTGGTGGAGGGGCTCAGTAGCGCCACCTTTTGACAAAAGTGGGGGGGTTAGTTTTATCTACAGTCACCAAACTCTGTATATATATTGATCTCATCAAGCCGGACATCTTTCTAATTTACAGTCATTAGCTCTGACCAACAGGAAGTCAGATATTTTGGTTTGAATTTGGAATTTTGGATAAATCAGGCTCTGAGTTATTAGAAATATTCGTAGGAGATGCATGGAATCGACACCAAACTCGGTCAACATGAAACAAAGACACTGAAGATGCTATAGTGCGAACGATTATAGGATATCTCAAACGCTGCTGCTATGGCGAGGGATTAAATGAAGGACAAAAAAGGGAAACAGAAAATGTCTAATTTCTTGTAAAATCATTGTTTGATTTAAATTAAATTCAGATTGTATGTTCGGTAATTGAACCTAGGTGAATTTAAAATGGATGTACTATTTTTCAGATCAATATATTTATTTTATTTCATATATTTCATCTGAATCTTATTTTGTCTGCCCTCCCTTCAATGTCCAATAGATGGCACTGTTGACTTAGTTTTGATGGGGACAAAAAACCTGTTTCCCTCTCTGTCTCTGTCTCTGTGTGTGTGTGTGTGTGTGTGTGTGTGTGTGTGAGTGTGTGTGTGTGTGTGTGTGTGTGTGTGTGTGTGTGTGTGTGTGTGTGTGTGTGTGTGTGTGTGTGTGGGTGGTGTGGAGGGGATGACAGCTAAAGCATGCCAATCTGTCTCTGCATTCTCTTTCTATATGTGTGTGTGTGTGTGTGTGTGTGTGTGTGTGTGTGTAAGGGGATGGGTGCACCTGCAGTATTCAATGTCATTCTGAACTCGATTTGAAGAGCACTGCAATATAGTTTTATATGATTAGTTTAATAATTATGTTAATAAAAATATAAAAAGACCTTTAGATACATACTGGACTTAAGGACTTTAAAAATGTAAGCTGCAAAAGATAACTTTGCACTCATTTCAAAGGGACCTATGACATCATCTGACATGAAACTCATCTAAATTGAATTGATCTCGTAGATGTTGTGGTTTGTGGTCATAGCAGCACCGACTGCTGCAGTTAATGAGGGGAATTCAAATGACTTTGACAGTCATTTTGTTAAAACATTATTTTAGCTACAAAAAATAAATAAATAAACAGCTTGCCTAATGTACTTTACGTAATGATGATTGATCGTAAGATATTTTAACGTATAATATGTGTTGTGCGTACCCATGTTTACACGTACACAACAATAGAGTTTAGATGCGTTTCATTTCATAGGCACAAGGAACTATCACTTTAGTGTGAAAAAAAAAAAAAAAAAAAAAAAAAAAACTATACTAATACCTTGAATTAAATACTGGCCTTCTGGACTTACAAATTTTTGAGCTGCAAAAGATAACTTTGCACATATTTGAAAGTGACCTATTATATCCTATGACAATAAAATTAATCTATATTTCAATGACATCATTGGTGTGGCTTGTGGTCATAGTGGCACCAGCTGCTGCAGTAAATGTGGCATATTTAAAATATTTGTAAAAAAATATTCTCCTGTTTAAATGCATATTGTCTGTCGTGCACAGTCGCCCTGAAGCCACCGGGGTGGCGGTGCCACCGGCTTGGGCCCGCCATCGCTGCTCGCAGCTTTAATTTCCTTTATTTTCTCAGAGAGTCCTTGTTCTTCAGTCAGACATTCCGGCATTTGCTAGTTTTCACAGCCTTACGACATCAACCAGAGCGAGAGCAAGAGCTTCGTACGGTTACCGTAGCCGTCGGCAGCGCTGGCATTTTGTTTTTAGACCATGAAATCAACAGTCAACACTCGGGCCGTCGGACCGTCTCACCCAGCACGACGAGCAATGCCCCTCTTCATCACACACACACACACACACACACACACACACACGCTCGGTCCAGCTTCTCATCAGCTCACCTCGACACTTGTCAAAATGCTGTTCACATAGAATCAACGGAGTCACAAGAAAAACTAAAACTTTTCTCTTCCCCTCCTCTCTGTATTTTTTCTCCAGCACGTCTAGCTCTTCTCCTCTTCCATGCACCAAAAAAACAAAACCCTTTCAAAATGAAAGCTCCACATTCAGTTGTTGTGTTAGTGAAGTTTACCAGATGGATAAAAGGTTTTATTTGAATCATTATTCTCATGGACTGCTGATGTCCCACTGCTACATCACTGAGCCCTCTCTAGAAGAAACCAGGAGCATTTCACTGCTGGAGTCAAGCGTTCACACACAGTTGATGCATTAAAATGATTTCAGTCAGGATTGCGAGTCGATAAATGGCGTCACACAGCAGATTCACTTAACATTTCATTTGAACTCATTAAAGTGTGTGTTAGATGTGAGGGGTATAAATAAATAACTTTTATAAAACATGTTTTGGAATATTGTTGAGTGAAGTGTGTTTGAGATCTATATGTGAGCTTTGTGTAAGTGTTGTGTAATGAACAGACGCTACATACAATAGAAATCCTTCAGACTGAGTGCATTCAGAAGCTCTGAAGACAATCTTTTATTGCGCATTCATTCAAAAGTCATTCTTACATTTATGTAGTCATTTTCCACATGAAACCACAGCCGTCCTCACACACAAAGATGCTTTAATTAGGACACATACATTTGTGATACAGACACATGCCCACATAATAAAGCTACACATCAGACTTTTGTATGCACAAGGAGTCTGACACCAGCCAGCATGATCTGATCTCACCATCAAGTCCATCTGTGATTACATGATGAAACGGAGACAGACTGAATCTAGAAGAACTTGTCACACGGTAGTTGCAAGGGAAGTAGAGACAGGATCCAATTGCAGCAGATTTCAGGGTTTATTGCAACAAAGATCTTAAACGCAACAATAACAGGACTAAATACAGGCTTAACTACACAGGCAAACAGGGCAGCTAACAAGATAATAGACGAGACACAGGCAAACATCACATGAACACAAATGAAAACTACACAAGAAACACAAAACGGGACAGAACTGTAACAACGTCTCCATGACGACCTGCAAATCTACCTGAAAAACTGCACATGTACTGAGGACAAAAGCTGTTTTAAACGGAAAGGGTGGTCACACCAAATATTATTTTGATTTAGTTAATGGCAGTTAATTGATAAATAAGATCTATTTAAGACATTATTTTTGAAAGCATCCTCACTTTACAGCATATTTACACACTTCACAGGACTGTAGCTTTGCAGGAAGGTTTCTTCAAGCGTTGTGGAGACGTTGCCGCAGTTCTTCTGGATTTAGCCTGTCTCAGTTTTTCTGTTTCTTCATGTAATGTAATCTCGATGATGGTGAGATCAGATCACACCGGCTGTTGTCAGACTCCGTGTGCATACACCAAAATCTCACTGGATTATTACAATAATGCAGAAGGGATGTGAGCTGATATTTCCTACTGATACACTATACAGCAAAAGATACAAATAACTCTCTCTAAACCATTTTTTTGGTTAAAATACTATCGTGCCTATAAGACTTTTTCACAGTACTGAATATATAAGAAACACTTTAGGGATCACATTCAATATTAACTAGACTGAAAAATAACTTGTAGGATTTACTTAAAATCCTTGTAGCAATTTGCACTAACACATTTTAAGTAAATATTAGTGCTACTGCTCTGTACTAACCTTATCATCAAGTGAAATCTACTTACTATTGAACTTAACGTTCATGAAGTAATTAAGTAAATACTTCTAAATTATATTAAATTGATTTAATTTCACATATAGAATTAAGTAAATATAACAGAATTAAACCACGCTTTAAAGTGTATGCTTTACTTAGAAACATCTAAGTTAATAATACAATAGATATCATGTAGACACCACATCTACATAATAGAAGTAATGTGGCATCTGAACACAGAGACTTCAATACGTGGTACACAATACACACAATGACGTAACATTCGATAGATCGATTTCAGTATGAATGTGTCATTTTGAGTAGAAAATGAGCTTCATATGTCACAAAATCACAAGTTACTAAACCTAACAACAAAAGCACTGATAAAACAGTGTAAATACAGCTGGAAAACAACGAAAAAAATCTACCTTATTAATTAGTCCCAGTGCATGATGGGAACACCAGTATCAGAAAGTTTTACTTAACTTTATATCGTTGATATTTACGCTTTAATTTCTACATGCTTAAATTGAGTACTAATATAGAATTTACTTTTTTATTCTTGCCTGAACTAACTTTTTCATGTAGAAATTACATTTGTTTTTCTGTAGTATTTACTTAATAATAATAATAATTTGTTACATTTATAAAGCGCTCTTCTGGGTACACAAAGCGCTTTACATATAGAAGGGGGGAATCTCCCCAAACACCACCAGTGTGCAGCATCCACTGGATGATGCGACGGCAGCCATATTGTGCCAGAACGCCCACCACACACCAGCTTATGGTGGAGAGGAGACCGAATGATGAAGCCAATCAGTATATGGGGATGATTAGGAGGCCATGATGGACAGAGGCCAATGGGCAAATTTGGCCAGGATTGTTACACCCCTACTCTTTTTCCGGAGGACATCCTGGGATTTTTAATGACCACAGAGAGTCAGGACCTCGGTTTAACGTCTCATCCGAAGGACGGTGCTTGTTACAGTATAGCTCAGTACAGCTCAGTACAGTACAGACCACTGAGTGAGCGCCCCCTGCTGGCCTCACTAACACCTCTTCCAGCCTCAACCTAGTTTTCCCAGGAGGTCTCCCATCCAGATACTGACCAGTCTCAACCCTGCTTAGCTTCAGTGGGAAAACAGTCTTGGGCTACAGGGTGATATGGCTGCTGGGAGCCACAGAATCATTTTTATCAGTGTAGGAATTTTGTCTTAATAAACTCATAATTACTGCTTATTGATAGTAAGTAAGGTAGTTGCTGTAGTGGTTATGTTTAGGTATGGCATTGGGTTAAGGGATGTAGAATATGATCATGCAGATTAAATCATTAATATCTGCTTTATGGGTATAATAAACAGACAATATCCTAGTAATACACATGCTAATAAGCAACTAGTTAATAGTGAATGTTCCTTGTCTGCAGTATGAAGTGTAATGTAATAGAAATAAAAATGAAACAGATTCATTTTTCTTTATGAGATTAATAATCATTTTATGGCAAATTTAAACCTTAAATACGTCAACTACTAAATCCATTTTCTTCTCAAACTGAGGTTACACAAAAACCTTTAATGATAAAATGTTCATGGTTGTTTCGATCTCGTTAAAATGCTCACCATTAATTTGACTATATTCTTTTTTATATATTTATTTAGCGCTTGACTTTGATTGGAGCGTACTCTGTGTCCTCGGCTGGGTTACTCTGTGTGTGAGCTGGTGTGGATGCTGTCTTAACATGGACTACAGTAGAATACATCACGTCATCCTGGAGAGAGATGAAAAGATGGGATGATTACAGACACACTATTACACGTTTTAACCATTGAGCACCAGAGAGTTTGTGCTGACCTGATCGTCTGGTTTTCTATTGAGTTCTTCATCACCGCTGGTCACCTTTTTCACATTTCTGCCTCCTACAACATAAACCATTTTAGCCAGAATGTTTTAACTCTTTCACTGTCAGCATAATCATTATTATTATTTTTAAATTAACCAGCGTTTTTGGTCAAAAAAAATGTCATGGCCCCCAGAATATATTGTTGTAATATCTGAACATGCAATATATCAAAACATTTGTAACATTTATCAACACTTGAATGTGGGCAAGTTAAAAAAAAGCAACATTTTGAGCAAAAAGCTGAAAAAAAAATCATATTTTTGTCAAAGACTACACCTGGATCAGATTGCGACGATCAAAACACAGATGGAGTCGATCGAGTCCATCAACACCTCAAAGCTTCACACTCTTAACTACTTCCTGGGTCGACGTTTCACTTGGTAACAATAGGCCGTCTTTATTTATATGCTATTTATTGTTGATGATCACATTATTTTTCATTTGCATCTGCTTACAAATGAGATCGCTTCTTTTTTCCCTGTGTTTTGATCGGGAGATACATTCGGGAGATGCATAATAGCGTTACCCTAAACCTTATAACAGTGATAACACAGAAAGTCATAAAAACTCATGGAAGCGTTTTCTCATAAAAGACGAAAAATGGCGGGGAAAGACTTAATGTCAATTTTAAACATCAGAGACATCAGTCTAAATATGTTGTAGCTTTTCAATATGAGTTGGTTTTGTACCTATTATTCTACAGTGTTTCGAGAGAGCTGGTCATTTATAAAATCATTCACGAGCATATCTGTACAGAACGTGTGATTGTGTGTGTTCATGTACCTCTGCATCTCCAGTAGATGAAAGCCAGTAATGCCAGTAACAGTACTGAGAGAATCAGCCCCGACATAATGAAAACATCTGTGGAAAAAAACAGAAATGACAGGACAATTTTTTTTGTTGTTTTTTTGTTTATGCAGCTGTCTTAAAAATTTCCACAATATGAGATGATGAGAAACTGCATTATTGCACTTGAAAGATAATGAGAACTCATTTTCAGAATCGTTGCATAATGAAAGCAAACCAAGCGAATGACTTACACTGAGGTGTGTGTTGAGGTGGTTGAGGCGGTGGAAGCTCTTGTGTTCGGTGTGAAGGTTGATGTGTAAGCTCTTGTGTTCGGTGTGAAGGTTGATGTGTTGATGAACTGTGTGGTTTCTCTGTTCAGAGGAGAATAACTGTCAATGATAATATAACTACGCAAACAGCATTTCATCCTTTTAAATGTTTAGATTCTTCATAATCAAAATGAATGATGATCAAAGTATCAGCATCAACAGAATAAAACTACCTTTAACATGAAGTCTGTAGAAGGAGACTTGAGACGAGACAGAACACGTATAGTCTCCTCTATGCTCTGCGGTCAGTGCTGATATGTGTAGAGAGAGATTTCCTGGCGCTGTTTGATTTAACAGTTTGACTCTGTTCTTGTGGCGCTCACTCTGTTCATTTGGGTAAATTTCCTTATAATTGTTCAGATAATACTCCCATCGTATCTGTTCAGGTTTAGCCTGTAGTTCAGTGCAGGAGCAGGGCAGAACCACAGACTCTCCTGAATATCCAGTCACTTCAGTCAGTGTCTTTCTGTTCGGATCCAAATTACAGCCTAAAAAATATTAAAAAAATATTAAAAACCCATGAATGACCCGCACTGGAGTACACACAAGTGAAACTCAAAGGTCAATGGATTTTAAATTTAAAGTCTGTCACTGTTTCTTTATCTCTTTTATTCTCTGAATAATAATTTAGTTAATAAAAAGAAGCATTCACTTACCCTTAACTATTAACCGAATGTCTGTGTATTGTTTAGTCTCACACCTATAGACCCCCTGATCTTCCATTCTGATGTCAGAAATGAGCAGAGACAGATTTCTTGGAGAACTTTGATGAAACAGCACACGTCTGCCGCTGTCCTTCTCATCCTCAAATACTTTAATCCATTGGTCTCTGCGGTCAAACAGCCAGGTGAATGTGCTGACTGCAGACTGAGGGTCAGCACAGGAGCAGGGCAGCAGCACTGAACCACCGGTGTACGCTGTTATTACTGTCTGCTGTCTCTCATCTGAAAGAATACAGCCTGAGAACAAGACAGCTTGTTAATAACAAATGGCTTTACTGGAATATATAATAATCAGGGGAAAACTGAGATGAGCCTTCAGGTTTCTGTCAATGAGCAGGACTTTATTGTGCTCATTAGATCTCGAAGTAATTATATTTCTGTTCTTTAAAAGTGGATATTAATTGAGGTTTATATTTGGTGATATAAAAAACATCCATACATAATTTACATTGTTGATACTGGATATATGGCATTTTAATATCAATAACTTCATCTCTATCAGAAACTTGTAGTTTAACGTAATGTAAATGATGTAAATGTAAATTAACATAATTGTGAACATTTTGTGAGGACCTTCATTTAAACCTTTAGAACTTTTAATGAACACAGAAAGACAATGTTGCTCAAATCATCAGATTAGGTTTTTTTTTTTTCATTTGTATGCACTACTTCACTATTAAAAAAAAAAAGTTGCCTTCCTGATTTATCATAAAACAACCAAACTGTAATTTCATCCTTTAGGAACTCAAAGATCATTTCAGTTTGAATGTCTCATCAATCGACAGATTAACTCAACGCTCTGCAGGAGTGAACAGACACTGTACAAAATACAATTCTCTTAAAAGATGATTTATTATGCTTTATTTTTTAAAACTGAACTACAACCACTTCACACTGATCTCACACCAATTCCTCCTAAATTAAAATAAATAAATATCTTAACTTACCAGTACTAAAATGAATCATAAAGAGGAAAAGATATAAATGGTCCTTCATGACTGGTTCTCTCTCACTGATGGCACGACTCTATTTTATTAGTTCTTGTCAGCACTTACTTTTCAGACACCCCAACTTCCCGTTTCATGTCCTGTAAAAAGTTGTTTTGTTGTGTAAGAGTCTGAACGAAGCTACATGCATGAGAAAACAGAAGAGCACATGATCAGTAGCTCTTGTGAAATCACACATCTTTATATATTCTTACATTTGTGCAGTAATTTCCCACAACAGATGCCCTCACACACACAAATACACTCAGATGCTTCCTTAAAACACATCTATTCATATCAATCACACACATGCCCACACAATAAAGCTGCACTACCATTTTACAATGCAATGCAATATTAACATTACTGCTATTAAGTGTACTATAAGTGTAACAGTATTACTACGTTACTACAAGTGAACTTATAAGTATACTAGTTTACTATTTTAATACTTGTAGTAATTTTTTGTAGTTTATGAAAGTGCACTTTGAAGTGTACTCTCAGTGAAGTAGTTTATCAGCCATAAGTATACCTGTAAATTTTCTTTAAGTGATCGTACCATCATACTTAGCTTACTATGTATATATTATTTTTGAACTTTAAGTATAGTAGCATACTTATTTCCTTATTTTCCTATTTAAGTATTGTTTTTTATACAAACCCAATTCCAAAAAAGTTGGGACACTGTACAAATTGTGAATAAAAAGGAATGCAATAATTAACTTAATAATTAACAAGCAATAAACTTATATTTTATTCACAATAGAATATAGATAACATATCAAATGTTGAAAGTGAGTCATTTTGAAATGTCATGCCAAATATTGGCTCATTTTGATTTCATGAGAGCTACACATTCCAAAAAGTTGGGACAGGTAGCAATAAGAGGCCGGAAAAGTGAAATGTACATATAAGGAACAGCTGGAGGACCAATCTGCAACTTATTAGGTCAATTGGCAACATGATTGGGTATAAAAAGAGCCTCTCAGAGTGGCAGTGTCTCTCAGAAGTCAAGATGGGCAGAGGATCACCAATTCCCCCAATGCTGCGGCCAAAAATACTGGAGCAATATCAGAAAGGAGTTTCTCAGAGAAAAACTGCAAAGAGTTTGAAGTTCTCATCATCTACAGTGCATAATATCATCCAAAGATTCAGAGAATCTGGAACAATCTCTGTGCGTAAGGGTCAAGGCCGGAAAACCATACTGGATGCCCGTGATCTCCGGCCCTTAGACGGCACTGCATCACATACAGGAATGCTACTGTAATGGAGATCACAACATGGGCTCAGGAATACTTCCAGAAAACATTGTCGGTGAACACAATCCACCGTGCCATTCGCGGTTGCCGGCTAAAACTCTATAGGTCAAAAAGAAGCCATATCTAAACATGATCCAGAAGCGCAGGCGCGTTTTCTCTGGGCCAAGGCTCATTTAAAATGGACTGTGGCAAAGTGGAAAACTGTTCTGTGGTCAGACCAATCAAAATCTGAAGTTCTTTTTGGAAAACTGGGACGCCATGTCATCCGGACTAAAGAGGACAAGGACAACCCAAGTTGTTCTCAGCGCTCAGTTCAGAAGCCTGCATCTCTGATGGGATGGGGTTGCATGAGTGCGTGTGGCATGGGCAGCTTACACATCTGGAAAGGCACCATCAATGCTGAAAGGTATATCCAAGTTCTAGAACAACATATGCTCCCATCCAGACGTCGTCTCTTTCAGGGAAGACCTTGCATTTTCCAACATGACAATGCCAAACCACACACTGCATCAATTACAACATCATGGCTGCGTAGAAGGATCCGGGTACTGAAATGGCCAGCCTGCAGTCCAGATCTTTCACCCATAGAAAACATTTGGAGCATCATAAAGAGGAAGATGAGACAAAGAAGACCTAAGACAGTTGAGCAACTAGAAGCCTGTATTAGACAAGAATGGGACAACATTCCTATTCCTAAACTTGAGCAACTTGTCTCCTCAGTCCCCAGACGTTTGCAGACTGTTAGAAAAAGAATTATTCACAATTTGTACAGTGTCCCAACATTTTTGGAATCGGGTTTGTACTTGAAATATACCTTTAACTGTAGTTTATCTCTTTCCATTTTAAAAACATTTTATTCAAGCTTCATGCATCATTTATCAACACTTGAATGTGGGTTTCATTTAAAAAAAAACTAAACAAAAACATTTTAAACAAAGAAAATCACATTTGTCAAGATTCAGAACTATGATCAAAACCAGAGGTGGAAAAGTTTCGGGCTGTGTTTAAGAACAAGGAAAGAAAAAGGGCTTAACATTTTAATTGTTTTACCAAGTTCAAGATTAAGTTTGAGGATGATTCTTACAAAACTGTATTTTAAAAAAGGTAAATTAAAAACACCGTTTCATTTTCATAATTCACAATTTATGCATACAGTGCAACTGCAAAAACTGTGAGGAAAAAAATAAATGTTACAGTTGTTATACAAGTCAAGCTGCAATACCAAACAGGACCACATGGAGATACCAACATACAGGGTGGTATGCCTTAACCTTAACCCGCCTTAACCTTACAGCATACAGATATACACCGATCATCAGGCATAACACTATGACCTAATATTGTGTTGGTCCCCCTTTTGCTGCCAAACAGCCCTGACCCGTCGAGGCACGGACTCCACTAGATCCCTGAAGGTGTGCTGTGGTATCTGGCACCAAGATGCTAGCAGCAGATCCTTTAAGTCTGTTAAGATCCTATTTCAGTCAGGGTTTCGGAAATATAATACAGATTCTGCTCTTTTAAGAGTGTTAAATTATATTTTACTATACTACCTGTTGAATCTGGTAACTCTGTAGTACTTTTGCTTTTAGACTTAAGTGCAGCATTTGACACTGTAGACCACAGTATTCTTATTTCCCCTCTTGAACTGTGTAGGTATAAAAAGGTTGTGGTCTAAACTCGTTCAAATCCTATTTGATTAATAGAACGTTCTCAGTCTGCGTGGATGGGTGCTTTTGACTTGTGGGGTTCCCCAAGGATCTATCATTGCTCCCATTTTATTTTCTTTGTATATGATCCCATTGGGGTCAGTTTTTAATAAACACAGTGTCATTTCATTGTTATGCTGGCAACACTCAAATTTATGTGCCTTATAAGCAAAATGACGACCAGAGCTTGAGTGTCTTAACCGCTTATCTGTCAGATATTAAAGCTTGGCTGTCCCTGAATTTCTTATATCTAAATGAGTGTAGACTGAGGCTACTGTGTTCGGACCTCTAGCTGTTTTGGGCAACACATACAAAATGTTGGTTAACCTGGCCTCATATGTTAAGCCGTCAAAAATGTGGGTGTTGTTTTTGATTCTGCCTTGACTTCTGATAAGCAGATAAATTCAGTAGTTAAATCAAGTTTCTTTCAGCTAAGACTCCTTGCTATAGGTTGAGTTTTTTAATGTTTGCTGAGTTTGAGAGAGTTATACATGTTTTTACCTCATCTCGACTAGACTACTGCAATTCAATCTATAGGTATTAGCCAGTCCTATAGCTTACAAACAGTCCAAAATGCAGCTGCTAGACTTCTGATTGAAACTGCAACTGTTCTTCTTCGTGGCAATATCCGGATTCGATTCCAACTTTTTGTTATTGCAAAAAAGGCCCACATTTAAGAAAGAAACATGTCTTGATAAAGATGACAGGGTGACACTTTTGTCATTTGAAAGTGAACTGACAGAATATGATGATATTATTAACATCTTCAATTCAAAACTCAGCCAACTCCAACTTGTTTAAAACAGACCATCGGTCATAGGCCTACGAGGTACGCTATGGGTAGGTTTTTAGTCTGGCCCGCCGTGGCATGGCTATGCAATATTTGCATGTAATATGTAGAGCATCAGCATGTAGAAGTAGCAGTGGCGGGCCGTGCATTTCACACCTAGGCCTTCAGTGGTATCTTACCTGAATTAATCCTCTTAATAAAATCATCATGACCACGCCTATAGAAACCATCAGTATTATACAGAAATGCAGTATAACAGGGCGTTGCGTCTCTCATGAAGCGAGACTCCAGGTTTTCTGTGCATTTTTGTAGTAGGCTAACTTTTGAGTTTTCTGCAACCAGGTAGGCTCCACCCATAAAAAAACGTCATCGCTGAAACAGTGATGAAACAGCATTTTTATCAAAGTTTCCACTGGATTTTCACTTATCAGTTGGAGGTTTCATTTGGTTTAATACTCAAAAGGGATCCAAACTTGCATTGAATGTGTACATTTAATCAGTTCATTTATTCCCTGGGAATCAAACCGGTCTGGTCCTGGAGGGCCAGTGCCCTGCAGAGTTTAGCTCAAACACACATACCTGGGATTTTCTAGTGATCCTGAAGAGCTTGATTAGCTTACTCTGGTGTGTTTGATCAGGAACTGTGCAGGACATTGGCCCTCCAGGGCAATGGGTAGATAAGTGATTCTGGATTGTTCAATGTGTATTAACTGATGAATCCAGTAACTTACAATATTGTTTATACAGCTATTGCATGAGCTGTATAAATAACTAATCACATTGAGAAAAGAAGGCGACGGCATGTGGTGTTCATCTGGAAAAAAAGAAATAGATTGCAGTAGGCCTAAGTGTGTGACATTTAATAGTGACATTATTCTCAGAAGTGAAAGTATGCAGATGGAATGAAGAAGTTTTCATTGCTGGGAACAAATGTTTGTCATATTTTAATATGCTAAAATAAGCAATGCATAGACTCAGAGAGCCCAGTTTCTCATTGACACACTCCACTTTCACATTGACATGGCAGACGCTAGTATTAGGACATCAGGAAAAGACCAGGCCAGCTGTCCAATCTGTCAAGATCTACTGAAAAATCCAGTGACCTGTAACTGTGGACAGAGTTTCTGTTCGGCATGCGTTCACGACACACGGAAGCAGGACAGTCAAAAGGGATCCCGCAGCTGTCCTCAGTGTGGAGAGACGCTCACCCCAAAGCCTGTTCCACGAAGGTCCATCAAGGTCAAGGAAGTGTTGGGCAGAATGAAAAAACTGGAACAATCTTCTTCAGCCCTTTCTCTGGATCCAAGTTATCCTGGACCTGGAGACGTATGGTGTGATGATTGCACTGGAAGAAAACACAGAGCCGTCAAGACTTGTTGAAGTTGAAGTTTATTTGTCATTACACATGTACAAGTATAGTATAACGAAATGAAGTTTGGAGCAAGCCTCCGGGCCGCAGCCGATTATTCAGGCCCGCCCACGCTCCAGAAATACAAGAATGCAATTTAGCAAGCATTACATAGCAAACACAACAAAACATAAACATAAACATAAACATGACACAGTACACGTGGTCACGTGGTGGGATTTTTTGTATGGAGTGGGAGAGGAGATAGATAACAGACAGGCAGACGGATGGAACGGGGAGGGAATAAGGTCGGGTATGTATGGTGCGAGTGAGTCTGAGATTGTGTTGTGTGAGAATGTTAGCCATAACTTCAGATGTTTTCGAGTTCAGTTCTATGGTTTGTCCTTGAAGGGAGATAAGGCAGTGCACAGGGGAAGATAGCAGACCAGCTGTCAGGCTGAAATCCCAACCGAGAGATAGGGACAAGTGAGGTTCGGTGGGGTAGTTGATTAGGTCAGGCAAATACAATTTATTATTTTTTAATCCATTTGATGATCTTCGGTAATTTGTCCGGATCATAATCAATCAATCAGATCTGGTCCTCAGCATTCGCGTCCGGTCTGTGCAGTTTCCCTAGACATTACGTCCAGCCTCATGGCTAGACCGGTTACAGTCCGTAAAAGTTCACCGATCTGACCCCCGATAGAGCCCACTCTTCCCTGCGTATCCGCAGTCCGGACTTGTCTAACATGTGTGGCTTCCTTCTGTGAGACTCACGTAATACCTCACACCACAGTGCCCTCTCTGAAGAAACACAAGCTCATCGAAGCCTCCTCAGACCTGCAGGAAAACATCTGCTCCCAACACAAAAAACGCAACGAATTCTACTGTCGCACAGACCAGAAAAGTATTTGCGCTTCCTGTGCATTGAATGAACACAAAGAACATGATACAGTTGAAGCTGAAATAGAGCGGACGGAGAAACAGGTCAATTTAAGTACAATTAACTTGGATATTTAAGTTATTTCAACTTAAATTACATTAAACTGACTTTAAAAAAAATAGTTGAATCAAAAAAGCTGAAAATGTATTTAGTTAAAGCAATAATTGTTGTTTTTACAGTGTGTTATATGCTTTGATGATGTTTACATTATGGAGCTTAAATGGTGGTAAAAGAAAGTTGCATATGAGAGCACATTATCATAGCAGTAAACTAGTTAGACTTGTCAGGGAACCGAATACTTTTCCTTGATGAGCTTCATATATATTTTTTTTCAACCCTAAAGACTGAGATTGCAGAAAAGCGAAGGGAAGTGCAGCAGATAATCAAGGACAAACATGAAGAGCTGGAGGAGCTCAAACAGGCTTTTGATACACTGAAGGTAAGAGAAACCAATGCCGGAGCAATCATGTGATTATGCTAATATAGATAGAATCTGTACAGTTTAATGAACAGTTTGGTCTGTTGATCAAGTAAGGGATAGCTAATCCACGGCTAGCGTGGGGGCAAAGAACCGCACCCGACAAGAAGTGCGTTAAAATCGCACAGCTAGCCGCGTATTATCCCGCTTATACCATGGTCATTTGCCAGCATTGACAACTTAAAGCACTTATTGATGTTTGCAGCGAAATATTTGACTGGAAGGTTAAAACTGACGGTCTGTGAAATCTAGCAACGTCACGTGATGAAACTGACTTGGAACAAGTATATTAATCTATTACATGTTCCAGAGCAAATCGATTTTGGTTAAGGGCGAAATTAAGTTTCATAACTTTATATTTAAGCTATATTTAACTCAAGTCATGCATGACCTGAATTTTATGCTTCATGTTTGCCTGAATTGTATGCTTGTGTTTTATTTCCTGTTGTCTTTTATAATGGCTATTGTTGTTAATTTAAATATTATTGTTCAATAAATATTATTTTATGCCGTATGTATTGAGAAAGGGTCCGTCAGTTATTGCAATAATTGACTTCAGTGACAGTTACATTATTACACCACTAGATGGCGGCAAAGACGGTCTTTATGAGTGACGTGGTTGTAAACAAGGAAGTTATTTTAGCGCCATACATAAACATTGACCTTAAGAATGATATAAGGGATAATCCACCGCTAGCCGATATGAGATGTATCATAATACTCAATAAGCGACTCGACGTTCCTTCATTACTAGTTCTAAAGTGACGTTTTAGAATTAGTAATGAAGGCTTGGTCATAACTGTCAACAGGAAGTAGTTGTGCACAAAAGAGATTTTAAAGACAGCCCGTTGTTTCTGATTTATTGTGTCTTCGAGCTGTTGTATAAATGCAATATCACACTCATAGCCATGCGATATGGCTGTATATTACCTGTGATTACCTGCAGCCTTGTCAGCCGTGCTGATATACAGCCATATCACACGGCTGCGAGTGTGAAATTGCTCATTTATTGCACACCTTCCAGCCAATCAGAATCGAGTATTCAGACAGACCATGGTATAATTAAAAATAGTATCAGCAAGAAATCTCACTAAGAAATTAGCAATGAACTAAAAGAGATAAGTGCAACATAGTATAGCTTTTAAAGGGGTGATGAATTGAAAAATCAACTTTCCCTTGAGCTTTTGATATATAAAAGGTCATGGTAATATAAGAATATAGAAAAGCTTTTATAGACACCAAGCCCAGCAAACGACAGGTTTTTCAAAGTGGGGATCTATGACGTCAAAGGAAGGCAAGCACCACCTCTGCAGAAAAAGATCCATGCCTACTTCATCACTGCCTGTTTAGCCCCACCCACTGATTTGCGCATGTAACATAGGCCTCTGTTAGACCATCCAGCTACAAAGCAATAAACATGCCGTTGAGGATTACAAAAAATTGTGCAGTGACTGGGCTCGACAGTAATGCAACATACACACACCTAAAGGATTATTAGGAACACCTGTTCAATTTCTCATTAATGCAATTATCTAATCAACCAATCACATGGCAGTTGCTTCAATGCATTTAGGGATGTGGTCCTGGTCAAGACAATCTCCTGAACTCCAAACTGAATGTCAGAATGGGAAAGAAAGGTGATTTAAGCAATTTTGAGCGTGGCATGGTTGTTGGTGCCAGACGGGCCGGTATGAGTATTTCACAATCTGCTCAGTTACTGGGATTTTCACGCACAACCATTTCTAGGGTTTACAAAGAATGGTGTGAAAAGGGAAAAACATCCAGTATGCGGCAGTCCTGTGGGCGAAAATGCCTTGTTGATGCTAGAGGTCAGAGGAGAATGGGCCGACTGATTCAAGCTGATAGAAGAGCAACTTTGACTGAAATAACCACTCGTTACAACAGAGGTATGCAGCAAAGCATTTGTGAAGCCACAACACGCACAACCTTGAGACGGATGGGCTACGACAGCAGAAGACCCCACCGGGTACCACTCATCTCCACTACAAATAGGAAAAAGAGGCTACAATTTGCACGAGCTCACCAAAATTGGACAGTTGAAGACAAAAATGTTGCCTGGTCTGATGAGTCTCGATTTCTGTTGAGACATTCAGATGGTAGAGTCAGAATTTGGCATAAACAGATTGAGAACATGGATCCATCATGACTTGTTACCACTGTGCAGGCTGGTGGTGGTGGTGTAATGGTGTGGGGGATGTTTTCTTGGCACACTTTAGGCCCTTTTGTGCCAATTGGGCATCGTTTAAATGTCACGGCCTACCTGAGCATTGTTTCTGACCATGTCCATCCCTTTATGACCACCATGTACCCATTCTCTGAAGGCTACTTCCAGCAGGATAATGCACCATGTCACAAAGCTTGAATCATTTCAAATTGGTTTCTTGAACATGACAATGAGTTCACTGTACTAAAATGGCCCCCACAGTCACCAGATCTCAACCCAATAGAGCATCTTTGGGATGTGGTGGAACAGGAGCTTCGTGCCCTGGATGTGCATCCCACAAATCTCCATCAACTGCAAGATGCTATCCTATCAATATGGGCCAACATTTCTAAAGAATGCTTTCAGCACCTTGTTGAATCAATGCCACGTAGAATTAAGGCAGTTCTGAAGGCGAAAGGGGGTCAAACACAGTATTAGTATGGTGTTCCTAATAATCCTTTAGGTGAGTGTATATAAATATGCATTTTTATATATAAATATAATTTTTCTTAAATATATACATGCAAGTGTGTGTATTTTTATATACATAATAATTATACTTAGTACACACGTTATGTAAACACAATCTTTTATTTTTTGGATGCGATTAATCGATTTGACAGCACTAATAAAAATACTTAAAACAAAGTTACATCAAAAGGAAATATGTGTGCTCAGAGCATTTATTGCTTATATTTATAAATAATTTATTTAGTATTATTTTAAATACATGCTCTATATGTGGAATGTCCATTTAACCTGTCCTTAATTTAGCATGAGTTCACAATGTAAAACTGCCAAATAAAGTGTTAAAAATTCAAGAAATTCAAACATATACATGCAAATTGAAAGGCAGAGATCTGCAAGATATCAAACAATGCAAAAAGTAAATCTTGAATTATATTTTCCATTTTAAAAAGAATGCCTATCAAAGCTGCGTCCTCACTTTACGTCAACTATATGCCCACATGGATATAGTGCCCAACTATATGTCAGGAGCTATATGATTAGGGAAATTATTCTAATGTTATTTGGCCTGATTTACATGACTTGCAGAAATAACATCTTTACTGCTACACACACACACACACACACACACGTAAGGCTGTCTCTGTAAGGACATTCATTAATATAATGCAATCCCTGGCCCCTTACTTTAACCTTACCAAAGTACCTATCCTGAAAAAACAAACAGCCCTTAAAAGTCACCATGATTTTGAAATTGAGTGCTTCCTCTTAATCTTTAATCAAAAAAACTTCCCCTCCCCCTTTGCATCTCTTTGCTTCTCTGATGATGTGTTTACTGAGGGCGGGGCAACCTGTCAGTCACATGACATCACAGCAATAGTTATGTAATGGACTTCATACATACTGACATACTGTACTGCTAAAAGGACAAAAGCAAACCACTGGAAGGATTGTTTAATTAATTTAGTTAATTTTGAAAGAAATATTTTAGTTTTTCAATTTATTGTGTTAAAATATTAAAACATCAACTGAACTACATTATATGATGTCTTATTTACCTAAGAACTGGACATTTTGAAATTGGAAACTTGTTGTTTTGTCCCTTATCTCAAGACTCAGCGTATTATGAGGCACTGGTTACTGTAGCTAGGAAACCTCGAACAGTAAACATGCTATCCAGCCACATGACTGAAGTTTCACTTTTCATTTACGACATCACATTGAGAACGCAGTATTAATTAATGTTCACCCTGTCCCTAAAGTCATAAAGGAATATTTGTGTGTGTGTGTTTTCTTCCAGAGAATCAAATTCATAAGATGCAGAGCACAACCAAGCACAAAGTCCAGGAGAAGCAGAAAGCGATAGAGGAGCTGAAACAGGCTGTGAACACACTGAAGGTTAGAGATGTTCTTTTACTTTTGCATTCATTTAAAGGGATAGTTCACCCCAAAATGTAAATATGTTAATGGATTTGTTGTATACTTGAGACTGATATAAATATTATAATTAAACTTTATTTGGAGTACTTCTTTATTGCATAATGCACATTTCTTAATATTACGCCTAAAATGTGTTTTAATATCACTATTAGGATATTCACGAGTTCACACTTACATATATCATTTATAGAGAGTAAATTTAAATGTGTATTTGGCGTGCTGGTCGGGGAGGGCTTGAGCTCGGAATTTGGCCCGAACCAGAGTACCCCCCGGGTATGTAAGTGGTTAGAACTAAAAGTGTGGAGAAGAGGTGGTGGAGGGATGCTGATAAACTGTCAATGAACAGAGGTACAACTGCTGCGTATATATGTATATATATATATACCTCTCATTGTTGATTAGATGAGTGTTCCTCCCTAACCTTGTTAATAAAACATCATGTATGATCTCTGTATAATATCAGTCTTTAAATGCAATATATTTGAAGTGTACTTCAAGTATGCTTGCAATAGTTCCACTTTAGCACAATCAAATTTACTTAAGTATATCTTTAGTTGGACCTCAGCACTTAAGTAAATCTTTAGTTGGACCTCAGCACTGAACCGGCGACAGGGTCATGAACGGCCAAGGCTCATTGATGCACGTGGGGAGTGAAGGCTGGCCCGTGTGGTCCGATCAAACAGACGAGCTCCTGTAGCTCAGATTGCTCAAGATGTTAATGCTGGTTCTGATAGAAAGGTGTCAGAATACACAGTGTATCTCAGTTTGTTGCGTATGGGGCGGCATAGCTACAGACCAGTCAGGGTGCCCATGCTGACCCCTGTCCATCACTGAAAGCGCCAACAGTGGGCACGTGAGCATCAGAACTGGACCACGGAGCAATGGAAGAAGGTGGCCTGGTCTGATGAATCACATTTTCTTTTACATCACGTGGATGGCCGGGTGTGTGTGCTTGGCTTAACTGGGGAACACACGGCAGGCACCAGGATGCACTATGGGAAGAAGGCAAGCCGGTGGAGGCAGTGTGATGCTTTGGGCAATGTTCTGCTGGGAAACCTTGGGTCCTGCCATCCATGTGACTGTTACTTTGACACGTACCACCTACCTAAGCATTGTTGCAGGCCATGTACATCCTTTCATGGAAACGGTATTCCCTGCTGGCTGTGACTCTTTCAGTAGGATAATGCTCCTGCCACAAAGCAAAATGGTTCACTGTTTTGTTGGTGTCAGAAATTAAAATTCACCCTCTATCTACCTTCATGCAGTTCTAAACATGTATGACTTTCTTTCTTCTGTGCAACATATAGGAAGATAATTTGACTTTTGTGCTAGTCTCTCTTTTCCATGCAATAACAATGAACGATGACACAAAAGCAGCTATCATTTGAAGCCATATGATCATTTTGTGAGAAGCAGACCAAAATCTAAACCTGACTCTCTGTGTCTCCTCACTCAGAACTCTGTTCAGACAGCAGTGGAGAACAATGAGAAGATCTTCACTGAGATGATCCTCTCTATCAAGAAAAGACAGCATGAGGTGACAGAGCTGATCAGAGATCAGGAGAGGACGGAAGTGAGCCGAGCGGAAGGACTCGTGAAGCAGCTGGAAGAGGAGATCGCTGATCTTGAGTGGAGAGACGCAGAGCTAGATCAACATTCACACACAGCGGATCATTTTCATCTCAAGGTAAAACCAGCTGAGGCATCTTCTTTGGTCCAGTGCAAACATACATGCATGGGAATCTATAATGCAAAATGTAAATACAGCAACATAGTCTAAATCAATATGAACTTTCCAGAATCTCTCTGCTTCTTCTGAATCCGAGGAGTCATCCATGGATACGTTTGATGGATTGAGGAAATCTCTCTCTGATCTAAAACAACATTTTGAACATTCTTGTCAGGAGGAGATCAGTAAAATCATCTCTGATGGTAAGGGAGTTCATCATGGATCAAATCTTTTAAAGGAATTCTCTGTCTCACAAGTTTTTTCTTGTTAAATAACTTGTAAATGAACAGATGTATTTTATTTTGCACTACAAGCACAGCATGCATACAGTATTAAACTTTATCTCTATTCCATAGTGGCAAGAATTCAGATTTTACCAATATCCAGAAATCACTTTAAACAGTGTAAGTAAAAAATGTTAACACATTATGACTAGTAGGTCTAGTGTATTAATTCATAAGTTTAGTATTTAAAATGTAAATCTACTCTGAGTTTACAAAATAGTATTAAAGGCACAGTATGTAAGTTTCTCCACTAGAGGTCGCTTATTCAAAACAAAGGGCGTAGCTTGATGACGGCGTGAATGAGCATGGAATCATGGGAGTGTTGACTCTTCACCTCCAAAGCCGATGGAAAGGAATCCGACACACTCGGGCAGAAATCATGTTCATTAATGAGTGAATGTATTAAAGTTTTATTAGCGTTACGGTGGTATGAAGCAGGACGCGCGAGAGCCCTTGAGAGCGAATGCTAATGAGAGAGACCTGCGCCAAACACCGTCTCTGAGCTTTTATTCTGCTTACGCTGCAGTCGCTGCTTCCGCTCTTTTCGTTGTGTGTGTGGGGGAACGCAGAGCTGTTTTACATGCTTAAAACAATCATACTAAACACATCTGAGTGTGTTGAGAGTTATGTTATAACGTTACTCTGTGCGTTCGCTCGGCGGCTGCTATGAGTTGCCTTTTGCAGTAATCTAGATCAATATTACAATATCATATTAATAAAAACAGGATGACTAAATGACTGTTGCTAAATGACATGCAATTAATTTTAAAATATACTGTATGATGGAGAAAGCTCTCTCTGATTATGCTGTTAGCCTCTGTTTCTGAGGTAAAAACATGGTAAATCAAGAAAACAAGTGATTCAAACAATAAGACTAACCGTGTTGTGCTGTATAACAATGATTCGTTTTCTGTTGATAAATGTATATCCAAATAGTTGCTCGCCTGTCTAATAAAATACACAAGCGTTTAAAGCGTCTTTGGTGTTTCCATGGTTTCTACGGAAATCAAGGGTAGCGCAGATATGACGTCATTAATGGGCGACGCAAGGACACGGTCCGTAACACTGGTTAAAATAGCGGATTTCTCTGGATTTAAATGTTGGAAATGTTTGGGATAATGTAAGTACACAAGTCAACAAAATATATAACATTGTTATTGTGTTTTTTTGGGGGGGATATTTTAATGTAAAAATCTTACATATTGTGCCTTTAAACAAATTATTTTTTTCATTGCTAGTGTAACAACAATCACAAAATTCTTGAATTTTTCTTAGATTTTCGCAGCTTTACCCTTGATCCCAACACAATGATTGATCACCTTGTCCTCTCTGAGAGCAACAGACAGATCATGTACCCTGAGCATTGTGGGAGATATACGTTTCCCTGCAAGGTGTTTTGTAAGGAGAGTGTGTTTGGACACTGCTATTGGGAGGTGGAGTGGAGCGGGAGATGTGTGCACATCTCAGTCTCATATAAAGACATGAGTGGCAGAGGAAAAGGAATAGTCGGCATGTTTGGAAACAACAACTCATCTTGGAGTCTGCAGTGTTTTCCCAAGCCTGTTTTCTGGCATAAGAGCATTAAAACTGAGATCTCAGGCATGTTATCCCATAGGGTAGGTGTGTATGTGGACTACAAAGCAGGAACTCTTTCTTTCTACAATGTCTCTGATACAGTGAGTCTCTTACACCGTATCCAGACCGTATTCACTTTTCATTTACGACATCACATTGAGAACGCAGTATTAATTAATGTTCACCCTGTCCCTAAAGTCATAAAGGAATATTTGTGTGTGTGTGTTTTCTTCCAGAGAATCAAATTCATAAGATGCAGAGCACAACCAAGCACAAAGTCCAGGAGAAGCAGAAAGCGATAGAGGAGCTGAAACAGGCTGTGAACACACTGAAGGTTAGAGATGTTCTTTTACTTTTGCATTCATTTAAAGGGATAGTTCACCCCAAAATGTAAATATGTTAATGGATTTGTTGTATACTTGAGACTGATATAAATATTATAATTAAACTTTATTTGGAGTACTTCTTTATTGCATAATGCACATTTCTTAATATTACGCCTAAAATGTGTTTTAATATCACTATTAGGATATTCACGAGTTCACACTTACATATATCATTTATAGAGAGTAAATTTAAATGTGTATTTGGCGTGCTGGTCGGGGGGGAGGGCTTCGAGCTCGGAATTTGGCCCGAACCAGAGTACCCCCCGGGTATGTAAGTGGTTAGAACTAAAAGTGTGGAGAAGAGGTGGTGGAGGGATGCTGATAAACTGTCAATGAACAGAGGTACAACTGCTGCGTATATATGTATATATATATATACCTCTCATTGTTGATTAGATGAGTGTTCCTCCCTAACCTTGTTAATAAAACATCATGTATGATCTCTGTATAATATCAGTCTTTAAATGCAATATATTTGAAGTGTACTTCAAGTATGCTTGCAATAGTTCCACTTTAGCACAATCAAATTTACTTAAGTATATCTTTAGTTGGACCTCAGCACTTAAGTAAATCTTTAGTTGGACCTCAGCACTGAACCGGCGACAGGGTCATGAACGGCCAAGGCTCATTGATGCACGTGGGGAGTGAAGGCTGGCCCGTGTGGTCCGATCAAACAGACGAGCTCCTGTAGCTCAGATTGCTCAAGATGTTAATGCTGGTTCTGATAGAAAGGTGTCAGAATACACATGTTTGGGATAATGTAAGTACACAAGTCAACAAAATATATAACATTGTTATTGTGTTTTTTTGGGGGGGATATTTTAATGTAAAAATCTTACATATTGTGCCTTTAAACAAATTATTTTTTTCATTGCTAGTGTAACAACAATCACAAAATTCTTGAATTTTTCTTAGATTTTCGCAGCTTTACCCTTGATCCCAACACAATGATTGATCACCTTGTCCTCTCTGTTTTCTGGCATAAGAGCATTAAAACTGAGATCTCAGGCATGTTATCCCATAGGGTAGGTGTGTATGTGGACTACAAAGCAGGAACTCTTTCTTTCTACAATGTCTCTGATACAGTGAGTCTCTTACACCGTATCCAGACCACATTCACTCAACCCCTCTATCCTGGGTTTTGGTTCAGTGCATCAGGTTCTGGAGATCTGCTCAGCCCAGAATACTCCAATACGTTCTCTTCAGTCAAACTGTGTGATCTATAAACAAATAGGCTACTGGGGGGAAATCTGTGATCCCTTCACCTAAAATCAACATCTAACCATGACCAACATTATTAACATCATACAATATACACCGATCAGACATAACATTATGACAGGTGACATGAATAACACTGATGATCTCTTCATCACGGCACCTGTTAGTGGGTGGGATATATTAGGCAGCAAGTGAACATTTTGTCCTCAGATTAGAAGCAGGAAAAATGGCAAGCGTACGGATTTGAGCGATTTTGACAAGGGCCAAATTGTGATGGCTAGAGCATCAGAACTGGACCACAGAGCAATGGAAGAAGGTGGCCTGGTCTGAGGCCACGTTTTCTTTTACATCACGTGGATGGCCGGGTGCGTGTGCGTGGCTTAGCTGGGGAACACATGGCACCAGGATGCACTATGGGAAGAAGGCAAGCCGGCGGAGGCAGTGTGATGCTTTGGGCAATGTTCTGCTGGGAAACATTGGGTCCTGCCATCCATGTGACTGTTACTTTGACACGTACCACCTACCTAAGTATTGTTGCAGACCATGTACATCCTTTCATGGAAACGGTATTCCCTGCTGGCTGTGGCTCTTTCAGCAGGATAATGCTCCTGCCACAAAGCAAAAATGGTTCAGGAATGGTTTGAGGAGCACAACAACGAGTTTGAGGTGTTGACTTGGCCTCCAGATTCCCCAGATCTCAATCCAATCGAGCATCTGTGGGATGTGCTGAACAAACAAGTCCGATCCATGGAGGCCCCACCTCGCAACTTACAGGACTTAAAGGATCTGCTACTAACATCTTGATGCCAGATACCACAGCACACCTTCAGGGGTCTAGAGGAGTCCATGCCTCAATGGGTCAGGGCTGTTTTGGCAGCAAAAGGGGGACCAACACAATATTAGGATAATGTTATGCCTGATCGGTGTATATATGAACTGACATTACTAAAGTATCCTTGTTTCACTTTGAGAGTAATATAACAGGAGTGGGGGTGAGTGGGTCACAACCTAATGTGAAAAGTTTCCACACATGCCAGCAGGACAAAACCTAGTGTATTTATTTGTTGCTATATCAACATTCTGAATATCAATATTCAGAAATTATTAATCATTATTAGATTATAATTTTCTTTAAAAAATGTGTTTGAGTTTATTTTGGAACAATGTATAAGTACGCCAAATCCTTCTCTGATAGGAACCAGAAGATGCTTAATCATATTTATCTTTCCACCTGTAGTCCCTAATGGCCTAACATATTCAACATTGCAGAAAAACTACCATGCCAAGAACCCTTTGACTAAAATGTTTATTAGTTTCAGTGACATTTATTAATTCACTCTAATTCAGTTTTTCTATTTTATTTTACTCAACAAACTTTGTTTAGTCACTTTCTGGGAAGGTTACAACTTCAGCATATTGTTTCAGAAATGCAAACAATTAAAGATATTGAAATTTCAAAATTCATTTGGTTGGATTTCTGTTGTTTAAGTTAGCTTTAAGAAAAGAAATATGACTATTTGTAAAAGGAAATGTGATAATTGAAGGTTTTAAAAGAGGTAAACTATCTTTATGGTGGTCCAACTCAGATGGTGCAACTTACCCACTGACTCGGATCTACTTATCCCTAACATGGGGTAAATTGAGCCACAGGAACACTTTTTTTTAAAGAAGCCATGCTTTTAGAACCCTTTGTCATAGATGTATTCTGAACATACCAAACATCTTGCAATTACTTTAGATACTTTCATTGTACTTCTGCCTTATTTTCTCATATCTTGATGTGACTTGATTTGGCCTCCAAATTCCCCAGATCTCAATCCAATCGAGCATCTGTCGGATGTGCTGATCAAACAAGTCCGATCCATGGAGGCCCCACCATGCAACTTACAGGACTTAAAGGATCTGCTGCTAACATCTTGGTGCCAGATACCACAGCACACCTTCAGGGGTCTAGTGGAGTCCATGCCTCGACGGGTCAGGGCTGTTTGGGCAGCAAAAGGGGGACCAACACAATATTATGTTATGCCTGATCGGTGTATATATCTTGAGGACCACATAAGTGAAAAAAAAAAAAAGAGGCTAATCTTACCCCACTCTCCCTATTGTTAGACAGGTATTTCTAAACATAAACATTGTTCACACAGATTTTAATAAGGGAAATCTATTCTATAAGTTAAATGGTGATTTCTGACCTCTAGGAGTTCATGAAATTGTGATATTCATGAAATTTCAATCTATCTAAATGAAAATGAATTGAAATGCAATAATAATAAACATATCAACAGAAGTATTTCACAAGTGAAAGTGAAAAGATTCATTATATTTTTATACGGTTAACATGTACTTTTACAATTTCACGGGGTAGCCTACTTAATGTTCACAGGGGGTTCATTTGACAAAAAAAGTTAGCAAATGCTAAATATTTCAAAATGAGGCTAATGTTGTGTGAAGCGTCATGTAGTACCACTAAAGACCAATAGAGGGCTCACGAGTCCTCATAAACATTCTGCGTCACTGCCGTCACGTCAAATAGGAATTACGGCATGACGCGCAGAGCGTCATGCCCGCATGTTAATTTACGTATTGTTGGTAACTAGCGTGATAAAAAAAATGGCGTCTACATGGAAAATACATTTAACGATGTTTTATCTGATCGTCTTGTGTATCCTGGCTAACACCCAATCAAAACAAATAACCACGGTGGGTAATATTTCATATATTTTGAGGTAGTCTTTCTGTTGCATCACATGTGTAGCTACACAAAAATGCTTATCCGATGATAAATAACTGACGTTATTAGATATTAATTTGGTTTATAACCATGGTTTGTCTGCCACTGACAAATTGAAGTAAATCTAATATTCACGATTAATTTACCCCCCAAAAAAAGTGGCCATCAGCTTTGAAAACTTCTGGGAAAGACTGTCAAGTGTGAATCATGTAAACAAACGCCTCTGTTGTCATGTATGCTGTTTATTTCACAGGAAACCATCGTGTTAAATGTGACTGCGGTTAGTGAAAATAACCAGACAAAGTACAGTGTACAGGTGAGAAGTATTTTGTGGGGATAGTGCCATATATTCATAAATATGTTTTGTAAAGGATGTATTAGTTAAAATGATCTCTCGTCGTTTCGTTCAGATTAATTTGAATATAGGTTTCTTGGACAATGAAACATTTATTAATGGAGCTCCTCTCAAGTCTACAGGAGTCACGAGGATCACGTGTCCAGCATTGTTGTGTATGCATCTTTTTTAATTGTATTAATCAAATGTATCACTATATTTAAAGTCTAGGTGAGAAAGGATAGTGATGGTGTTTATCACTGTTCTTTGTGTTTGCAGTAGATGGTCATAATGTGAGCTCTGGTAATCCGGTCAGCGGTGAGCTGAGGCTGATGGTGAATAAGTCATATGTTCACAATGATGCTGGAGAGCGGGTTCTGTTACTCCTCCTGAGTCAGGAGATAATCCAGTTGGCGGATGAAAAGGTTTTAACCGTTACCCCATGACTGACATTCTCTGTTATATGGCTTTCACAAAGTAATTCAAGTGTCAGTTCACCCAAAAATGAAGATTCTATCATTAATTACCCATCCTCATGTCGGTCCAAACCCATAAGACCTTTATCATCTTCGGAACACAAATTAAGATAATTTTGATACAATTTGAGAGCTTTCTGCCCCCGCATAGACAGCAATTTATTCACCACTTTCAAGGCCCATCATTAAAATAGTCCATGTGACTCCAGTGGTTCAACGTTGGGTTTATGAAGCGACGAGAATAATTTAAAAACAAAACAAAATAAGATTCAAGAGTTTTATTTGTCACATACACAGTTATATACAGAATATACAACCGGCAGTGAAATGTAAACAGGTCCGCTCCATGGACAGTGCAAATTCACAGTTAAAAACACAAGGAGGAAATTATAATAGAAATAGAATAAAAAGTACTAATATATATATATATATATATATATATATATATATATATATATATATATATATATATATATATATATATATATATATATATATATATATATCTGTAGAATTATAAATAATCAAGTCAAGTAGAAGAAAAAAAAGTAAAAAAATAAAAATAAGGAAGTGGAATAAAATAAGTGAAGTAAACTGTGCAGTGAGTAAACTGTAGACTTATAAATATGTGGTTAACAAATGTATAAGAGTATAATGTGCAAACAGGTTGTTACACAGTAACAACGAGAACAGAAAGAGCAGTGCAATGTCAGTGTATCGATGGTCACGTGATGTTAAGTGACTGAGTTCAGGAGTCTGATGGCCTGGGGGAAGAAGCTCCTCCTGAGTCTCTCAGTTTTGGCCATCAGGCTTCGGAAACGCTTACCAGATGGCAGCAGCGTGAAATGAGGGTTTGCAGGGTGATTAGAGTCCTTGATGATTTTAGTAGCTCTGCCTTTGCAGCGTTTGGTGTAGACGTCCTGCAGAGACGGTAGAGCTGACCCTGAGATACGCTCAGATAAGCGCACGACTCTTTGCAGGGCTTTGCGGTCATGACTGGTGCTGTTCCCATACCACGCTGTGATGCTGAGTTAATACAATTTCTATTGCCCCTAAATAGAAAGTTTTCAGGATAGCTGGTGAAACCCTGAATTTCCTCAGCTGGCGCAGGTGGTACAGTCTTTGCCTGGCTTTTTTCACCTGTGTCTGAATGTGTGCAGTCCAGGTCAGGTCCTTGGAGATGTTTACTCCCAGGTACTTGAAGCTGCTCACTCTCTCTACTGGTGACCCGCTGATCATGAGGGGGGAGTATGTCCGTTGCTGTCTCTCCTTGAAGTCCACAATCATTTCTTTGGTCTTGCCAACATTCAGAGAGAGACAGTTGTCCTGGCACCTCGTCCAAGTATGCCGTCTCATTGTTGTTGGAAATGATGCCCAGGACAACAGTATCATCAGCAAATTTGATGATAGAGGTGGAGCTGTGTGTGGACAAACAGTCATGCGTCATTAATTGCTCGACTTTTAATAAGCAATTAATGACTTTATTGAACAATTTGTTCATGTTTGTGTCAGTCTCCTACGCTGACGTAGTGAATACAGTGCAGCGCTCCCGAGTTACGTCAGAGCTACGCCAGCACACCGGTTCACCGGTGGCCGATGCTGTTCACGTGAGCACCACGATGCATGCGTGTGATGCTGACGCAGGAGCTGATGAGTAGAAATGCTTGAATAAAGTCGTTGTTTTTTGCACACCATATTCTCGTCGCTTCATAACATTAAGGTTGAACCTCTGGAGTCACATGGACTATTTTAATGATGTCTTTACTACCTTTCTGGACCTTGAAAGTGATAATTAAATTGCTGTCTATGGATGGATCGGAGTGCTCTCGGATTTCATCAAAAATATCTTAATTTGTGTTCCGGAGATGAACGAAGGACTTGGAACGACATGAGGGTGAGCAATTAATGACAGAATTTAAATTTTTGGGTGAACTAACCCTTTAAGCAAAATGACAGCTTTAATGATATGAAAACAAAGCAAACTCTAGCACTTGATGTTGTAATTCTGTAGGTTCAGCAGCCTGACGTGTGTGAGGTGGAGATCCGGTGGAACCAGAGCTCTGAGAAGATCACACAGATCACCAATGTTACCCCTTTATCAAGAAGCGAGCTCTCTGTCATTCCACGAGAGAATGACGTCTTGGTTACTGATGCATCCATACATAATACAGGTATAATAATACAGGTAATCTTGTTTGTATTCTGAAAAGTGACTATGGTGCTTTAACTGGAAGGATTTCTATCAGGGTGTAACAATATATTGTCACAATATATCGCAATACATAAATGCAACAGTGTGTATCATGGATATTGAGAATGTGTTGTGAATAGTTCATCCAAAATGAAAATGACTTTAGTGCCAGTTTTAGTGTCAATAGATTAAACTATTATATATAATGTTATAGTATATAATGTATAGTAATGCAATGGGCGTATATTTTTGGGTCCTGATAATGCCAAATGTCTTCAGTAAAAAGTGGCCTACATTATTTTAAATGTATCTAGTCAGTGACCGAGTACAAGCATATGCATATTTGTCTAAAGTAATTCTCTGTTTTCAGCTTCAGAATCATGAATATGTTTATTCTGGTGTCACCAATGTCCTGAGTTACCAGCACCAAGTCCAAGCCCATTCATTTCCACCTCCAATGTAACCCCAAATTTAGCATTTTAATCAACAGTACATTTTACCATTTACCGTCTTGGAGTATCACAATAATGTCAGTATTGTGATATGTATCGAATCGTGACATGAGAGTATCGTTACACCCCTAATTTCTATGTATTGTTTTTCCTCACAGTTGAAGACCAAGTGCGTAACACCACTAGCCACTATCTATTCAAACATGCAGAGACCACCCAGGAGGAGATTGCAGCTCCAGGGAAACTTCCTGAAACACCCTTGCGGATGGACCCTGAAACCCTGTATGAGTCCAGAGAGGAAGAGGAAAGGACTTCAGATTCATTGCTGCCTGAGGTTCCTCTAAGAGGGTCCATATCCTCTTACAGTGTAAGCACTTCTGTACCACCACTGTGAACTCTTGGGGTGTATTAAATGTGGAATTAAATACTTCTTTAAAATATTAGTTTACTCCAGAATTCAAATTTCCTGATAATTTACTCACCCCCCCATGTCATCCAAGATGTTCATGTCTGTCTTTCTTCAGTCGAAAATAAATTCCAGCCAAGGATTAATGGTCTTATCTAGTGAAATGATCTGTCATTTTCTAAAAAATAAAATAAAAACTAATATATATATATATATATATATATATATATATATATATATATATATATATATATATATATATACTTTTTAACCACAAATTAAATTAATCGTCTTGCACTAGCTCTGCGATGCATCATGCATTACATAATCACGTTGGAAAGGTCACGTGTGAAGTTGGCGAAAGTACCGACCCAGTGTTTACAAAACGAACGTGCAAAGACTAAGTCAAATACCCTTTACCAAAGAAAAGGTACAACAACGATGCCAGAGATTCTTGAAGTTGGAGAGAATTCCACTTACGGCTGAATGACCTTTCCAACGTGATTACATGATGTGTGCAGTCGTGAACGCGCATCTCACAGCTAGTGTAAGACGAGCATTCATGGTTAAAATGTATATACGTTCTTATTTTATTGTTTTAGAAAATGACTGATTGTTTCAATAGCTAAGATTCCTCAGCTGGGATCGTGTAGAGCCCTTTGAATCTCCACTGAAACTGCAGTTTGGACCTTCAACTCATTATTATAACTCAACCCTTGTTGAAGTCCACTATATGGAGAAAAATCCTGGAATGTTTTCCTCAAAAACCTTAATTTCTTTTCGACTGAAGAAAGACCGATATGAACATCTTGGATGACATAGTGGTGTGTAAATTATCAGGAAATTTTAATTCTGGAGTGAACTAATGCTTTAAAGTTTGCATTCCTATTGTGTCTTATATCTGAGTGAAGCGGCTTCACAAACAGGAAAAAATGATGTAGGGCAGGACTTAGTCTCATAGTCTCACAGACTGTTGGCTGAACGTTTGATGCATATGGGACACATGTCTGGAAACACTTCAGGAGTTTCGAAGTCGTCATCTCATTCTTCAGGATGTCTGTGAGACGTGTGTGTTGTGTTCTTTAACTGTGACACCAACCTCCCTCGTGGAAGAAGCATGCCGTCGTGTTTACAACTGTGACAATGAGCACTTACCCGATCAACTAAACGCTGGATTTTCAACAGTATGTGAAGTTCTCGGCTCCATTGTTGCAGTAAACTTGCACAACGTTCTTGAATGAATCATTTATAGATGCACAGTTATTGGAGGGACATTGACTTTTACATTTTCACGCCCCTAAACATGATGCGGAACAAATCGAACTGTGATTGGTTGCGTTACATGCCAGTCAAACGTCTTCTTGGGTGGTCCTTGATCAGTGAAAGCTGCGAAGGCATCCAGACCTTCTGCCGTCAGTCTGAAGGTCTGGCTACACGAGACTAGGCAGGACTTCACTTTGTCCATCAGGAATCGATTGAATTGTTGTGTTTTGCTATTGCTGTGATCTCGTGTGAGTGGCAGGTTGTCCCGCCCTTAAGCCAGTAAACATGTCATCAGAGAAGAGATGTTGCTGCAAGAGGGAGAGGAAGTTATTTTGATTAAAGATTGAGGGCAGATTAATAATAAAAACATAGTGGTGTGCATGGATAAATCAATTATTGTAAATCCTGTAATATTCCAGTTTGTTTCCCTTCTAATTTTCTGTTTGTCAATAGTGTCATTTTCACAGACCAATAGCATTTAATGTTGTGTTATTTGGGCAGGTGGCGTGTCGGTGGGTTGAGGAGCTGAGGGATAAGCTGAGGCGCTTCTGGTCTGATTCAGTCCCGCTCTTCTTCTTGATCATGTGGGTGGTGGTGGTCGGCGTTGCAGGCTCAGCTGTCATCATTAAGGTCCTGGATCTTCTGTTCCCCTCCTGTGAACACAGGTACAACTTGCACCAACCTGCTACTGGGTCAGACCCTATAATAAATGCATGGCAGTATAGGTGATATTTGAATATAATTTAAAGCACTGAGTATTTATTATAACTCAAACAGGGTTGTTTGTTCACTTGGTTCTATAGACCTGAGCACAACTGGATTAGATCTCATCTCAAAAACCAGTTAGTTGTTTTATGCAGTCTGCTAGATAACATGTATACTTCACGACTTCACACTTGCATATAATTTAGAGGGAGTAAAGTTTTAATGTGTATTTGGCGTGCTGTCCGTGGTTAGAACTAGAAGTGTGGAGACGGTACCTTGCTGATAAACCGTCAATGAACAGAGGTAAGACTGCTGTGTATATATATATACACCTCTTATCTTTGATTAGCTCTCCACTCATGTTAATTATCTGAACGCGCTCCTCCCGAACTTTAATAAAACGTCATATAATATTCAACATTTTTCTTTTCTGTCTTTCATAGGGGATTCTTTCATCTGAATCCAGAGACTCTGATGCCAGATGATGAAAAAGAGAGGCTAATAGATAATATGGAGGGAGAAGTGCCAGAAAAAAGCATTTTGATAGAAAAGTGATGGACGTGTTCTCATCGGTTTGGCTATGTGACTTTATTTGGTCGACAATACCAATGACTTCAGTGTAGCACTTTAAAAAAAAAAAAAAAAAAAAAAAAAAAAAAAAAAGATTCTGCAACATTTCTTAATGAAACAGATTTCTATTTTCACATCTGCATCTGTGTGAAGGCATAATCAGCGTTTGTATTCTTCCCTACACTGTGTTTGGGGGGAAAAGTGTGCTGTAGACCGGTAAAGATGCACACTTTTAAATCAGCTCCGTACCCAAAATATCCCTTCTTTTGCCCCCCCACTAAACCGGGCTGTGTTCCTCAAAAGCATCGTGAGCTAAGTTGATCGTACCTGCACGTTGGAGGTAATGGTTCGACAAACTAGGCTTATGATGCTTTTGGGAAACACAGCTCTGGTTGTTTTATGGTAATACTAACTGACAAATGGAACTGATGGCATTAATAGGGGAAGAAAAAAAGAATCCATCAAGGTTAATTTTATCACAACTCCCCATATTATTTAAATGTTTTTTTTTTTTTATTTCTTACTGTCTGGCTGTTTTTATGAAACTGTCTATGTTGCTTAATGTAGTTTGATGTAATATTCATGTTGTGGTTACATTAAGCATCGATACATTTCAGCTTTGACCTGCACGAATTACATGAAGACATATTTTGGCTTGATTCCCCGTTACTTAAATGGAGACAACTCTTTGGTCATTTTAAGCATTTCAACTGGACGTGCGTTTCATTTTAGCCTTGTTATTGGCGGTTCATGAAATCTGTAATTTGTGTCCCTCTCAAGCATGTTATGACTTCTTCACAGTTTTAATAAATTCTTCACAAATGGAGTTTAAATCTGTGATTTAAAAATAAAAACAACAGTCCTTTTCAAATTTAAAAAATATTTATTCAACAAAATGCATATTTATGTCAATGGAATGTCACTAATGAAATGTTTATAAAAGTCAAGCACTGAACAAACCTTTAAGACACTCTGGTCACTATTAACTCTGGAAACTTTGGCCTTTAAATCAATCATAGAGGCACATCAGCAGTAAATCCATTAGCTTAAAGGAGCGTTTGGAGATTGACGGAGTTGCTGGTCTTTGGTCAGTGGCAGTGATTTCACAGGAACAGATCAAGCCAATAAAAACATGGTTCAAACTGTGTCTGTACACTATAATAGGGCAACACACTGTGAGCTTGTAATAAGAGCCCTAAAACCAGTTTGGATTTCCTGGATCTTAGTTCAGCCTTTATCCTTACAAACTTAAGCTTAGGAGAAAGCTTAACCAGCTCTGAAAGTCCTGTTTTAAATATTAAACTATGAATCTGTACATACACACTTTATACAAGGCCAGATTGATCTAGGCTCTTTGATTTCAGTCTGGCTTTAGATGAGATTTAGTGAAACTGGTCCTCAGTCTTTCAAAGTGCTGTGAGGAGGAACAATCGAGGATCTTTGGCATCATCAGCAAGAGCCAAACTCCGCTATCCACTTCTTGTATTTCTCTATATCAGCAGCCGATACAGACTTGGACACTTTCTTCAGCGCCGCCTCAAAGTCCTCCATTGTAGTGGGCATGTGCATCTCATCTTTTGATAAGTTGCGTATCTCCTCAGGGGTCAAACCCTCAATCCGCCTTCTCATTGCCATCAGGGATGCATCTCTGCAATTATTAAAAAAACATTGAATTACTTCTAGAACTGTGGCACTTTAAACATGGAAAATAATTTACGGCTGTGATATCAGGACACCTGCAAACGTTGGTGATGTCAGCACCAGAGTACCCCTCCAACTGCTCCGCGATCTTGTCCATGTTGACATCATTGGCCAGCTCGAGCTCCTTCAGACTGATCTTGAGTAACTCCACTCTGCCTTCAGCTAAGAGAATACATAATGTGATATTAAATGCTTCAGTTATGTTTATTTGTCTTGAGCTGAGATGTATTAAGCATGTAATATGGTATGATGAGTGATGAATTCTGGGTAATTCTGAATACCTGAGGGCAGCGGGATATAAATTCTCTTCTCTAGTCTCCGTCTCAAAGCTTCATCAATGTCCCATGGGAAGTTGGTGGCTGCCAGAACCATAACCATTTTTGAAGGGTCATTTTCAGATGAGCCACCAACACCTGGATAACAAAAGAGGTGTATTTATTGAGTTTTCTCCCTCAATAAAAGGGTGTTGTTCACAGCCATTAATCAAAACTGTACAGTTACAGTTTGTATGAAGAAATACCATCCATTTGGACGAGTAGTTCAGCTTTGACGCGTCTGCTGGCTTCATGTTCTTCTGAGGTTCCTCTGCGGCTACATATGGAGTCTATCTCATCAACGAAGATGGTGGTGGGGGCGTAAAACCGGGCCTGCATAAACATGCAAACGCATGGACAATAATAAAACAAAGCAAGTTTGGCTAACATTTTACATGTATTAATGAGGGGTAATACAGGAAGTGCATGTGATCTCACCATCTCAAACAGCAGCCGTACAAGTTTTTCAGATTCTCCTCTGTATTTGGAGGTGAGGGTGGAGGAGGACACATTAAAAAAGGTGGTTCGGCACTCGGTGGCAACGGCTTTAGCCAGTAATGTCTTTCCTGTACCTGGCGGCCCCACCATCAACACTCCCTAAAATCACATGCGAGTTCAGTTAAGGTGTGTATGGAAATACAGTGTATAAGGCAGTAAAGAGGATCACCACAAAAGAGGATGGTAACATGAAAGTAGGGATTTTGGACTCTACCACGGTTACACTCATGGGACGTTGCTGTGAGGTCACGAAAGCTTATCGTTTGCATGCATTTAAGTATTGTGGTTTAAAGACAGCTGATTTTAAACCGTTGAAGCGCAAGACAACTCATTTCGCTATATGCACGTGCTCTCAGAGATTGTGTCTCAGCGCTGTCTGAGAGACGCGTGACATGAAGCCACGGCTCATACACTGCCTGAGAATGAACTGAGTGCTAAATATCACCTGAACTGAGTGCTTGAACGGTTAAATACACACACACGCGTGTCAAAAAAGTGACCATGTATTTGCAGTTGAGAAAGGACAACGCACAAGTATAATGGATCCGTGCAGTCGCTCTTAAAGTGATAGCGTCCAAATTTACCCGCTGTCATTAATGCTAATCAAACAAAATAGAAAATCTCTCACTGCTCAGGACGGAATCATGTTTGTAACCAGAATAAGAAAAAATGTATATCTAATTTACACAGTAAAGACTATGCAGTGTTTTTATACATTTGATTACTTACATTTTATGTAACCAGTATTTCTAGTGCTTGACGTTTTTAGGTATAGATTTAATTTGTGTCTTTGCTCATTCTTTATCAGTTTATTTGTCTTCAGGAAGCTTGAGAGTTTTTTTAGGCTAGTATTAGATTTTTAATGATATTGAAAATGGTGATAAGAATTATGACATTTCAAAGGTATCAAATTTTGATATCATACAAACCTTATTTAAAAGCAAAAATAATTATATTGTTATATATATCATTATCGTGAAATAAAATGAATCATATCGTGATATAAGTTGTTGGTCATCTCGTCACACCCGACATGAAAGTAAGTTACATTGCTACCATTCAAAAGTTTGGTGTCAGTAAGATATTTTTGGAAGAAATTATTACTTTTATTCAGCAAGGATGGATTCATTTGTTCAAAAACAAAAAAATCTTAATATGGCTAGAGTAGACAATAAAGACATTTATAATGTTACAAAAGATATCCCTTTTAAATAAATGCTGTTCTTTTAAACTTTCTATTTATCTGAGAATCCTGAAAAAAAAAAAAAAAAAAAAAGTATAATGGTTTCCACAAAAAAACAAAAATCAACTGTTTTCAACATTGATAATAAATGTTTCTTGAGCAGCAGATCATCATATCAGAATGATTTCTGAAGGATCACGTGACACTGAAGACTGGAGGAATGATGCTGAACATTCAGCTTTGATCACAGGAGTAGATTACATTTAAAATATATCAATAGAAAACACATTTTTGTAATAATTTGAAATAATAATAATAATAATAATAATTCACAATATTACTTTTTTTTTTACTCTATTTTTGATCAAATTATTCCCGTGGTGCATGTAAGAGACTTCTTTCAAAAACATTAAAAGTCTCACCAAAGACTATAGATATAGACAGACTATAGTTCACTCCTATTACTTATGAATGGGAGAAACTGCAAATATGCAATATGTTGGAATAGTCCCGCCTTCTTAGCATAAGAGCCAATCACTGATTCTTAAAGTCACTGCGTCACCGCAGCTGCCGTTAGAAGCTCCGGCTCCCATAGAAACCAGAGACTCGCGCTTAAGAGTGCACGCGTGCATTGGTGCGTCTAGCCTAAAAAATAAGCTTTAACGCTATTTGAGCACACAAAACAACATTTATGGGACAGTTCATGTCAGATTTTGTTGCTGATTTGAAATATGTAGTTTAATTTAAAGCAGTTTGAGAGAAGTCAGGATTCCCCCATTCAAGTAGAAAGGTCTTGGATGCTGAAATAGCAGCCCGGAGGCGTTGCAAATATGGCCGCAGAGTGAACAGACTTTCCTTGAAAGGGACTTTGGTCTTACCAACTCCAAACTTTTGAACAGTAGTTTGTGAACATGAATAATGTACAATAATAAGAGGAAACTACAGAACACAATAAGATATGATATCTTCCTGATATCTGGAAGTTTTGGGATGGAGCTTTGTGAAATCCATAAAGCACACATGATTTTGTTTGGGGTATTTGTGGCCGTTCATACCTTCCATGGGCGTCTTATTCCTTTAAAGAATTCAGGCATCCACATGGGCAGAACCACTGCTTCCTTCAACAGCTTCTTGGCCTCCTCCAGGTCAGCAATGTCACCCCTATAACAAACATTAAAAAACATTATTTATGATCTTACTAAAAAACTGAGGCCATTTGAGAAAAAAATCAATGAGAGAAAGCTTTTGGAGAAAGCGAGATGAGAGCAGATGAACCCACCATGTGACATTGGGGTTTTGGGAGATGATGTCTCTCTCCAGAATGTCAATCAGGTCTTTGTCCTCTCCTCCTCTGTCAAACCTCTTCACCTCCGTCTCCACACCCTCCGCTTTGTTCTACAGGGAGCAGAGTTTTGTCAAATCTTTTTAGCGGTGCTTGCCTATGGCAAAGCATCACTATTGTTCTCTTGCATACTTATTCCACACAAAACTTTGGCGCGCTACTCCTCCCGCAACGGCTTATTGAGGAGAGATCTTTTGCAAGCGATCGGAGCTATGATGTTCGCACAGCGGACAAAAAAAAAATGGGCCAAAAAAAAATCCCATTGACTTACAAATGGCAAAATGTTCGGAATTTTGAATTTTCAAATGTCATTTTTACACACAGGGCCTTAGAACCCTCTCTCTCTCTCGCTCACACACACACACACACACACACACACTCTCTATCTTATCAAGCAGCCAATAAGTAATGACCTAAAATCTTCATAGCCACACCCTAGCAACCAGTTACAGGTCCCTAGCAACCACCCCATAGACTTCCATTGAAACATAGTTGAGAGGGATATAAATGAATCAGAGTATCATACAGACACGTGAGTTTGGCTCTTTTGATTTGGGCAGACATATAGTCTATTAGTTTAACCCTGCTAACTGACTAGCCATACCCTAACAACCATTTAGAGCACCCTAGCGACCGTTTAACTTCTTGAACAAGCCATATTTTAGCACCAGAACATTGTACAGACATTGAGGTGGGCTCTTCTGTTTCGGGTGAGAAACCAGTCTGTAAATATCACCCAGTTAGCCACACCTTAGCAACCGTTTACACCCCCCCTAGCAACCATATTGCAACATAATGAAGCCATATCTCAGCTCCACAATATCATACAGACATGGTGGCTGGCTCTCTTGCAATGGTGCAAGATATATGCATAAATATCTGCCCAGTGCCGAGTTTTGCCACTGCAAGCACCACTCACATTTTCTTCAGGAAATGTACATTCTAGTTTTAATAATGATTTTGTTGCCAAAAGGTTCTGACCGGCTTTTCCGCAGAATTAGACAATGGTTTCAAAAAATGGCACAAATTGATCACCACATTGAGCTTCAAACGAATGAAGTTGCAAGACTGCAAATACAGCAAGTTCTGTTGTTTCAGTCTTTTGACCAAACCAAAGTGCTTATAGTCAAGAGTACAAAGGAAACACCTGCCAAGTTTTAATACTTTTAAACTCTATCTGAGCGGTTTTCCCTTTGATGTAAGAAACCAGTATCACAGGTTTATAATGTTAATACAGCGCATGGCATCTGATCCTTTGAGTAAATATTGTGACTGTGAGCAGTTTATGACACAATGGGCCCTGTCCAAACAGCAGACAGAGATGGGAAATGGATCCTTACCTTGTCATCTTTTGGCTTTGACGGGTTGTCTTTCTTTTCTTTGCCTTTCTGAGGTTTTCCCTTATCTCCATTGGCGACGCGGGGCGAGGGTCGTGGCTGGCCGCGGGGCCCGGCGCTCAACCTGTTTCCATGGCCTTTGCTGTCTTTGTACGGCCCAGAGGATTTGCGCACTACACATGGAGATGACCTGTGCACAAGCACACAGACACATAGTATCAGGACATAGTGCTGACTCTGAAGGGGCCCTTTAACAATATTATTTTAATGCTGAATGGAATGAAATGTCCTTAATAATTGGGGCTGTAATCGCTGTAATTCAAATGTTACTGCATAATCAGATTATGGTTTATATAACAGACTCAACAGACCTGTAATAGCCTCAAGGCAGGCATGAAAGAGTATGAGGGGCTGCGAGATGGTGGGAAGCCATTCAGATCTTAATCTAATTCACATGACAAGAGTGTTGATGGAGGCTTTAAAACTCAACAACAACTATTGAAAGACAGGATTCACACACAGTGTGGCCAATGACTTTCCTTCACTTTCCAGTTGATTGAGATGCTGTATAAAAAGAAATCATGTAAGAGTAATTTTTAAATAAACCTATTTACTTAATTTTTTTTTACTATTTATTACTTTACAAATGTCTCCAATAAGACAAAATATTGTCTTAATATTTAAAATGTTATTAAAGGGTTATTTCTCCCAAAAATGTAAATTCTGTCATTAATTCCTCGCACTCGTGTTTAACCCACAAGTCCTTCGTTCATCTTCGGAACACAAATGAAGATATTTTTACTGAAATCCGAGAGCTTTCTGACCCCACATAGACAGCAATTTAATGAACACTTTCAAGGTCCAGCAAGGAAGTACAGATGTTTTATGAAGCGACGAGAATACTTTTTGTGCACAAAAAAACTCCCAAAAATGACGATCTTATTCAATAATTTCTTGTCTGTGTCAGTTGTAAACAGTGCAGCACTTCTGGGTTCTACGCCAGAACGCCGGCTCACTATTGGCCACTGATTGGCCAGCTCCTGCGTCAGCATCACACGCATGTGTCGTGGTGCTCACATGAACAGCGTCGGCCAATGGTGAGCCGGCATTCTGACGTAGAACCACATGGACTATTTTAATGATGTCTTTACTACCTTTCTGGGCCTTGAAAGTGCTAATTAAATTGCTGCGTATGGGGGGTGGGGGGTATTGGGGGTGTCAGAAAGCTCTCAGATTTCATAAAAAATATCTGAATTTGTGTTCCGAAGATGAACTTACGGGTTTGGAACGACATGAGGGTGAGGAATTAATGACAATTTTCATTTTTGGGTGAACTAACCCTTCAATGCCCATACATGTTTTCTTTTTTTCAGGCCTGGAAATGAAAGATTTTCAACTCCCTGTTTTATTTTCCAAGGTATCCATGATCTCCGAGATTTTTTTCCAAGGCTTTCAAGATCCATGATTGTGGGAACTCGAGTGAAAGGTCAAACATATAAAAAGGCAAATAGGTGTACACATCTGAAAGCCAAGTTGGCCTAAGGTTCAACAACAAACAAGAAAGGAAGATGCCCACACACTGAAATTTAACCTCCGGAAAATGTGCATGTAACATTTCAACCCATTCATTAGGAACAATCACAGAATAAAACCTAGGCCTAACTGGTCGAAACTCAGCAAAATCTGACAGCTTAAAAACATTAGTACACTATTTAAAGTGCCCCATTATGCTATTTTAAAAGCTCCTAATTTTTGGAGTCTCCTGTAACAAAGACGTGGATTTTACCACATCAATCCGAGCGCGAGTCCGATGATGAAACTTTGAAGAACTAGTTATTCAACCTGAACCTCCAGCAGGAGTTTCTCAGTGATACGCTACTCATTATGGGATGTTACAGCTGTAATTGCTCACCATCAGCATTAACAAGTGTGTGTCCACCAGCAAACCCATGTGTGTGTTTCTCATTTATTGGTGCACATGCGGGAACTGTATCAATAACAGCGCATACGTGAGCCCAGCACTGACGTCAATGACTGATGGAACACAAATCTCACTCCATCCTTTCTCTTCACTCACAGTAGTAAGAACGACAGATGATCTGCATTAATACACACAGTTTGAGGTGATAGTGGCCCGCAGATGATGAGCAGAAGTATTTCAGTAAGACCGTGATAACGGGAGTTAGCCGGAAACTTACACAATATAAAACTATGTATTTTGAACACCCGGTAGAAAATATATGCATCAATAATTTTTTGTGATTCTGAGGAGCCGGTCCAGATAAACTGGTACTGACCCATCTCTCAAGAGCAAGTGCTTTGTGAATCCCGTGTTGAACTCTGAGTCGTCGTCAGTAAAATGACGTATGAGGGTGAAGTTGCTCGCGGGCGGATGACGTACAACATAGACGGGCATTATGCAAATGTATTTTCTAGTGGCGTAATGCAGTGGGATTTGAAATACAAACAACTCGTTCAGGCGGTTCAGAGTCGATTCTTTCTTTTGGGAGACTAACTTTATTTATCGTGCACTTTCGACTTTACATTCACAAACACACTGCATGAAAGGGAATATTCGAAAAACCACAATAGGGGCACTTTAACAACTATACGTACACATAGCCTGTTGTAGGAGATCTGTGTGTCTCTCTGTGATGACTGTCAGGAGTGTTTCGAACGGACGTGTACCTGTGCTCCACGTGAACAGGCATAATGTCATTCTCCTGGCCAAAGCTGCTGGGTTTGGATGGGGTCGACACCATCTGGAAGCTCTCAAGTGTTGCCATGATCTCCCGAACTTGCTTCGTCTCTTCACTGATCTCCTGCCAAACCTTGATGAGACACATGAACACACAAAGCCCTGTTACAGCATGTATTTCAGCATTAAATAGCCTGAAATCACAGAGAGCGTGAAGAGCAGGAGGAACTGTAACCTGCTGCCATTTCTGCTGTAGAGAGGAGTCTCTGACTGAGTACAGGTACTTCTTGATCTGCTCCAGGACGCCCTGATAACAGACCACGGCAGAGCTGTAGTTCCCCAGCAGAGCGTACTCTCGAGCCAGCTTCACATTCTCATTGATCTCCCCCAGACTCATCCTGCAGGAGGAACAGCTGGAGACGCATGGAGATGTGTTTATCTCGGCATGTGCGCTATATTGTCATGCTAAAAACAGACGTCAGTGAGAATATAACCAACACTGAAAACATCACAAAACTACAAACACGGGGAAAATACAACGATAAATCAAGCTATTACTAGGACAACACGCCAAACATTTACCAATATGAGCTTACGTCAAAACAAACACACGTTAATATTATGCTTATAGCAATGTGTGTAGTTATGAACAAACCTCTCTTCAGTAGCACGTATCCCGAAAAAGCCACAGCATTCAACTATTATTAGGGATCAAATGTCGTGTGTGCTGCTGACGATTATATTTGAAATAGCTTATGATCCCCCCCACACACACTCATATGTCCTCACTTCAGAAGTTAACTTGTTTAGAAAGGCCACTCAAGATTGTGAAGGCGGAAGCAAATGTAAAAAATACCTTGCGGTGCTGCTTTTCAAAATAAAAGTCTATAGCGCTGGAATCTCTTCAAAATAAAAGCACTGTATGGCGCTATATTCAATAATCTAAACGGAATCAACTAAATACATGAACCGTATATATAGATTGCTTACAAATTGTGATCGGTTACTGATTACAAATTACATGACAAAATTGGCAGTTAGTAACGTAATCCATTACCATGACCTAACTTGTTTATCACATTGGTTTTGAGTGGAATAATCTCGTACCATGTTGATATAAAAATACAAAATCCACAACATTAAGTGCATTAAACATTACATTATGTCAGGTTTTCCCAGACTGGGGACCGTGAAGGAGTTCCTCAGTTAAAGCTATTAAGTAATTAAATCATATATATATTTTTAAATTAAAATAAATAATTTTAAAATGAAAATAAAACTACTAAAAAGATTAAAAATATATTTTACTTGTTCGCCTGCATGTCTAACCAACATTAGAGAACCGTGAACTTAATTTTATTATTATTATTTTTCATTGATTTAATTTTATTATTGATCTAACTTCTCAGGGGTACTTCAAGTAAATAAATTAGGTCAAAGAATGTGCACATTTTAATGTGTTTGAGACAAAAGCCTTCCAAATAAAATAATGCATGGTTAAATTACTCACTGTAACTGAGTAATGATTAAGAACAAATAATTATAATGTAACAAATAATGATAAAAGATACAAGTAGTAGTAGGGGAATCAATGAATTATGAATATGTGACTGCTATTGTGAAAATAATCAATAGATAAGTAACTGTAGTCTGATTACGAGTACTTTAAAACGTAATATAATCTAATTACAAGAATTTAATTTTTGTAATCCAGATTACGCGTAGTAAATTACTACCCAGCTCTGGTTACGTTGTTAAAAGGTTTGTTTTCGCTCTTTGTAATGCTTAAAAAATTAAAAATAAAAGCATTCACCAGCAGCTGTCCCTTACAAAATCAAAATTCAGACCATAATGAAAACATGTCCAAAATGTTTTATTGTTATTTCCATGGTTATCAGCAATTTATCATTTCATGAAACAAGATGAGGAGACCAAAGACGCACACCAGGTTACCGTTGCATTTGGACAATGTGTACATGATGAAACAGTTCTTTTTTTGATCCTGCTTTCTCTGATGCAGAACGCACAGACCGAGCAGAGAGGTGTGTGCAAAATGTATCAATCCAAATACTTCAAAATCAAAATAAAACTAGATATGTCTAGTGTGAGATGCAGCTATGAGTTTAAATATCTACGGTCTGTAGGATATAGAACAGTGTTGGTTGAAATCACAGAAAATGTAGAAGATTCTTCAAAAGTTCTCTTCACTGGCAGAAATTGTGCTCTGGTTGTAAAGGAGAAATAACCAGTGATTCAGTAGTCAGAATCCTTTCAAATGTACAGTGCGGATGAGTTAATCACTTTTCATTGAGATCCGTCTACATGGGAATGTGGGTTTTTGTAAAGGCACATTTTTTTTCTGGATAACCATAAATGGGTCTGAAGGTGATTACTGACATGCAGATGTACTTTAGATTTTTGCATATGATATTATCAAACATTGGCAGTGCCGTTCAAACTAAATTTGTTATTCACATTTACAAGAACGGGGTGGGAAATACTGCAGGATTGGAGGTATCTTCAGTCGGCATTCAGTCAGTCTAACTGAAGCTTTTCCACACACGGGCATCACATTTCTTTGCAGTTAAAAAAACAAAAACAAGAACAAAATTCATTAAACAATAAAAGATGTGCAAAGTTGATTGATGGTAACAACAAGAGAAAGCAATTCCTAGTGATTGTGGTGATGAAAAGGAGAAACCACTTCAATCAAACTACAAATTCAATAAAATAACAAAATTAAGAAAAAGGCACATGTACAGCAGCCTGTCTAATGTCTCTGCATGTGTGTGTGTGTTGATGTTTGGGGAGGACTAGCAGCAGCAGAACTTCAGTTTTACAGTTGTGTCTTCTGGCCCCTGCAAAATAGCTTCCATGCGGTCCGTTACAGGTCTGTGGCGGTGACCAGCTCGAACCACTGTCTCAAAGCATCACTCAGGGTCTCTGGGAGGGCGTTCACATTTCGCAAAATAATGTAGAATGGGAAGGGGAATTCCTCCATGTAGGACCGAATCTCCGGAAGCTCACCTGGCCCTTTAAATATGGGCACTTTAATATCCAATATGGAGTCCTAGCATGGAGAGAATCATGTATTAATCAACATGCAATTCAATTTAGAATGTATAATTATAATTTAATTATAATAAATATAATTACAATTCAAAAAATATGAATATAAATGTTAATTCTTTTAAAATGCAATTGTCTGAAGTAAAAATAAACAAATCCGTATCTTCTAAGTGTATACTAATTACCTACCCTAATTGCATACATAGGGCCCTATGATTTCCGCGATGAGAAAAAACGTGGACGGAATCACCGAATCCAGTCATGAAAACGTGGAATTTCACATTGCAATTTGTAACTTTTTTGATGAATATATAAAAGCAGGTCAGTAAATGAAAATGGGATATAGACTAGCGTCTATGAGTATTTAACCCGAAAAAAGACATCCGAAAAAGAAATATGAATCCTGGATGTTCTGCGTGTGGCACAGACGCATGGTTTCATTTCTCACACACACACACACACACACACACACACACACGCACACACGCGCACACGCGCACACACGCACACAGGACATGAACACATGATCTTCATCTCCAGAGCCGCTCTGAGAGTCTCTTCATCAGCATTTTACCCTTTCATTTGAGAAAAACTATCATCATATCATACACACACAGAGACTCAAAGGTCTTCACTTCAAAATAAAAGTTTGGTCTAACTTAAATTGTGACAGAAATATTACCGTTGTACAGTAGAATTGAGCTATGTCTCAATGTAATAATACTAACACTAATAATAAATGATGTAAAAATGTCTTATTTAAATAAGTTTAATTTCATATGATTAAAATATGAAATTAAATTAACATTTTATTCCTTAATTTAATTGTGAGAAAATTAAAATACACAGAATTTCTGAAATAAAACAAAACTTTTATATTTAATAAAAAATAAAACTTTTTTTTTTTTTAAATAAAATTGTATATATATAAATGAATAAACTGTTGTTTTTAGGAATTCAATTAATTAGACATGCTTTTTGATTACTAAAATGTTATTTAACCATTAATGAAACCAGTTTTATTTTTTTCCATATTCCTTTTTTTCCGTGTACATTTTTCTGGATTCCGTGTTTTTTAAATGATATTTTTACTTCAGCTAAACTGCACTGTGAACACAGATCCAAAAGGATTCCTCACCCTAGAGTTTGGGTTATCCAACACTACAAATATGACAAAGATGTTTGTGCTGCGAGCAGCCTGAACGGCAGCTGCGACTCTCTCTTTCCCCTCCAAGAACAAACCCCGACCATCAGATACTATAAGCAATAACTGAGACGTTTCTGTTGAGAGAAAGGGACAAAAGACATCACAGAAGAGCGTATTAGATCAGAAATCGATAAATAAGACTACTCTGTTTACATCAATCTGAGGAACTTTACCGGTGTTTGTCGAGCCAGGCGTCTGCTGCTTGGCTGCCATGAACATATTTGTTGAAGTCTCTAAAAACTAAAACATAGCATTTTCTTTTAAGTTGATGTGGCATAAAACCTGACAAGTCAGTTTAAAAATACAACCAAATAATATAAATGCATGTAAAACAGTTATTTACTTGAGCTATTCTGGTCTTTTTCTGCTGGAACTGACAGAGCCGCAGTATTTTGGCTCCTGTTTGGTCATTGAACTGCTGGTGGAAGGGATGGAGCAGCTGGACACTTTCTCCAAAACTACAGCAAGTGAATTAAAAGATAGATAAATGAGTGAGTCAATAAATCAACCAGGAATTTCATCCAGAGAGAATCTCTGCACCAATATTTCTGTGCTCAGCCATAAGAGAATTGGAAAAATGATCTGAACTCACCTGCACACAGACACCTGGCCCACTTCCAGAAGTGTGAGAGCGTTCACGATGACCGAGACCGACTCAAACGCCAGCTACAGAGCACAGGTGAGACAGACACATCATCAAACACAACGTTTACTAAAATAAGGAAAATAAAGAATCACATTATGGGGTGTTCAAATATACTGGTAATACACAACGACAACTGTGATATTGAAAAAAAATGACATTGATATCAGGTTAATACCACACAAATGATAATATTGTGAATAATCCAATGGCAGGAACTAGAGCTGCAAGATTCTGGATAAATTGAGAATCACTACTTTAAAAAAAAAAAAAAATAATAATAATAATAATTTTTTTGCGATTATCCCATGATTCTGAGAAAAAAAAACATAAGACAACTAAATAAGAACATGCAAACTAGAGGTTCTGACAAAATGTACATTGCTTTAGTCTTAGGGTGTCCGACATACTGGTAGACACGATTAACCGGGATAAATTTGCCAACCGGTAGGGATTTTGGACTCGTCTCTATTGCGGTTACACTCACGTGACGTTGCTGTGCTGTGCGGTCACAAAAGCTTATTGCATGCGTTCATAAGCACTGCGTTTTAAAAACAGGTGATTTTAAACCGTTGAAGCACAATTAGCAGCGAAAGAGGACTAATTTCAGTACATGCGCGCGCTCTGAGAGACGTGTGACATGAAGCCGCTGCTCATAGAGCGCCTGAGAACTGAACTGAGGGCTTTTCGCCAACCAATTGGGCTTGAACGGTTAAATACACACACCTATGTGTCAACGTGACCATGTATTTGCAAGTAAACACAGCCACTTATGTCTTTAGTGAACTAAACTGTTGAGAAAGAACAACGCATGAGTATATTGGATCTGTGGAGTCGGTCTTAAAGTGACAGCGTTAATAATGACAGCAGGTCAAACTGGACACTAATCAAACAAATAAAGAGAGAAAATCTCTCACTGCTCTTGACTGAATCACTTTTGTAACTTTAATAAGAATAAATGTATATTTAATTTACAATATGCAGTGTTTTTATACATTTGATTCATTTAAACATCAGTGTTTATACTCATCCCTACTTTAGTCTATTTAAAAATATAATTTGAACAAAAGAATAATAAAAAAATTATATGAATGGAGTCGATGTCTGATTCATAAATCCGTGTTTGTGAATAAATCTTTAAAATTAATGATTCAATGATAAACCCTTTTTTTATAATACAAATCACTTGTCGCCTCTTCCTGACGCAACGATAAGCAATACAATACATACAAGTGTCAAAATACTTGCAAAAGATGATTTACTCTTATTTTAAATCACTACCGTAGACCCGTAGAGTGTTTATACCCAAACTATAAACTTTTATCCCAGTGCACTTTTATCCCGTTATTTAGGCCCTCTCACTCATTAACATGGGCCGTGATAAAATATGCGCCATTCACTCTCCGCTGATACTTGCAATGTGAAATGCATAAGACATTTGAATCAAGATTGCTCTAGCAGTAACTATCTGGATGACACTCCAACATAGTAGCTGGCACCTTAACACAAACTCTCTCTACACCTTCCTTCTTTTGAGTGTGATTCGTTGGCCAAAAATGTGAAAACACAAAATAAACAAAGCTAAAGATTTTTTTTTCCAGAATTTCTATAAATATTGTGATAATAAGTGTGTAGAGAAACTCTGATATTGTGACAGCCCACATGTATTCAGCAGGTGATCTGTAATATCTAAAGCAATGTTAGGAGACTGTACCTGTTTGGAGTGGTTGTCCACCATACTGGAGGAGTCGTCCACAGCCAGGCAGATCTGGTAGTTTCTCTTGCTGGGTTTTGTTCTCCTCAGCCAGATCTTATCCTTCCGGAACTGACTGGCGATGTAAGGGATGACCTTGCGCATGTTCAGCCGTTTGCCTGTGCGGAAGTCTCCCCTGTTTAAGATCATTAAACAGTGTTAATGGCAAACATACTGCAAACTGCAGGACCCACATTTTCAGGGTCTGAACTGACCAGTGCATTGACAGTGCTAGAGAAGCTACTCTTTTAAATGATCATTCCTGTGATCTTGAGGGAATAGGTCAAGTAGAAATGCTTCATTTGAGATTGGATGGGAAGGTGGCGAGACCAACCTGAGTTTGGCAGCCTGTGTGGGCTCCAGGACAAGACGGAGCTGCTCACAGAGCTGCTGGGACAGAGGAGACGTCAGGGTCTGGTACTGATGCCACAACACCGCTGCGGCACTCTCCTGAGCAACGACAAAAATATAAATATTACAGTTTTGTTTTCTGAGGTGAGGAGAAGAAGCTCAGTTGTCATGTGACTGGTGTTATGATGTCACCTCTTGCTGGGATCCTAAGGTCTGTCTCTGCCAGGCCTCCAACTGCAGCTCCATCTCTCTTCTCAGCTCTTCTGGGTTCTTCAGTGGTGCCTGATACACACACACACACACAATTGTTGAACGATTGCTATGCAGAATGTAAAATAAGAGCATTTTCATTAGCTGTCTCAGTAGCAGTTTGGGGAGCACTATACAATACTTTTATGAGTACTAAGGATGCATTTATTTAATCAAAAATACAGTAAAACAGTATTACAATTTAAAGGCGCAATATGTAAGATTTCCAGATTAAAATATCCAAAAACCACTAGAACATTGTTATATGTTTTGTTGACTTGTGTACTTACATTATCCCAAATGTTTCCAAGAATGCAGAGAAATCCAGAGAAATAAGCAATTTTAACCAGGACACAGTCCGTGTCTGTGCGTCGCTTATCAATGACATCATACTCGTGTTACCCTTGATTTCAGAACACGCTTTAACATATTAAGTGTTTTATTCGTTCAGCCCCACCTTTCTTCATACTACGATAATAATAATAATAATAATCTCATCCATAAACATGTTTTCTGCCCGAATCCCACCCCGATTCTTTTCCACCGGCTGTGAGGTGAAGACAACGACTCCCACGACTCTGCACTCAATCTCGGCGTCATCAAGCTACGCCTTTGTTTTGAATAACACGACCTCTAGCGGCAAAAAACTACATATTGTGCCTTTAATATATTTGAAAATGTCATTTATTCCTGTGATGCAAATCTGAATTCTCCAGCATCATGACTCCAGTCTTCAGTGTCACATGATCCTTCAGAAATCATTCTAATATGCTGATTTGCTGCTCAAGACATTTCTAATGATTATTACTATTACTTAATATTTTTTATGGAAACTGTGACATTTTTTTTCAGGATTCTTTGATGAAAAGGAAAAGATAGGCATTTATTTAAAATAGAAATCTCTTGTAACAGTATTTAATGTCACTTTTGCTCAATTTAATGTGTCTTTGCTGAATAGAAGTATTCATTTGTTAAGAAACCCCAAAAACAACTCCTATTGACCCCAAACTTTTGAATGGTAGTGTATTTTTGGAGAAAACATGAAACAACATACCTTCTGCGTGTCCATCAGTAGTTCAGGCACAGTGTGGATGGTGGACTCATCACTCCTCTCTTTCATCTCTTCTTCATTACTGCTCCTCTCGGTCTCTGTCTTCTCCTCCTCTTCTTCATCTGCCAGTTTTTGTGCCTCCAAATCCCCACACTCCAGACCTGAAAGAGAACAGAAAAGGTTCAATATGGACACACAGGTTATGCATGTGTGCACAAGCATTTGGTGGAAGAGTGTATTGCACCTTTCTGAGAGGCTTTATTGTCATTTAGCTTCTCTGGTTTAAGCTCCTGGGCTTCAACTGCCTGCAGGTCCTTCTCTTCCTCCACATCCATTGCAATGTCATCTTCCTCATCGTCCTCTTCCTGTTTCACATCAGATGGCTTTTGCTGCTCTGCACTGGCAGCATCTATGAAGAACAGATGTCAAAAGAGAACGTGACTCGGGTTGCAAGACGAACCTGCCTCACATGAGCACCACAGCTCAATGTTTATGAATTAGTAAATGCTTTTTACACAAAAGTCAGATTATACATAATTGTACACAAGTCCTCACCATATGTCTGAGCGTCATATCTCTCCTCTCCTTGTTTTACGTGCTCGTACAGGTCAGACTCCTGTTGTGTGTCAGTCTGAGTCTGATCCTGCGTTTTCTCCTCTGTGTTGTCAACCGTACGCAAGCGCTTATTCACTCGCTCATTATAATCACCCATTGAGCGCTCATTATCTGCCTGTCCAGGTTTGCGTTTGAAGCTCTGGTAAAAAAAACAAGAGTGGTCATCAGCTTTTCTATATTTTACACTTATAATAAAAAGATAGCATGTTGTTTTTATGTTGTGAGCAATGAGACAAAAGTCCATAATTAAATAAATTAGCAAATAATCGTCATGTGAAACAGCCTGCTATTTCACACACTGACCTGTGTGTTTCTCTGCCTCTGTTTGTGTGAACTCATCCTGGCCATCAGCTTGGAGTCGTGCCCTTCAGACTGACTGGCATCTGCCGCCCCACTGCCATCCTCCTGTGGACACATTTACATAACTGATTAAATTAACTGAGCTTAACATGAAAATTGATATTGACTAAAAATGTATCCTGACTATAGAAATATCATTTTAAGATTTCATTAAATATCTCAATTTTAAATGTCAGCATGAAATGGATATAGCAATTGTCTTTTTCTTATGGTGACATAACTAGGGCTGGTCTATATGAGCTTACTAGAGCAGATGAGTTTATTCGCTGATTGTTCTCGGTCACGTGACCACTAAACCGCGCTGTGAGATCCAGTGCAAAGAGCTTGAATTCAGTGAGGAACACAAATGTCTCTGATTTAAACTAAAGCCAGATGAAACAGCGCCGACAAACAGGAGAAACACTGCGCAACGACACAGCCAGAAGGTTTTCAATCCACAAATCTCCATTATTTACCATGAATTTACTGTAGTAACACTAACTGCACCATGGTATTGCGGCAGAAATGTGGGATATTCATATTGAATTTTATTACAATATTAATATAGACGTGTATTAAAGAAGTAATTAACTGCAGTATTTTTTAGCATTTGTGCATTTATACTAAATACATTTTTCATTCAAATACCATAGAAACCATATACTTACATTTTACCATGGTAGTGAAGTGCTATATGTATGGTTTTAACTGTGGTTATCATGATCTAAATGTATGATACTATGAATGACCAATGGTTAATTTTAATAAAACTCAAACAGTCAGAATATTACAATTTTACCATATAAACCGTGCTGAAGAAACACATCATCAAAGTCATCACAAACAAAGTTTCATGATTTTAAACAATATCACCCATTAGCACATGCAGAAAAACAAAGAAATAAATGTTTCTATTGATTAATTATCTATTTAAAGGGATACTTCAGCGATTAGCATTAAGCTTTGTATCAGTAGAAATCCGGTAGTATATTTGAATGATCGTGCTCTCCCCCCTCATATCCCCCTGAGACGAGAGATTTATGCATTTTATTTCTGGAAAAAATCCTCAGATGACGCAAATATCGTCATTTTGCATCATCGGAGGATTTTTTGGCCAGAGGCTAAAGACTACAGCCAGTAGTAGGAGCTATTTCCGCATGTTTTCAACCCGCCCATGGGGGTGGGATCTCACTCACAGCGCTCGGCTCGGGCAGCTGCGGGCATTCATGTAAACGGAGCAGTGTGGATTTATTATTATAAAACAATGGTAGGGGCAGTGCCGCAGTGTGCAAGTGATCCAGTGAGCCAGTAGCCGTGGCTTTGGGAGCGGCCTCGTAGAGCAGCGAAGCAAGTGCATTTTCAGTCTAGGCTTTTCTCAGTCTAGAAAGCACCAAATTCAAAAAAAAAAATTAACATTTCTACTACAAAAATGACCCAGTTTAAATACACATTCATCTTCCCAGCACTGAAGTACCCCTTTAAGTTTTCTGGTTTCTACGTTCACTTAGGAGCAAACATTTTTATTGTGATAATTTTTTGGCTACATCACCCAGCCTTACGTATATCTGAGTGAAACTAAAGGGCAGGACTTGACTTTGTCTATCAGGAATTGATCGCTGGTGTTGCTGCGCTCTCATGTGATTGACAGGACAGGAGGGATTATTGTCCTGCCTCCATGTTTGGTTCTCATGTCATCAGAGAAGAGATATCATTGCGAGGAGAGGGGGTGTTTATGTTTTTGATTACAGATTATAAGGGTACATGAATTTAAATAATAAAACAATTACAATTTATTTGTAATAAACTGCAAAATTCTCAACAAAAAAGGGGGTCAATTTTCAGGTTTGCCAGGATCATATACTGCATGTTTGCTCCCCATGACCTTTTTTTTTTTTAAGAAATAAAACCTTTTTTTTGTATGGTTGACCTCTGCAAATATTAAGCCAGTCTCTTTTGTGTACCTCTTTTGCCTGGTCTCTCTCTGACGCGGCTCCAGACAGCTCTACTGCTGTGTCGCTCTGAACATTCTCCTCTCCTGTCTGTCCATCCGACGCATGCTCCTTCCTCTCTGAAGACTCTACCTGTGCATCATCCTCACCCCCATCCTCTTCCTCCTGTGAAATGTCAGATGAAAATTATTAGGCAAGTCTTTTCCAGCTACACATTTCTTTGTAATTCACGTTTGATCAACAAACCTTTGGTTTCTGGCCTTGATCAGCCGGAATGGACTTGTCCTCCTCTCGTCCTTCTTCCTGACCTTTATTCTTCTCCTCCTCATCCTCCTCTCCCTCATTCTCTCCTCTCTCATCCGTTTCAGACTCCTGATCCTCACATTTTTCTGCTCCTTCCTTCTCTTCTGATTTGTCGTCTTCTCCTTGTTCCTCCATCTGTCCTTCCTGTTGGTCATTTGTCATCTCATCGCCACCTTCCTCCGATCCATCTTTCTCTTCTCCAGTGTTCTCATCCACCTCCATGAGTTTGTCATCTATATCAAACGGATTCTCCTCTGAAATGAGAGTAAACTTTTTAATACATGCATTTGATCTATTATTCAAAAGTCTAGGGCACTTTTATTTAGCTAGGATGCATTAAATTGACAGTAAAGATAAAAGATTTGTATTTTAAAATGAGAGTTTAAATTGTAATATTTCAAAATGTTCCTGGTTTACTGACTTTTGATCAAATAAATGCAGTCTTGGTGAGCATAAGAGACTTCTTTTAAAAACGTTACCAACCACAAACTTTTGAACAGTAGTGTACCTTCAGTTAGGGACAAAAAACTCTGAATGTTGAACATACCATCCCCTTCTTCCCCATCTTCATCCTTGCCATCTTCATCAAGGTTAAGCTCATCTGGCAGGTCCATTGCTTCTGGTTCAGCTGCCTTCTCCTGCTTTCCGTGGTACGGGTCTACTTCATTCTCATCAAACTCACGCTACAAACACACACACAAACAAGTCGTTAAACATTTATCCATTATTATGCTCTATTGTACTGGGAGACAGTTCTGATATCGAGAGAAAGAAGTGAAGAACTGACCTCATCCACCTGCTCATGGATTTTCTCCTTTTCTTCCTCATCTTTTGGGCTATCTTTGTCCTCGTTCTTATCTTTTTTTGACTCTCCAGCATCCATGTTGTCATCCTTTGCAACCAGCTCAGACTCTCCCTGATCCATTCCTGGACCGGACTCTTCCTCTTTATCACCATCACCATCATCATCCTCCTCATCGTCATCTCCCCATATTCTCTCGTCCAGAGTATCTGTCTGACCATCTCCCAGATCCCCCATCTTCTTATCCAGCTCCTCATCTTCTTCCTTATCAGATTCTTCTTCATCCTCCTCCTCCCCTAAACCGGAGATGAGAGATTAAAGTTATAATGTTTTCTCTAATGAATGTGAAATTCAAGTTATATATTGTACAATTTGCATTTACTAAAACCATTTTCGTTTCATTCTATCATTTAATTCAACAGTAAGCTAAGTCACCTGGCTCATGGTCTGTGCCGTCATGCATCTTTCCATCAAAGTCTTCAGACATCTCAATGGCATTGTCCTCCTCTTTAATGTCCCGTTTGTCTGGCTCCTCCTCCTTCTTGTCCTGACCCTCCTGGAAGGTGTCTTCAACCTGAACAAAGGCAAGGTTCAGATTTCAGTTTGACTCCACTTCAGAATTTAGTTGTAAAAATGTAAGCTCAATACCAGTTCTGTTTTAGTTCAATTCCAGTTCAGATGGTTTGTGTGTACAAAATAGGGGCGTAAGAAAATATAGATACACGTGAATATCGCAATATTATATCAATTCAACTGAAACCCAACAGAGTTGAAGTGTGGACTCATTTTTAGCTTCCACTATAAAAGAAATTACTAAGGAGTTTGCCAAGAGTCATGTTGTTTGCAAAATAAGCCATGCCAAAATCCAATCCTCTGGAAAAACATTGACTCTAAAGAGCTCACTTAACGCTAGCGATGAGAAAACAGCAGTTAAAGAAAGCATCATAGTGATGTGGATATGTGTGCACAAGCTCAAGACACCTTTATTTATATCAGCACTTTATACAATTAATTGCTTTAAAGCAAGCAGGTTTACAGTAATAAATATTAAAAAAAATATGGAGTGGACTATGCACTTTCTGTTGTTAAAAACTGCTATAGTGTGAACCTTTAAAGCAGGATCTATATAATGGGTGGGTGACATGACCAAAATCTTATGTCACATTATGAGTAATTATACTTCACGTTAACGATATACATCACAATATAGTTATCTTTGCTTAAAAAAGTTTTTGAGATTTTTGATTTCATAATTCTTATCACCATTATCAATATCATTTAAAAAACTAATACTAGCCAAAAAAACTCTCAAGCTTCCTGAAGACAAATAAACTGTGATAAAGAATGAGCAAAGAAAACAAACTACAACAGAACAAAGACACAAATGAAATATACACCTGAAAAACTTCAAGCACTAGAAATACCATTTAAAATGTATACATTAAATCAAATGTAGAATAAAATAATGCAGTTTTACTGTGTAAATTAAATATACATTTATTCTTATGAAAGTTACAAAAGTGATTCAGTTTGTGTTCATTTGTTGCTTGATTAGCATTAATAAATGACAGCAGGTAAATTTGGACGCGATCACTTTAAGACCAACTGCACGGATCCAATATACTTGTTGTTTTTTAATTTCTTAGTATTTTCTCAACTGTTCACTTTCATTTAAGACATAAATGACTGTTTACTTGCCAATACATGGTCACTTTGACACATAGGTGTGTGTATTTAACCGTTCAAGCCCAATTAGGCGGCAAAAAGCCCTCAGTTCAGTTCTCAGGCGCTCTATGAGCAGCTAGTTACTACTTTGCGTTGTACCAAACAGCATTTTCACCCCTTGTCCCGCACGTCGCATATTGAGAAAATGTCCCGCATTTTCATCAGTCTGTTGGTTTTTAATTATCATATTAAGAAAACATGCATGCGTTCTTTTGCCCTTTTAAGAAAGCATTTTATTTATTATTTTTGCAGTATATTTTTTCACCTATATTTAACAGTGCTTCGTCAGAAGTAACATCACGCCTTACACAAATACAACAGACATTTTTAAAATCCTATCCAATGGTTGAAAAGAAAGGAGTAAACATGGTCACTAGTAGATTGTGACGGCTGTCAATCAAAATGTGGAGCGGTGATTCGTTCCATGTGTTCCCTGTCAGAAAACTAATGGATAATTCTGTAAATTTGTTATGTTCTTAATATATAATAAAAATAAGACTGTCAATGAACTAATTTCATGTTGATTTATATTTAATTTGTTCATTATTTATTTTGATGGATTTTAGTTGGACTTGGTCAGAACTGTTAAATCTGCATGATGCCTGCTGCCTTTGGGCTCAGTGATGTTGAATTTAAATGACATGTAAAATAAAGTTACGTTGTGATGTAATGGTGTTTTCTGGAAAGGACTAAAGAAGAAAGTATGTTTATCAGATGAAAGGCAGAATTTTTTTATTAAGTTAGATATACATTATATAACAGTTTGAGATTATGTTTTAGAGTCGGTAACATGTCCCACACAAACTTAGCAATCGTCCCACATTTGGTTTGTTTGATGGTGGTCACCCTATGAGCAGCGGCTTCATGTCACGCGTCTCTCAGACAGTGCTGAGACTCTCCGAGAGCGTGCGCATTTACTGAAATTAGTCCTCTTTCGCTGCTAATTGTGCTTCAGCGGTTTATAATCACCTGTTTTTAAACCACAGTGCTTATGAACGCATGCAATAAGCTTTCGTGACCGCACAGCACAGCAACGTCACGTGAGTGTAGCCGCGATAGAGACGAGTCCAAAACCCCTACCGGTTGGCAAATTTCTACCAGTTAATCATGTGTACCGGTATATCGGCCACCCCTAATATTATATATATTATATATATATATATATAAATAAATAAATAAATAAATAAATAAATAAATAAATAAATAAACTAGGGCTGCGTATCTAGTTTTAGAAAACTCTCATATATTTTTATATATATATATATATATATATATATATATATATATATATATATATATATATATATATATTATATTATATTATATTATATTATATTATATTATATTATATTATATTATATATATATATATATATATATATATATATATATATATATATATATATACATATATACATACATATATATATATACAGAGTTTTCTTAAACTAGATACACAGCCCTAGTATAAACGCTTTCTGAACAGTGGTTTAGTCATACTAACGTACCTGATCCTCATTCTCGATTTTGTCGCTGACGTCTTTTACTCCTTCTCCCTCTCCTATTCCTCCACCCTCATAGTCGTGGAACTGTGTCGCTCCCTCACCGTCTCCTCCTCCCATCAGCTCCTGGGGCAGACAGAAACCCTGCAGAGTGATAGGAGAGAGAGGAGAGAAAGAGACAAGAGTAGGACAGAGTAACAAAAATTATCATTGACAATATACTGGTATTTCTACATATTTCAAGACTGCAATAGAAATATTCCAATCCAATTAAATGTTGTACAGACAGTGATCTCTGGCAAGATATACACATGGGGGAAGTATTTTTAAAGTCACATGACAGTTTGAGCAAATCTGTTTCAGAATAGCCCCAGTGAAGGCAAGCAGAAGGCAATATACCTTCTGTGCGAGTTCAGTGAAGACGTTGGCGAGGACGGACAGCAGCTTTCCGGTGGTACGGTGAGCTCCCATTAGTACGGCCAGATAATACCTTACCAACTCAGAATACAGACACAGCATAGGCTCCAGACGCACCACACTGCTACACGCCTCTTTCAGCTCCTTCACATAAAACATTACATATACATATTTCAACTTATTTTCAAACATAAACTGTTTGCAGATAATACTGCAATGTGTGTATATGTGATGTGCAACTGACCTGTAGTTGGTGGGGCTGGCAGTCGTCCCTGTACGACCGAAGTCTCTCCAGCAGCTCTGTCATGACTCCATTGACCTCCGATACTGAGAGACCGGACACGTCTCCACTCAGATCTTCTTCCAGTAGCCTGCTCAAGTGTCCTGGCTTCAAGAGGTCCTCTGCCACCTCTGAGTCACTCTCTAGAGAAACACACAAAACTGAGCACACACACACACACAAATGGATCCCCCTCAAACATGCTCAATGTAAAACCCTGGGTGAATTCCCACCTCTCTTGCATTCCGATTGCTGATCCTCCTGCTTTTCTCTCTCATTCCTCTTAACAAGGGTCTGAACCGCACACAGAATCATGTTTATTGCTTTCTCCAACTGCCCGGAGAACTCAACAGAAAATCTATGGGAACGTCCTGCATCCAGATAAGAAAAAATGGGTTGATAAATATGAATCAGTATAGACATGCTATCCTTTATAATGACAAAACATATAATGAAAGCAAGACAATTTTATAATAAACCAACATTAGTATTATAGAATTTATTCATATTTTGAATGAAATTTACATTTTTGCAGTTTTCATTTTAATTGTAGTCTAAGTAATTATTGTAACTAAAAAAACTAGTTTTGCTTTTTCATTTTTATTAAAAAAACATCTAGCTTTCATCTATTTTTATTTCACTTCTAGTTTGAGTCATTTTAATACTTCAACTTCAGCTTATTTTATTTCAGTTAGTTGCCATGGCAATATTTCTAATTTTCAAGTTCAAGTTTTTCACCTAATATTTGTATATATTTTTTCAGCTTTATTTCAAATGACCAAACTTTTAATAGTTTTAGTTAATAAGAACACTGAACAGCGCTCTGTGCTCTTACGTTTCTGTGACTGTCTGATAGACAGCAGGTGAGTCTTCCAGGTGGTGAACTCTGTGAGGCAGGTTTCCACCTCCTTCCTTACGGCCTGGAGACCACAGATGAGGGCAGGCTGGGTATGGAGGGCCAGAACCCCGTCAGGAATAAAGAGCTGTTCTACAACCGGCATCTGGCCAACCACAGTGCCCAGCCGGTCTAGACAGGAACAGCAAAGTGTGAAGTGATCCCTGTGAGGATGAGAGAGAAGATGAGTGTATAATCATGCATGGTGTTATAAGTGTAAATGGAAGTGGATTTAAAGTGTCTCTCATTGCCTCCCAAAAGAAAGAATCAACTCTGAAGCACCTAAACAATTTGTTTGTGTTTTGAATCTCACTGCGTTACGGTTCTACGCCACTAGAAAAGACAGTCGCATAATGCCCGCCTATGTTGTACGTTGTCCGCCTGCGAACAACTTGACCCTCAAACATCATTTTACTGACGACTGCTTCTCAAATCTCAGAGTTCAACAAGGGATTTGTAAAACACTTGCTCTTGAAAGATGGATCAATACCAGTTTATATGGACCAGCTCCTCAGAATCACAACCTGTAAGAATTAATAATTATTAATGTATTATTGTCTTACTGAAATACTTCTGCTCATCAGCTGTGGGCCACTATTACCTCAAACTGTGTGTATTAATGCAGATCATCTGTCGTTCTTACTACTGTGAGTGAAGAGAAAGGATGGAGTGAGATTTGTGTTCCATCAGTCATTGACGTCAGTGCTGGGCTCACGTTTGTGCTGTTATTGATACAGTTCCCGCATGTGCACCAATAAATGAGAAACACACACATGGGTTTGCTGATGGACACACACTTGTTACTACTGATGGTGAGGAATTACAGTTCAACATCCCATAATGAACCTCAAAATGAGTAGTGTATCACTGAGAAACTCCTGCTCAAGTCATCCTTGTGATGGAGGTTCGGTTGAATAACTAGTTCTTCAATGTTTCATCATCCGACTCGCGCTCGGATTGATGTGGTAAAATCCATGCCATCTTTACAGTGTGTACATTCACTGAGCTTTAGGAAGCTTCTGGACTGAGCTGAAGTTCAGTTATGGTGATGGGCGTTTAGCTTCCGACAGGCGCTGTATGCGGTAGACCAATCACAACAGACTGGGCCATATGGCCAATCAGAGCAGAGTAGCTTGTGGAAAGGAGGGATTTGGAGAGACTGATTCATCCGTCGAGTTGTTTGTGGTGATGTGCTATGAATATTATGAGTAAATGAAAGTGTTTTTTGACCTTTAATGCATGTAAACCTGTTGTAGGAGACTCCAAAACAAAATTAGGAGCCTTTAAAATAGCATAATAGGGGCAACCAAAGAGGGATGGGAGGCAATATCTAGCTGGAAAAATCTTCATATTCATTATAGAAATTTCCAAAATTTCTAGGCCTAATTTAAAAAAAAAAACATAAATTTGTAATAATAAATTAAAATACTGAAATTTTTTTTTTCAAACATTTTTAAATTGTGCAAGATAATTTTTTTTTCAGTTAAATCCAAGTGTTTCTCTGACTCACCAGCTATGGATAACTCTTTCTGTGGATTCCTGGGCCAGTCCAACCAGTTTCTCTTTCAGGTCCTTTACTTCCTTCATTAAGTTCTCCACCTTCTGCTCTACCTCTTTCCAAGCCTGCTCCCCTCTCCGCAGCAAACACACTTGTGGCTGGATGTGAGGGGCCAGGGGAGATGGGTGGCTCAGTGTGGCTTGACCATGCGTAACTTCCCCCTCCCTGGTCTCAGCGGGTGCTGCAGAAGAACCTTCGGGACAGCACTGGAAGATCCAAGAGAGCTGCTGGAGCACAACAGAGCAGTGCAGCGCTGAAGACTGAGCTCGGGTAATCCAGTGCTGGAGAGGCTCCTGAGGAGGGAGACCGCTGGGATCATCTCCAGAGCCAGCCGTGTGGGACTGGATGCTCTGGACACTGTCGATCAACTTCCTGTTGTTTTAAACAGAAAACAATCAGAAAACATGCAGTTTTACAGCATATAAGAGGACAGGCACATCATATGTATAGGTCTCTTATGCTCATAAAAAATAAATAAATAAATAAATAAACTAAAATTGTGAAATATTCAGTGTCACATGATCCTGATGATTCACAGAAATCATTTTAATATGCTGATTTGATGCTCAAGAAACATTTATGATTAACCATGTTGAAAACAGTTGTGCTGCTTAATATTTTTGTGGAAACCGTGATACTTTTTTCAGAATTGTTTGATGAACAGCAAGTTTACTTGACTGTCACTTTTGATCAATTTAATGCATTCTTGCTGAATAAAAGTATTAATATCTTCATCTTTCTTCATCTAATGTATCTTGAAAGGACAGTACCTCAGATGGACCCAGTGCTCTGTGAGTCCAGCAAGTCTTCGTCTTTGCTTCAGCAAAAGTTTAAACAGGTGAGAGGAGAAACCTCGACACCGCTCTACATTTCCCAGCCCAAGCTCCTTAGAAGGACAAAGAAATGAATAAAAAGCAATCTGTTACTGCAGCACTACATGAAGCACAACTAACATCAACATCAAATCTAAAGCAGATTTTTGCCCTCACCTTAACGGCACTTTGTAATGCTGTGAGCATGGCGTTGCGCCTGGCCCAGGATCGATAGAAATACTTCTCACAGCCTTCCCATGCGTTCGACATCTCAGCAAATAACCTGTATGGACATCAATTACAATCAAAATCAGGCTCTGACCCTCAGCTCTATAGAGGACACTAGTCTGTAGATGATGGTCACACACGTGTGCTCTGTGTTGTCCTGTGTCTTGACTGCAGACAGGGCTATCTTCATCTCCACTGGCTTCAGACACAGTGTCTCACCTGGGTCTGCGGAACGACCCCAGTTCAGACCCTTACGGTAGGACAGACCTGGAGAGAAACAAAACTCAATCAATCAGCTGTCTACTCCTTACATATCGCGGCCAGTACATCGTAAAAATATGAAATTTGGCTTAGTTATAGAGGTGGTCCAGATTGGTTTTCGGCTTTGGGGTTTCTAGGACCAACTCTATAGCAAAAGTTCACTTTTCAAATGGTTATAACTTATTAACCCTTTGTTCTAGAGAACTGCAACTTAGCACGTCTGATTTGTCGCATTGTGCTGATCACATTCAACATCGTACATTAAGACTCCGCACATTACAGTAGTGAGTGTAGTACAGTATTCCATTTTTTTCACTATTCCTTCAAATTGTCCAATTCTTACAAAAATTGGCCCAGATGATCTTTGATCCAAGCTTCACAGAAATTACTGAACATTCATCCCTGTTCAAAAGTTATGATCAGATTTCTGATATTTGCCACCGAAATCCCTCTCCGAAGATGCCCGTGCCTGTGTTTGTTGTCTTGTGTTAGTTAGCTTAGCATACTAATTGGTTCATAACCAAATAGCATACTAATCAGAAACCATTCTTTCTAATGTGGCTTTCAGGTGAAACATAACTTATATTAATGGCCAAGTTACCTCATCATGTTAATTGGATAGTATGCTAACTAATGCTTTTGCGTGTTCATGGCAAAGTGGCGCATCATTTTTAGCCACAAGCGCCAAAACTTTCAGATTGTGGGTTTCGACTCCCGTGTGGAACATGCCCAGACCACAAGAGGTACTGTGGCCAGAAATGATTATCTGAAAGTATTATCTAAACTGAACTAATTAAATACAACATGCAGTGCATTTAATATACAAAATCTTCATTTTTAGTTGATTCTCACCCGAACTAATGAACCTTGTGTCTTCCAAGTGGCGCATAGTAATTGTACCAATGTACCAACAAGGTTTTAATTCAGTCTGTGTTCATTCTCAGCTGTACATCTGAACCTATCTGTTCTTCATGTACATTATATGCATTTCCTCTCTTTGTGTTCTTCTGGCTCTGCACTGCTGTTGCGCCGTACCTTGCTTGCAGCTATATTAATAATTCATATTATTTATTAAATATTTATTCATTTAAATGATAAAAAATAGAATAATTAAACAACGATATTTACAGAGTTTTTTTCATGACCAACAACAAATTCTCTAATACCACAAGAAATGACTCAGACTGACCGATCTGTGCAAGCATCTTGAAGAGATCTGCGAGCGCTCTCTGTTTCTGCATGAGGAAGTGTTTCACCTCCGCCTTCTGTTTCTCTTGTTCCATGCTACGGTCCACCGACAGGCTCTGCAGGGCTTGCACGTTTGCAATTATCTCGGCTGGACAATAACAAATGGGAGAGAAAGTTACGTTTTCAGGTTCATGTGAGATTCTCACAATTAATACATCAAGTACGCCTTTAATAACTTGAACAGGTAGGTAGGATGACTAGCCTGACTACAGCATATGAGACAGCATAAGAGATTCTATTTTAATAAGAAGATGTGACAAAATAAACTCTTCTAACTTTAGGTGAGGTCAAAGGGTGATACCTATGAACTGATCCAGGTCTTCCGAGAGCTCAGGCAGAGAGGTCTTCTTTACCAGTTGCACACACAGCTTCTTCATCTTCCTCGTGAGGACAGGCAGACGGGCTTGGAGAGATGAGGGTTCTTTATCAGATGAGAGTTCCTCTGGACCATCAGCCTGATGCATGTAAAGAGTTTAAATACAACTATGTTACAAAAACAGATACCAATATGGTTCATGATAAAGACAGGACATCTAGAATTCAAGATGCCATATTATATGCAAAGAAATGGTCTCATAAGGATAAGTTGCTTTTAAGATGAAAGTTTGATTTTAAACTGACAGTTTGAACTGAGCTATTTCATCTTGAGATTACGTTACCTGCAGATCTCTGTCCTTTCCAGGCAGGGCACCTCTCAGTGCTCGGTGGACCCTGTGCAGAGGAGTCTCCTCAGGCTGTGAGCCCATATCATCCATGCTGCCGCTACTGCCCTGCTCCACCAGACATGGTGCGCACGGTTCCTTCAGTGCTGCCTCAAACTTCTTCACAAACTTAAACAGGGTCCTGATCACAGACACAATGTCATAAATGTTATTTTTTAAATCATTACAGCCAGTATGAGGTCCGTTGCTTTAGCACTATGTTAAATATACGTGTTACATCTAGTGTGTTGAGTACTGGAATGTAACAAACATTGACATATCAAAAATAATATCATGTTGATGATGTGATTAAGCTGATAAACCTCTCAAAACTTTGGTGTAGGTAAGAATTTTTTTAAATATCTGTATTTAAAACTTTATAAACTAAAATAACTAGCTAGTGACAGACGGCAGTACACATCGGCGACAGAGTAACCCCTGACCTGATGCATTGTTGAATGCGGAAGCGCAGCGGACAGAGCAAAAACACAACACAGACCACAAATTAGAAGTCTAAAACAAAATGTTGGAGGATTTCGATAAAAGAGAAGAGGAGCTTGAGTTTGTTGCTCAGCTCTATTTGTTTGAACCGCGAGAGGCGTCAAAGCTTGCGCTACTCCTGCACCCTATGTCATACATCACGTCACAGGTTACTCTTTTGGCGCAAGTCGTCTTGTGTAAGCTATTTATTTTAGTCTATAAAGTTTTAAATATGGATATTTTTCTTACAAAAACCCATTCAGAAGGCCTTTATTAACCCCTTGTGGATGGATGGATGGATGGATGGATGGATGGATGCACTTGTTTAGAAATCAGGACCGCTATTCACTACCATTATAAATCTTGAAAGAGCAATGATACTTTTTAGTATAACTCCTGTTCGTCTGAAAGAAGATAGTCATATACTCCTAGCATGGCTTGAGGGCGAGTAACTCATGGGGCAATTTTCATTTTTGGGTGAACTAGCCCTTAGTCAATCACTCTCACCTGTGTGTCTTCTCCACTGACTGCTTGATGGACCAAAAACTGACATCGTTCCACTTGGAGATTTTGACAAAGTCCTATATGCATCAAGATAAAGATCACATCAAATCAATAAAAGACAGGAAAACATCACTACTGACATCACTCTTGCCTGCTGTGGTGTTTGGTGCACCTACTTTGAGCTCTTTCTCTATAGGAGACCTCAGCTGGGTGATCTTGGTCTGGATGCTCTTGGAGAACTGCGTGTAGTATTTATAGAGATTCCACAGCAAACTGCAGAGTGACTCTGTGAGGATTAAAGGTATCAACATTATATTGTTGTATCCACGTTGGATATGGATGCTGCAATTCAAAGGTCATGAAATCACTCTGAAGCACATTTTAAAGATCCCTTGAAATCGAAATTGTACATTTGTAGCATTAAGTCCATGTGTGTTAGTGATCTGTATGCTAGCCTACTCAAAAGTTGACAAAATAAACAAGAGAACATTCTCTATTCTCTTACCATGTCCTTCCTGTTTAGGAGCCAGCAGGACGTGGCAGTGAAAACCAAGCAACATGGACAGGCGGACAGAAAACTCTCCTAAGGTGGAGCCTTCTATGAAGGCCTGCAGTGTGGATGAGACTGACGAGAGGGAAAGATCCTCCACACCATCGTCTACTAGACAAAAAAAAAAAAAAAAACGTGTGATCCCATGCAAATGTGATATACTGAATTACTAATTTATTGTACAATACAAAGTTTTACTACTACATATATAAAAGTGCAAGTCGGTCACCATGTATGTTGTCTGTCCTTTGCTCCTGTAGGTATTTCTCTATGAGTTGGTAGATGGACAACCAATGCTTGGTTGAATTCTCAGCGTGGCGCATCAGTGCATTATCAAGGCTGCTTGACCAGCAGCTGCGGAGATACAGTAGTTGAAACCAGTTAGACAATCATGTCGCGGACTAACAGGCTTTAATCACCATTAACAAGTAGTGTCACTAGACTACTTACCTGAGCTCAAGTTTTCTCCACTGAATGATAAGTTGTGTGATAGCTTCCAGCTCATTCCTTAGAGACACTGTACGGCTAGCATTGTTTTCCCAATCCTGTGAGGAAAAATTATTTAAAGCTGATATCATGGCCTAAACTGTGCACAAATGGCCTGTAAACTACCGACTAGTGTTTTAAGGGTACATGTGCATGAACTGATTCCTCTACCTGTGCTTTGCTGAGCAGGATCTCCAGACCATTAAGGAACTTTGCCAGAGGGCTGGACAGACTAAATGCTAATATCCTCTCTATCACCATGGTGATCTGTGACACATAATACAATAGGGAGGTGTTAAGATGACATTTTTGAAATAGTGGCTTCAGGGGCTTCAAAATATTTGATTTTATTATAAATGTCTTTTATATTGTTACTATACTGAAGCCAAAGCTAATTAGTTCTGTTTGTGCTAATTTTTTTTTCCTACTTAAATTTTTCTGAAGCCCCTTGTGGGTCCCTGCACCCCAATTTCAAAACTGAAGTAGATCTTTGCAATGACAATAATAGTAACGGCCTCTCCCACCTGAACAAGAGCAGGGTGTTCGGGCCAATCGTTGAGGCGCTGTTTCACAGCTTTACTCAGCTGTTCTAGCGCTGGCAGACAGGTCCGGGCCTGACTCATGTTAGACTGAATGTAGAAGTCATACGGCCCATCATTCTGCAGAATCAGTCCAGCTGGACCCCCTGAACCGCTGACTGTGTTTTGGAGCAGAGTGCTGAGGAGGAGCTGAGAGCCCATCAACTTAGGGTTCACTTCACAGTCTGAGAGAGAAGGGGAGAAACAGGAAAAGGTTAGATGATGAGATTTTGTTTTCTGATCTACATAAATGATGCCTTCATACCCATTAGATGGTAGAAGCGGGCTATCAGTGGAGCTGTGATTTGATAGGATGAAACCAGGGCACTGATGTGGAGTTTGGTCTGATTGCTTGGCGAGTTGGGCTGGTACCAAAGAGACTGAGCATAAGACAAGCAGAGTCTCTGATGGACCTGAACCACTGTGCTCATGCTGCTGACCAACAGGAAGCTGCTTGTCTCACTAGACTCCTCCATATCTGCATCATCGTCGTCCTCTATGATTATTGGCTGATCAAGACTAGGTTCTGCAGTGATATCAGAAAAATCCTGTGGAGAAAACACATTATTGGCTCCTACTGATCTGACAACAATGTAAAGGGCAACAAAACACGCAAATGTGCGTGAACATATTAAAAGAAATAAAAACAGATGTAAGTCCATGTTTACCTTGTGGTAGGAGGGAAAAGAGCGTCTGAACTCTCTCTCCTCCTGCTGGTCCTCTGTAAGGCCTGTCCCGTGGAGACGAGAGCGGCTGCGATACAGACTGGCTTTCATCTGCTCTTGTTCTCTCACTTTCTTCTCCTGCTCGTCCCATTCATTCACTATAGCCTGAACAAAACACAGTCAATGTCACAAAATCGTTAACATCACAACATATCTTGCTCACAAAAGTTGCTTTGTGAATATGTATCATGAAAGGCACTAAACAAATCAATTCAACAAAGTTTCTCGGCAGGTTTACACAGCATTTATTACTATTATGTGTTAACTTGGAGTAAATATTTTCCTGAATTGATAATACTGGCTTTAAAATAATTAATGGTAACACCTTATTTTACAGTGCCCTTGTTATACATGGTAAATGTAGTTACTATAGTAATAACTGTAATTTATGCATATTTACATGCAACTAACCTAAACCAAATATAATCCATACTCTAACCCTATAGTAAATACAGTTAATTAATATTACTCAGTACTTAAATGTATAATTACACCATAACAAGCTTAAAATAAAGTGTAACCCAATTAACAATTAGTATATTATAGTATATAAAATATTAAAATAACCCTGATATATACACATTATGCATTTATTTACATATTATAATAAAAAGTTTGACACCACATAAAACATCTGAGATCCAACATCTTTTAGACTTTCTCCTGTCATGTTCTCGACACATGTTTGGAAATTTGCACTTCATATCTCACCTGGCAAACATGTCTGAAGAGTTTTTGCGTCTCTGCACTGAGATGTCCGGCACTCAGCGTGTGACTCTGTATGTACAGCAGCGCATTCAACAGCAACAATGCATGATCTGGGATCACACGGCTGACCTCTGTCGCCGGCAAATGCTTTCCCAGGCCTTTTAGCATATGCATGCATTCCCTTGAACACAGGTAGTCTGCACAGGCCAGATCAGAGGATACCACTGGACTTGGAAAAACTAGCATAGTAGACACCAGACGCGTCAGACCCGGTTGGGCAGTCACTGAGGAGGACACCTGAGACGCCAAGAGTCGCATGCCATGCTGCACCTGCAGAATTGCTGCCCTCAGAGGCACCACCACATCAGGATAGAGTGGGTACTCTTCCAACAACCGCTGGGAAAATCGGTGCTGTGAAGCCTGCCAGACGGCCTCCTCCTTCAACAAACCTTGAACCCCCAGCCTGGATTTTGGCCCAGGGGCATGTAAGGCCTTCAGAAGATGGGAGAGCAGGTCACCCACTGCAGCTGGCTGGCCGATGCTGCACAGGTAGTGCTGGAGTTCCTGATACAGGTGACCGTACTGGGGGTCAGGGGGGCGACAGGCTTGTTTACGACTCAGTTCACAAATCTGTTCCTTCACCTGCTGCATACGGATCCACAAGTACCTAAAACACACGGAAACATCAAGAGTTTTCAACATCAAATTGGAAATCTGTAGGGATAAACTGCTATTGAAATTCTTGCTAACACAGATAAGCAATTTTTTTTTTCTCTTCTGTCTGATAACCGATAGTTTATTTTAAAATACTTTAGCTAATAAAATGAAAGATAAACGTAAATGTGACAAGTGAATTTAGCCATCACAGCATTATAATGTACAGTTCAAGATTTTCATTTTAAGATTTGATAAAGATTACATTTAACTGCTATTAAATTATTTATGTTTTTAAAGATTCACATGAAGTATTACATGACAGCAAAGGTAATCTAAATGTAAAAATAGGGGAGATGAGCATGCACAATTAAAAATCCAATATTGGTGTACAATAGCTGAAAAACTGCAACCGCCACCGCTCTTCCCTCCCTTTCGAAGCACATAGAGAAGCTACGGTGGCCGACACAGGACAAAGATGTCATCGTCTGAGACAGCTGAGACAGCTAGTGCTCTGTATAGCAGTTTGTCCATTTAGGGCTACCGTAGAAACATGACGCCACAAAATAGTGACTTCACTGTAAGGGGACCCCGTGGTGTATGGAGATAGCTCATTCTCAGGTAATAAAAAAACTATTCATTATGTAAGGTCTTTATACACCACTGAAAACATAGTTATGTATATTAGATTGCATTTCTGTCAATAAATCCTCATAAATATTACACACTGCACCTTTAAAAATTAAATTAAATATCCAATATCAGTTGATACTGACTGAAAATCTCAAATATAAATCAACCGATAACTGACATGGTGCCAATATCTTGTGCAGCCATACAAATCTACGTAGTAGGTTGTAATCCAATAATCGGTTGATACTGACTGAAAATCTCTAATATTGGCCGACAACTAATATGGTACAATATCTCGTGCATCCATTTAAAATTGCTGTACCGGAAGTGATGGAAGCTGGATGTTTCGTTACCTGATGCGAGGATGCTGGAAGCTGTCAGTTGTGCTACTCTCCTCAAGCTCCGCCCCTGTGAGCAGCTGTGAGGAGAGACTCCGTCCTCTCCACTCTTCCTGTAACAAAGCAAGCTGAGAGACACAAAGACAGTCATCTTAAGGCGATTTGTATTTGTAGATGAAAGGTTGCAATAGATCACTAGAATGTCACAAAATCAGCCACTTGCGAGCTTGTCTCACCTCTTCTTGTGCATAGCGGAGTTTGTACCCCCTTTTTACCGCAGGGTCAAAAATGGTTTGTGGAGCCCAAACTTGGATTTGCAGAAGACCCATATTCACCCAGAAAACTCCAGAGCGGGCAAGCTGGACAGAATCTTGTGCCCGGTTGTGTGCAAACTGCGTCAAGCATGTGACTAAGGTATCCAGAAAGCCCTCTGGAAGCAGGTTTTCAGGCAGGCCTTCTCTGAGGGCGATCTGAATCTCCTGGGCAGCACCAATGGGGTCCTGGCCTTCAGTTAGACTATCACAGGATTCTGTATAGCTCTCCTGTAAACCTGGAGACAACAGCTCAGAGAGCGACTGCAGCTGTCTACGCAACACAAGTCCTTGCAATCTGCAGTCAGTTAATCTACAGAGATTGAGAGAAGGAATGAGAGACAGAACAATACAAATTAATCATTGCACAATAGAAATGGCAATAAAAATATATTTAAATGAATATTATAATATTACAATACCGTACTGTATTAAAATCTAACATGACATGTATCCATGCTTCTTAACTAGGTATGATATGTGATCTCTACCTGAAGTCAGCAAGCTCAGGCATGGCCATATTATCCCAGATCACAGCACTCAGATCTTGTAGCTGCCCAGTTCTCTCTCTCCACTCGCCCAGGGTCACCCGTGAAGATGATAGGAAGTGTGACCCTGATGGATCCCATCGGCCGCCAGCATCAGTGTTGCTCAGAACTCCCAAAATGCAGCGGGACCAAACTGCACGACTCAGCATGCCAGGACCCTTCATCAACAACCATCATATCAAGGTTATTATACATGTTCAACAAAATTTTTAAAAAGCACTTATAGTGTTTTTAGCTCTTCCTCCACACACACCGTATCAGATGGTCCCAACAGTGATCTGGAGTTCATGTGCTCCTCAGGGTTCAGTGGATTCCACTTCAGCCAACGGTCAGGGTCAGAGGTCACACTGCTGCTCCATAACGCTGCCAGTGTCTCAGACAGCAGCTCACACCACACCAGCGGCAGTTCCTCCACAGGCTAGTGAGGGAATTAAAACGAGAATGAAAACTGAGTACTTAATATTTTAATCTCTAGTGAAGAATGTGATTCTCAGTGGATGGAGAAAGGGATTTTAGTCAAGTCAAACGGTCATTCATAATAACAGCAGAATGATTGTTAAGAAGGTGTTTTGACAGACCCTCTCAGTGCCTAGCAGGAACCAGAGAGGCTGCAGCTGTCGGATGTTCATGGGCGTCGACTGCATACAGAACTGCAGATGGTTAGAGAAGGACCTGCGCAGACCATCTTCTGCCTTCTTATTGCCTCTGTAGAGCAAAATATACAGCACAATACGAATAAAACATTACACAGAACAAACAACGCCTTATTAACCGCCTTGTGTTACAAGATCCAACTTCTTTGCAAAATCAAGAGCCAATTTCAAGTTTTGTTGTAAACTAAAACTATTAAACATCATTTTCTTTAATTGAAATAAAGCTGAAACAAAATAAAACTTTAACTTAAAAGAAAGAAAATTAGAAATGTTACGAGGCAACTAAAATTTAAGTTGAAGTACTAAGATTACTAAAAAGAATCACAAGAATCAAGAAACTGACAAAAATCACTAAAATAAACTAAAATTGAAACTGAAAATAAAAAAATAAAAGTTAATTTAAAATATTAACACTATAATAGTAAAATAACACTGTCAACGTCACTAACCAGCCACATTAACTGTTTTATAATAGTTAAAGATTAGGGTAGGCAAATTTTTTATAAACACTTTTTGTCACTTCACATCCTGATTGCAATCAATAATAGAAGTGATCTAAATTTTAAAATAATTTACATTTCCTTCTACGGAATGCAATGATACAACATCCTGCCTGCCTGTCAACATATGTATTTCTATACCTCCACGCACCCTGCTCGCGCAGACATCACATGTCATAGCGTGATCAGTGAGGCAATGCAGCTGCCTTTTGCAGTTCCTCCTGAACCAAAACAACGAGCTAATGCATAACCCTAATTACAAGACGGCAACCCGTGACTTTCTAAGTCAACACAGTAAGAGCTCTGTAAAGTTGTTTACATTCATCATTATTATTGTAATGTTATGTGCTTTGAGAAATTAGGTAATTTAACGCAGTCTCTCGTCTTGTGACGCTTTGAAGGACTTTGTGTTTTGAAGGAGGTGTGGCTTTGGAGACGTGGGATCTTATGCTTTCAAAGCTAGCTTGCTATTGCTAGCCCCACCTTCAATAATTTGATAGAGAAACATCATCATACCTGGGTGTGACTGACAGGTAGAGCAGGTCTGTGGTGACTTTCATCTGGTTAAGTACCGCCAGCTCTTCCAGTGCTGGCCACAGTTGAGCCCTGCGTGCAAGCTGCAGTAACACCTCCCTGTCTGGTGCGGCACTGTCTCCCACTTCCTCCTCATTATCATCAGATAGAGAGTCCAGCAAGCCACAGGAAGCCATATGACCCTGCTGCTGATCCACACAGCTCACAAGCCTCTCCAGGACACCTGGATAGAAACATTAGTATAGTTTGTGTTAAACAATGGGGGTCCGTGTTTGCCTGGTTGTATGGTCTAGCACTACAACTACAACAATTCTTAAGAATTACTGTCAAAATTGAAAGGTAACCTTCTAGTCCATGTGACTAGTTTACCTGAGTTCTGAGGCTCCAGAAGGAGGTTGGCCTGAAGCACCAGACCCCAAGCTTCCAGCAGAGCCTCTTTTGAGTCAATTCCCATGGCCACACCACGGAGACGAGACACCTCTTGTTTACATAGTGACGCGAGGCTGTTATCGAGGCGCAGGTCCCTAACATCCAAAGCCCTGCACAGCACTCGCAAACGGGCTGCACATTCAGCCACCGCCTCCAGCTGCACAGAAAAGATTGTGGGATTATTTTAGATCAGTTAGAATTGAGGATTGAAATAAAATACCTCTGATACTTTTGATAGAATTTCTCCATTTATTTTTGGGCACTTATTTTTATTAGACATACACTACCATTCAAAAGTTTGGGGTCAGTAAGATTAAAAAAAGAAATTAATACCGTTTATACAGAAAGAACACATTAAATTAAAATCACAAATGACAGCAAAGACATTTACAAATGTTACAAAAGTTTTCCATTTCAAATAAATGCTGTTCTTTCGAACTTTATATTAAATCAAAGAAAAAAAAAGTATTATGATTTCCACAAAAATATTAAGAAGCACAATTTCCAATACTTAAGAAATAAGAAATGTTTCTTTAGCACCAAATCAGCATATTAGAATGATTTCTGAAGGATCATGTGACACTGAAGTAATGACATAAATTATGTAACGGAATGTAATAAAATAAATGAGTTTTTAAAATATACTGAAATAGAAAACAGTTATTTTAAATTGTAAAATTTAAATCGGTTGAAAAATGTATTCAGCCGATATTGTGTTTTAATCTTACAGTCCCCATAAAATTTTGAACACAATACATACACATACATATATATACATACATATATACATACATACACATCATATATATATATATACATATATATATATATATATATATATATATATATATATATATATACATATATATATATATATATATATATATATATATATATATATATATATATATATTTTTTAAATAACTTTTAAATTTAAGTGAACTTAATTCAATGTTCATATAAAACCATTATAATAAATATCATATTTACCTGTAGCCTTCATATATAATCAATATACAGAAATTTAATAAAGTTCAAAATTGAAACACTTTACAGTCTTAACTGCATAAATTATGAATTAATTATATATTTATCCTTATTAAATCTACAATTTTCTCTGTTCCTCTGTTCTTTGATTAACATTAATGACAGTTACTGGCACGTGTCTTTCTGTGTGCGTGTGACACATAGTCAGGACATTCACAGACAGCGTGTTCTCGTTTGTCTTGTCACGCTTGAATGGTTGAAAAGCATTTGCATGAATAGGAGCGTGATCATATAATGTAACGCTAGCCAAAGGATGATAGACAAAACCGATGCTGTGTTAATTGCTGTAAATACTAACGCGCTAAACTGAAAAAATGAATTGCATATGTTAACGTGCTAATTTGACAGGTTCATGTTCTGAATATTCTATATATTTGCCTAACCTTGAATGGCAGTGGCTTTCCTAATGTCTTCTGAATGCCCTTTAGAGCAGAGGCCACAGCCACAGAGCTGGAAAGTGTGTTCTGGATGGCCGTGGAGATGGTGTGTAACTCCTGTTGGCCTCTGAAACAAACATACACATATAAACAAACACTAAAGAGAACATTACATGATGGATTTTTAATATGTAATAAAGCCATTACTCACTCATAGTCACTATCCCCCATCAAAAGCTGAGGCAGCCGCAAAATTAAGTTTTTGTGCACCCACTGCCAGTGCAGGGACAGCACACACGCGCCCCGTGTATCCGCAGACAGAGAGTTACACACAAGCCAGAAACGATCCCTCCACTGCAGCAGCTGCAGGATCTGAACACACAATCACATCACTGTAAACCAACTGCAGAACAGAGCAGCGTGGCTATAATGAAACCGCTCTGAGGAACAAGGTTCTAACCTCAAACATGAGGTGGTCAGAGATGTAGGGCTGGCCCGACTGCATGGCTTGCAGTACGAATGAATCCCACAGGTCAAAAAATGAGTGCAGGTGGACCAACACTGGATGAGGCAGGTGGCCTATGTCAACCGTCCCTATAAAACCCAAACATATATAAGCCGCATACTACCTCGTGTGTTCATGTTTCCTAATATTAACAAGGTTGTGGAAGTGTGCAAGTACCTTTTGAGAAGGCAGTAGCAAGTCTAAGGGCGCTGTTATGAGGTGAGCTGTTTCCAGCACTGCTGTTAATAGCTGCTCTCTCCTCTCGGTCCATCAGCAATATGATTCTTTCAAAACATAAAACATAATACATATAATGTTTGCTACAAAATCATTCCAGTAAAACAGAATAAGGACTTACCTGTTGGCAACAGCGTTTAGTGCTTCCATGAATTCCATGTATCTCTCCTCATCCTCAAAGTTGCAGGTGTTGGCCAAGATGTCCAAGTACTGCTTGTTCCAGCGCATGTCTACCAAAATCCTGTAGTCATCTGATCAAGAAAGTAATTTCACAAGTTTGACTGAATATTACAGGTTTGAATATGAGTGGGTATTCCAGAGTAAATGTTAAAGGGGATCTATTATGCCAAATTCGAACATAAATTGAACATAAATGTGTGTGTACCTCCCTATATTGGTAAAAATCCACACTCCTCTTTTTTAAATACTCATATATCATGAGCAGTGTGTCTCAGAATAAGCCATCTGTAGTTTCTATGCAATGTGAAGTCACATAAGAACTTAGTTCAATACTTACAGGATGCGCTGTCTGACATCTAGCTTTCTATGCGTGTGCTTTGGATATGTGCGACACCTGAGATTCATATTACTTATACTGAGACGACTTATCTTGTCAAAAGGGACATTATAGGTCCCCCTTTAAAGGCCATTAAGTGGCATTCTTAATGCATTTAACTTCCATTATTCGACTGACTTCATAATGACCCACAGTGATTAGCAGAAAATAATACAGGGAGGATCTTTTATCCATCAGTACTTGTTTGGTCATTTGGATTGATATATCACAATATTGTTTTTCCCTACTCACACGGCTTTAGTTAGATCAGCAGAAAGTTGTTTAAAAGGCAGAGATTATTATTATTACAGTTTGATGGAAGTTAGTCAATGATTATTAGTGCACAGTTAGACCATGGAAAACAAGGTTGATTATGAATTCAAGTGGTCTTTAAGTATATATATATATATATACACACATACATACACACACACACACACACATATATATACACATATGAGAGTGTATATGTACCTGTGCTGTGTGGCTGCAAAAGCTCTGCTAGACTTTTGCCTTTCCCGATGAGCTTGCTGCTGAATACGGCCTTCAGCGCTGTGCATCCTGCCTCCAACTGCATCAGAGCTGCATCTGCAAAGACAAACATGATCTCAGGACTGTGAAAGATAAGCACTCAAGTAGTATGGCTATCCATTAAAAAGCATTCTTTTTCCTATACAGCCTACCTGGTGCATGTTTGTAAGTTTTGGTAAGGTGGGAGAGCCAGCTGGTTCTGAGAACCCAGTCACTGTGAGAAGCTCTTTCTGTCAGTATTTTAACTGCTGTCGGGAGGAGGCGCAATGCATTCTCAGCACCTCCATCCAGTCCTCCACCTCCAGAAAACTGCAGCCCATCCAGTACAGCACCGCTCTGCATCGCCCTCTGCAGGTCAACTAGGCTTAGTGGACGATTCCTGAATCGGTAAAAGATTACACAGAGTTATTGTTGTTAAAGCTGCAGTCCGTAACATTTTTTTGTGTTCAAAATTCCTGCGTGACTCGTCATAGACCGGCTTCGGCTACAATGTTATTCCGCAAGATGCATGCAGTTCTGTTTATTTACCGCTAGTGCCAAAAGTTACGGACTGCAGCTTTAAAGGGATAGTTCACCCAAAAATGTAAACCGTGTCATCATTTACTCTCCCTCAGGTTGTTCCAAACCTGTATGAATTTCTTTCTTCTGTTGAACACAAAAGATATTAAAAAAAAAATACAGTTGATGGACCCCATTGACTTCTATAGTATTTTTTTCCTTTTTCCTACTATGGAAGTCAATGGGGTCTTCTTTTGTGTTCAGCAGAAGAAAGAAAGTCATCCCGGTTTGGAACAGCTTCAGGGTGAGTAAATGATGACACAATTTTCATTTTTGGGAGAATTATCCATTTAACTACAACTAAAATAAAATAAAAAAGTGAAAAATATATTTTTCCTAAGATTTTTGCTAGTTAAAATAATCAGCTCAAAACTACAAAAAAAAAAAGAAAAGAAAAAGTGAACAATGAATTAATTGTTATGATCCAGTATTTATTGCAGTTTCAGCTAGCTTTATATCTATTTATCAAATACATAAATAAATAAATAGATGAACATAAAATACTGATTTGATACTGAATACTGAAATTTTTTATTATGAATTCAGAGAGATAATCTGGCAGCTCTTAGGAAAACATAAAAAAAAAAAGAAATAAGAAATATACAGAAAAAAATTAACTAAACTGAAGCTAGAAAAAAAACCAAAAAAACCTTAATATCAACTTTAATAAGCACACATATTAGTACATCTTTACTTAATCTCTAATGAAGTGGCTGGTAATAAAGAACAAAATGATTTGTATATATAGTTCTGACCTTTTTCCGTAAAGGCTGAGAGTGTTGAGACAGTACAGGAGGACCTGTCCGTCTCTCTGGACACTGGAAAAACACGAGTCCTCAGTGCACAGCAGGGCTGAGGGGATGCGGTCCGGCCACACGCCTGCACACAGCAGCCCACTGCCCCAGTCCTCGGAGTCCAGCACTGCCAACTGCCTCTCTATGACTTCCTGTGCCAGCTGAGACAAGATGTGAAAGGTTGGGTTGATGGGGCATAGTTTGAGGGATTATGGCATCATATATCTTAGCTTGTCATGTTTAATGAAAAATGTCTATGAACCTGCTGGTTAGCAGTGGTGCGCTGACAGAAAGCATAAGCCTCTCCACAGGCCTGTAGAAGGGCACTGGGCAGATCCACACCCCTCTGGAGCTGACCAGACAACAGAGATGCAGCATGGAGCAGGGATGACATGGATGACGCAGGTGAGTCTAGAAGAGGTTAAAGAGAGAATAGCCGTTAAACTTTAAATGCATACCCCAGGACATCATTCACTACCCTCCCCCTCAGTTAGACATCAACTTTCTAAGTATTCCTCAATCTACTCATTATGCATAATTTAATAATAATTAAAAAGTTATTAATTTTTTTAAAGTGTATAGGGTCGCTAGCAACCCAAAGTATTTAATAGAGCATGTATATTTTTTCTGTGCAATAACAACTGAATCTCAGATGACTCAATAGGTGCAATTCACCTTTATTCCTCAAAGTGACAATGTCTACTGATGACGTGATGTTTCACTTACTATTATCAAAGCCATAAAACAAAACAAAAAAGCAACTTGAAATGGCTCAGCGATTTACTGCAGAGCAAGTCCTGAACGCAATCAAATATTAGTGTCATGGTCACTTGATGGTACATCTGGTGAAGCGGTCATCGATCAAAATATTGATTTTGAAGATGTTGAAGACAATAGTTTTGAGAATATTTGAGATCACGAATATAATTAGCCATGTGCTAAACGTACTGGAGAAATGAGCTCGGCTGATGATGGCGATGATAGTAAAAAGCACCCGCTCAAATCGAACTCTTCAAAGTTCCAAAAGTAACTTCTTTTGTAATTGTTATTATAATATCAGGAGAGTTTTATAATATGGCGGAAGTTAAAGGGTTACTTCAGAGATTAGCATTAAGCTTTGTATCAGTAGAAACCTTGTAGTATATTCAAATGATCATGCTCCCCCCACTCATATCCCTCTGAGACGAGAGATTTATGTATTTAAAGTCTGGAAAATATCACCATTTTGCATCAACGGAGGCATTTTGGCCAGAGGCCAGAGACTACAGCCAGTAGTAGGAGCTAGTTCTGCATATTTTTAACCTGCCCATGGGGGTGGGATCTCACTCTCAGAATATAAATGTGCAGTTTGCGCACAGCCGCTCAGGCATTGATAACAGAGCAGTGCGGAGCAAAGCGAGTGTTTCAACTTTTCAATTAATTCCTATGAAAGTTAAGCTCCCATAGGCATGATCTGAAAATGCGCCAGACTGAACATGCGCCGTGAATGTATGCCGCGCCCGCGCTTACCTCAGCTCTTCGCTCTCGTGATGAATGTAATCTGATTCCTCTACTCACATTATATTGAACAGACACGTTCAGTTTTTCATTGTAGTGTCTGTTCTCTAACTGAACTAAATTATTTTATTGCAATAAAAATCAAAACGACGGTGGGGGTGGTGCTGCAGTGGGCAAGTGATAACCGATAGCCATGGCTTGGGGGGAGTGGCCTCGTAGAGCAGCGAAGCAAGTGCATTCTGGGAGATGTTGTCTTTCATCCATGTGAGCCAAAAAAAAATTTTCTGTCTTTTCTCAGTCTGGAAGACACCAACTTCTAAAATAATTTCACATTTCTACTACATAAATGACCCCGTTTAAATACACATTCATCGTCCCAGCTATATCTAACATATATCTATGTTAGATATAGATATAGAGACGCTAAAGACTTGTTTATGTAATAATGATTTCATTCATTCATTTCATTTCATTCAATCATTCATGCATTTAAGGGTTAAAACATCACTAAAACTCTGAACAAGGGTTATTAAATCATAGACGCACCCCATATAGTCTTCTTGATTTCTGAATGAATGGAGATGAGCAGGTCACACACACAGTCTCCCGTCACACCCAGGGTGTGTAAAACCATCTTTAGATCCAGAGTGTCCCAGCACACACCCTCATGCTCGCCAGGGATGTAGATCTCAACACCGCGGTTCCTCATGGCTCGAGAGATTTCCCCGTGTGTGGGATCCATGGTGAGGAACAACCTGGAACACAGTGTGAAACAGGATTAAGCAAAAGCAACGAGTTTCACATATCTGTACGTTCACATGGCAAAATGAGGTTGGAAACAGTTTAGCTGGAAGTGGTGACGGTTCATGATTTGATTGTACCTGAAGTTAGGGTGGGGGGTGATGGTGGGTGTGGTTCCATCAATAATTCCTCGTTCATTAATGGTTAATGACCCGCCAGGCTCCAGGAGGGCGTTGAGTCGATCCAACACTGAAGGGCTGAAACACACATGCATAGGTTAATTTAAGAAATTTCATATTACATCAGGTTAACGTTACGCTAGTTTTATGCTTTATATCACTTTGCACTCTTTCTTTTAAGTTACTTAAAACTCAAATCAATATTTCAGGATCATTTATTAAATTCTTCTATTTAAATTAAATCGAATTTGATAAGTAGTCTTTAAATTAGACCATTATAAGATAATTTTCCATGTTTTATCTTTCAGTAATGAGTGTTGACAAGAGTGTTATGCCAGCAGGTCACTACAAATCAGCCATTGAATCATTTACTCAACTGATTCATTAAAACAAAGACTTGACTGAAATTAGTCATATTATTCTTTATTAAAATGTGTGTGTCTAAAAATCTACTAAAACTCCAAAAAGACTGTTTAGACTCTAACCATTAAAAACATCTGACCTGCAGAAGTTGACATTGTCCATGAGTAACCAGTCTCCAGCCTGCAGTGCCTGAACTAATGTCCCATCCAGCCACTCAAAGCCCCCGTGAGTCCAGCCGTCCTGCATCTGAGCCAAACGCTCCTTCAGTAGCGTGAAGTCCATCTGCAGCTTTGACATGTCTGCAGGGGACAATCAAAGATTATACGGCACTCAAAGTGTTCCATTTAAATGTAATGTTCAATCTATTTTTACTGATGATTTAGCCCAAGATTTTACAGGACTGACAAGCAGAATTCACATTTGAATGTCACATAAAACCAAAAAAAATTTGCAAGGCATATACAGGACAAATACTCAGTAGTGTAGCGTCCTTACCTGTTAAGACCTTGAGTTTAGTGTTGAGTTTGTGCAGCAGAACAATAATGACCTCTAGTTTGTTTAAAGCCTCAAATGTGACCATGCCCTCTGTGGTATCCAGACCCTCCTCTCGCAGCCAGCGGCGGAAAGTGCTCCACGTGCTCAACAGAAACTCAGTGTCCTGCACCGCACCGTCCAATGACATCAGGCCTCGCCTGGTCACCATGGCAACCACATAGTCCATGCTCTCCAAGACCTGCTGCCACGGCCGTATGATGTCCACCTAAAACAGATAACCAGGTTAACAAAAACACCAAGCTAATGAAACAATCATCTTGCCTTGTCATTTCCAACTGACCTGCTCAAAGCCGCCCAGCAGCTCTGTTGTGTCCATGGCGCTGTTCATGGCCATAACCCTCAGTCTGTGTCCCGTTAACAGTGCAAGCAGATGCACGAGACTGCTCTTTCCACTCGCAGTGGGACCCACCAGTATGACCATCCACCCCATCTCCACACACTTCATCAGTGCCTCCAGAGGGCGCAAAGAATAATGGGTAATCGACAGAGGAGGATCCAGAGCAGTAGGTGCCCCTCCACTACGCTGCAGAACTGAGTAACCCAACTGCATATGTGTGACAGAGAGAAAGAGACATTTTCACACCCGATGTTTCTTAAGACTTAATATAATTTTATATTATAGACTACAGGTTAAAGGTTAAAAAAAGATTAAAAACCAATAAAAATCATCTGTAATTTTTATAACTTTTTTTTTATTTTTAATGTAAAGCATTTATTATACCATGCTATATAAATAAATGTGCCTATATTATATTTATTAAATTATATTATAATTTCTAATGTTTTTTAAGATTTATATTATAATAATGTAATTCCATATTATCGATTACAGATTAAGGATTAAAGTAAACAAAATAAAGACTAAAACATAATACATTATACTATACTATTTTATTTAATATGAATTATATTATTTGATGTTATATTCTCACATCTAATGTTTCTTAAGATTTATATAATATTATTTTATATTACAGATTACAGATTAAGGGTTAAAATAAAGACTGAAACAAATATATTTATTATATTATATTACATTATATTATACATTTCTGACCAACCTGCAAGTTCAAAGGGGTGATATGAAACTGCCTAGAGCCCATGTAAGGCTCAAAGTCTTCTCCAAACACCTTCCTAAACACTGCTAACACCTGAGAACGGAACATATATTATTGATCAACAGCCACATGTTCGTGTCTAGTTATAATGAGTGATAAATGGTATTTAAATTAGCATGGCTACCTGAGCCTTGTCTGCCTCTGTCCTCATGCGGTCTGCATACACAAGTCCAACATGCTGCCCAGGGTTGAAGAAGCCCGGTGATTGGTCTGTCTGCATCAGCTGACACCAACGGAACAGGTCACGGAGATTAAACTCCCATGGTCCTCCTCTCTGGCCCCACTTCCTCTCAATCGTCACTTCTTGGACAAGCTTAGAGAACAAGAAAGTCAAACCTCCTTTGATATGATATATAAAAGGAATATCTACAAATGTCAATTAAAACAGCAACAGAAGAACACCACTGGTTAAGGGAAGTGTTGTCCACTTACTCGGTTGCTAAACTGCACCATTTTTGAGATGACTGCATTGTCAATGTTAGGAAAGATGGAGTCACCAATGAACTGCATGTCTTCATTGGTTAGTGCATCCACATAAACCTGAATGAGGAAAATACAGATGTAGATCTTCAATCAAATGTGTATTTTGGTTGTTTATTGTACAACTCACATTTCAGACCATGACCATATATTATGATACAAACTGCTGTAAAAATATTGTATATTAATATTCTTTGTAAAACAGATGCTCTCCAAGACACAAAATATACAGATTACAAAAAAGCCAATAGATCCAAGTTACCTGAGTGAATCTGTTAAGGAAGGACTTGGGAAGGCCTTTGCGTCCTCCTCCCTGTGTGAAAGGGTTTTGACAGCCGAAGATCTTGGTCTTCTCATGCTGAACATGGAAGTGCATGCCCAGCTCAGGGATGTAGATCTCAGCACGATGGTCAAAGCAAGCATTAAGACCTTCCAGCACTGACTGAGAGGCCAGATTCAGCTGTCGATGACAGGAAAAACATCAGTCAATAATCTACTACCCAATGAGTTCTCTTTCTGACTGAAAATGTTAGCCATTCATATGTACCTCATCTAGGACGATCCAATGTCCAGCCTTCAGCCCAGCAAGTAGAGGACCATCACGCCACGCAAACTCCCCTCCTTTCCCACCTTCCACTGGCAGATCTGTCCCAAACAGATCCGTTACATCCTGTGCAGAGAGGATACAGCACAATTAAAATCAGCTTTGAAATTATGCACTATTGCATATATACATTTCCAAAGTTTGTGGTCTGTAAGATTTTTCAATGTTTTTGAAAACACATTCTCACCAAGGCAGCATTTAATTAATGAAAAATATTCTATTTTAAAATATTCTAAAATGTAATTTATTCCTGTGATGACAAAGCTGAATTTTCAGCAGCCATCTTTTTTAAATAAAAACCTTCTGTGCATAAATATCTTTACTGTCTCTTTTGATCAATTTAAAAGGTGCAGTGTGTAATATTTATGAGGATCTATTGACAGAAATGCAATATAATATACATAACTATGTTTTCAGTGGTGTATGATTTCGTCGCTGCTTCTTGCGGATGACGTTGTCATGTTGGCCTCCTCAGACCAGGACCTTCAGCGTGCACTGGGGCGGTTTGCAGCCGAGTGTGAAGCGGCCGGGATGAGAATCAGCACCTCCAAATCCGAGGCCATGGTTCTCAGTCGGAAAAGGGTGGCTTGCCCACTTCAGGTTGGTGGAGAGTATTTGCCTCAGGTGGAGGAGTTCAGGTATCTTGGGGTCTTGTTCACAAGTGAGGGAAGGATGGAACGGGAGATTGACAGACGGATCGGTGCAGCTTCTGCAGTAATGCGGTCGATGTACCGGTCTGTCGTGGTGAAGAAGGAGCTGAGCTGTAAGGCGAAGCTCTCGATTTACCGGTCAATCTACGTTCCTACTCTCACCTATGGTCATGAGCTGTGGGTCATGACCGAAAGGACAAGATCCTGGATACAGGCGGCCGAAATGAGCTTTCTCCGCAGGGTTGCTGGGCGCTCCCTTAGAGATAGGGTGAGAAGCTCAGTTACTCGGGAGGAGCTCAGAGTAGAGCCGTTGCTCCTCCACATCGAGAGGAGCCAGTTGAGGTGGCTCGGGCATCTATTTCGGATGCCTCCTGGACGCCTTCCCGGGGAGGTGTTTCGGGCATGTCCCACCGGGAGGAGGCCCCGGGGAAGACCTAGGACACGCTGGAGGGATTATGTCTCCCGGCTGGCCTGGGAACGCCTCAGGGTTCCCCCGGAAGAGCTGGAGGAAGTGGCTAGGGAGAGGGAAGTCTGGCCGTCTCTGCTTAGACTGTTGCCCCCGCGACCCGGTCCCGGATAAGCGGAAGATAATGGATGGATGGATGGATGTTTTCAGTGGTGTATAAAGACCTTACATAATGTACCGTTATGCCTTAGAATGAGCCGTTTCTATCTACATACACCGCAGGTCTCCTTACAGTGAAATCGCCATTTTGCGCCGTCATGTTTCTACGGTAGCCCTAAACGGACAAACTGCTCTACAGAGCGCTAGCTACTCTCTGCTGTCTCAGATGATGACATCTTTGTCCTGTGTTGGCCACCGTAGCTTCTCTATGTGCTTCGAAAGGGAGGGGTGAGCGGTGGATGGTTGCAATTCACAAATCGCAATCCGATAGATGTCGCTAAAATCTACACAGTGCACCTTTAATGCATCCTTGCTGACTAAAAGTATTATTATTTTTAATCTTACTGTCTCCAAACTATTGAAGGACAGTGTATATAATGTTGATGTTTTTTTCCCCCTTTCAAAAAATAAAAATACATTTTTTTATATATCATTGTAATGATGTGTGATGGTTATCAAAAATCTATTAGATTTGGTGTTCTATGGTGCAGTGAGGTTCTACTAAAGCAAGACTCTATGTTTCTTTGACATACAGTTTGATCAGACAGGTTGATCCTGACAAGATGGTTCCCAGAGGCCTTGGCAAGGGCAGTGACCAGGCTGGTCTTGCCCACTCCAGGTGAGCCCTCAAGCAGTATGGGTCTCTGAAGCTTCAGTGCCCGCAGTAACCTCTGAGCATTCACTGCAGTGGTGCCCGCACTCAAAGCGTAGTCCGAGAGACTTCTGCCCTCACTCTCAGGACCTGTAGGAAGATCAAACGAAATGTAGCAAACAGAACCCAAATGTCATATCTGACAAATTAGTTTTATATTTTGTTAGATTCCTCACCTGCTGCGATGTAGAAGGGGTCAATGCCAAAGAAGTCTTCACCCCACTGGGGCTCTCTGGGGACGCTAGTGTCATAGACTCGGAGTGTGTCATGCATCTCATCATCCAGCTCCGTAATTCTGCGCAGTCTCTTCTCCAGATACTCCAGACTCGCCTTCCGTGCCACCAGGGCATTCTCTGCTGCCGACACTGTGGTTCCTGGCACCAAGAAGAAAAAAATGAGGTCATGGGAATGTAGTATGGGAAGAGTTATTAGATCTGTAAATGCAAAAACTGTACAAACTTCAAGGATGCATTAAATTGATCAAAAGTGACAGAAAATACATTAATAATGTTACAAAAGATTTCCATTTTAAATAAATGCTTTTCTTTTGATCTTTCTATTCCTAAAAAAAATCCTGAAACTAATGTTTTCATGGTTTCCACAAAAACATTAAGCTACAAAACAGTTTTCAACATTGATAATAATAAGAAATGTTTCTTGAGCAGCAAATCAGAATATTAAATTGATTTCTGAAGGATCACGTGACACTGAAGACTGGAGTAATAATGCTGAAATTTCAGCTGTCATCACTGAAATAAATTACATCTTAAAATATGCTAAAAAAAAACAACAAAAAAAACACATTTATTTTAAATTTGTAATATCATTTTACAAGCCTTGATAATCATAACACTTTAAAATCTTACTGACCCCAAACTTTTGAACGGCAATGTAAATAACTTTTGTTTCATTTTATATAACTACAAAGGATTATATATAAGCATAAACATTTAATTTGCTAAAAACCTAAACTGATTATTTTTTTAAATAAAAAGCTACTCTTTTTGGTGGTAAATATGTACCAAAACAAGAAAGGTATTTTTTCTCCCACCTGAGCCGATTCCATCCACGTACACAAGGCATGCAGCATGAATAAACGCTGTTACAGTGCCCAATCTCAGGTCCCACTCAGGCTCCTCCTCCTCCAGCTCCCCCATGGTCATGAAGCCATCCTCATCCCGCTCACAAACCGTGTTCATGAAGTTCACCCATGACAGAATGTCTCGCACACTTAGAATACACCGCCGACCAAACTCCTGATTGGTCAGCCAGTCAATGAAGTCCAACATGAGATCTGCTATGTCTTTACCTGGGATGGGAAGAGAGGAATGGCAATGACACGAGACTAGAACTAGTTGCAAGGGACAATGAACAATGTACAAATACATTTGGCTGTAGACCAATCAGATTCAAATATTCCAAAAGGTGGGAACAAGGCTAGTTATAATTGGTAGCTCTGTGCAGAGCGACTCACCTTGGTGGTCATGCTGGTCCAGAGATAGTCCGGGCCGCAGATTGTGCTGGATGATCTGCATTAGATCATTACGGCTGTTGCTCTGGGGGCACCAAATCTCTGTGAACCTGTTCCTGAGTGCCGGAGACAGCTGTACATATGCAAACACATCAGTGCCACTGGTTGCTTGTTTCTTCCATGCAATGGAATATAATTTTTAAGAATCCCAACTATGGCTATACCGCAACATAATATTCTTCAGCCAAGCTAATTCTCCATGTACTGACCTCTTTCTTTCCAAAGTCACCTCCAGGGTTCATGGTGGCAACGAGTCGGAACTTCTTCCCGGCAATGATCAGCTCAACATCATCATCATCTCCGCTGCCTTTCTCTGCCAGCACCAAAGATTTTTCGGTCTCCAACACGCTGCACAGGACACACAGACAGTCACACCACTTTAGACATCAGATGTGCCAATATCAGTACTGTACAGAAGTTGGGTGATTGGTTTTTAGCTTTATTTTGTCCTATTGTGATGCAGAAGTTGCAAATCTGGGGAACAACTTTGGTGTCAGTATGACCCCATTTGAACTTTCATTAGTTAAAAAATATGGTTCCCTTCATCTCGGGTGCATATATTTTTTTTAAAACTTTTTTTACATTATCTATCTATACACGCACAAAAAACCTGGGCTCGATTCGGTTGTTCTGAAAGTAAGTCGCACTCTTGGTGTTTGGGTGAATGGGAAAAGCAGAAAAATAAAATAAAATCTAATCCATCAAAAATCTGAAATTTTCAACACATAAATGAAGGCCTGGTACTAGAGCACAACTGCAATGTGAAACTAACATGATCACTCTCTCACACAGAGACACACACACACACACACACAATGTTTTTTCCTAAGCAAAACTGAACTGATAGATCTGATTGACAGTCTGTCAATGAGAACAGAACAATGTGAGGAGTGTAAAGACACACCTGTTGAGTCTCTCCAGCACTGAGTCATCTGCCAGCGAGATCTCATCCAATAGAAACACGCCATTCTGTTTCATCGCCAGGACCAGTGGTCCATCATGCCACTCAAACAGACGGCCATCCTCCGCATCAGCCTGAAACATATTCAATCCATATCAAAAACACACACATTTTCAGACTCAATAATTTGAAGAAATCTGAATATTACCTGTTGGGTTCCCGTGTGACGGACGGGTCGGAGGCCTCCCAGAAAGTCGGACGTCTCCATATGCAAGTGACAGTTCAGGGAGAAGAACTTTTGACCGGCTAGTGCAGCAAACAGCTGGCAGATGGTGGTCTTACCACACCTGGAGAAGTGGGGAGGAACATGTGAACCAACTGAGCTGCTGGAAATCTCAATTATTTACCAATAACAAACTAAAGTTTTAAAGGATTATTTTGTTTCCTTTGCTGACATATTTCCTGCTGAATAGAAAATTCTATTTTCTATTGAAACAGGGGTGTGGCTAGTTACTGCTAATCAGTGCAGTGCAGAATTTTATTAAAAAAAAATTTGACATACCAAGTGCAACGTCATATTTTTATGATTATTTCCGACTGTGCACAAGTCTGATAAACAATAACTTTAAAAAGTGTCAAATTAACAGACATGGGGCCCTATCATACACCCGGCACAATGCGACGCCAGGTGCAACGCAAGTGTTTTTTGCTAGTTTCAGCCCAACGCAGTGATCATTTTCTTGTCCAGCTCCATGTTGTTTAAATAGCAAATGCACTCGGGCCCATCTGTTCACCCATGGGCGTGCTGGTCTGAAAACCAGGTGTGTTCAGGCGCATTGTCTGCTCGTTGCTATTTTGAGGCAAAACGACTGCGCCATTGACCAACAAAAACCTGGTCTAAAGTCAATAGCACAGTATCTTTTGTATTATTTAAAGGGTGCATTAGTAATATGTGCCTATAGGCAGGTGCACAACGCACGTACACTCTGCTTATTACACACACAGGGATGCGCAGCAGCACACAAACATTTTTAAATATAAAAAAAAGGATTCCTCTTAAAAAAAGCATTCAGTCTTTCAAATTCCGCCATGTAAATAGCGAATCCGCCATGGTGCAAGCACAACTGGCTTTTAAAAGGAATGGGAGATGAGACTCTGGTTTATTATGCCCAAAACAAACTCATGACTCATTAAGAGACTAGATACAACCCTTTTGGATCATGCGCCTGGCGCACCGACTGTTTTTTCTGTCGTTAAACTCGAAAAAGTGGATTCGGACATGCCCAAAGTGCACCTGCACCATGCGCTCAGATCGTTAAAATAGGGCCCATGGACTACAAGCTATAAAACTAATTTTTGTTTTACTAGATCTTTAAAATTAACGTAACAGACCTGTTAAAATTATGTTTAGAAATTATTTCTAACATAACCATCTACATTAAAACTCATTTCACCTTCATTTCCAATCATCTACTACAAATCAGGACAGATTTTGTAACCATCTCATTCAGGTTCAACTGAGGTTTGTATCACAGCTTACCCCGTGTCCCCGACAAGTAGGACTGACTCTCCAAAACGAAGCGCTCTTCCCACTAGTACAGCCAGTCTCCTCATGCCCTGGGTCCACACCACATGACCGAACTCTTCAGGGACACCCGCAATGCTGTCCACAAAAGGGCCTGCCAAGTGCCAAGCCATCAACAACCATCAATATACCAAACTGTGCCAGCCAAAACAATCAATCTGGCCATTAGTTATACAGTGAGCTAATCAAACAGATCTTTAGGAAAGTATTTAAAAATCAAGAATTCAACACTTCATGGAAAAGATGCCCTTCATGGATTTTGCCGTTTTAACTCATCTGAATAGATGGAAAAGAACATCACAAGATACAGTCGATAAGCATTTAATTATTTAATTTAATTAATTTATTACGTAAGAACACACTGGAAGTTGCTGAAATGCCTTATTAAAGGACTGTCATTAAACTGCACAGTACTACTGGTATTTGTTTATGTGATAATGCAATGGAACAACCAGTGAGAACAACGTTCCTAATTGAAAGTCATCGACCTGATGTCAGAATGCGGTGCGCTTCTGTGAAACTGTGTTTGTGCTTATAAACTCACTGAACTGAGAGGTGACCTGAGCCTCAGAGAACAGAACATCTGGGTTCACAGTCCTTTTAAAGTGCTTCTCCAGAATGTTCTGGATGGTCAGTGCTTCCTCTGGCTTCCTGACACGGCCGGCCAACAGCATGTAGCCTGAAAGAGTGAATGCAATGATTATTATATTTTGAAATGAAGTATAACAAAAACAGTTTGAGCTCAGTAAGATTTTTAAAAAGAAATTAATACTTTTATTTATTAAGGAGGCATTACTCTGAAAGTGAAAGTAAAGATTTTATAAAATGATATTTTAAGCAGCAGCGGCTCTAGGGAGTGCTTAACAGTTCAAATGGGGTGCTAAGAAAAAAAAAAAAGTGCATCAATAACTTCAATACCCTGCATTTATTGCATTGCACTTATTTAATTTTCAATTTTACTTTAATTATACATTTGCAAGGTCACATTGTAAAGTGTGCACAGTTATTAAGCACAGTATAAGCTGGTATTCCTCATATCTCACAGGACGAATCTTTTCTCTCAGTTGGTAATCAGTGTTGAAGAGGAGTTGTGGCATCCCACAAGGCTCCATTATTTTGAGTCCCTTGCTTTTTTCTCCATATAGGCTTACTCTAGGCTCTATTTTTCAAAAGTACGGTGTCTCTCATCACAGTTATGCGGACGATACACAACTTTATCTCCCTGTAAAGTCTAACGATGGTAGCTCTCTAAATAATCTCATCTCCTGCCTTGAGGAAGTAAAGTTGTGGATGTCTGAAAACGTCCTCAAGCTTAATGGGGATAAAACTGAGAACATTGCTTTAACTCTTCATTGTGTGTCACTAATACTGCAAATCAGCTAGGTACACTGTCTTTAACATTGCAATGACAGAGGTAAGAATTCTGGGTGTCATCTTTGATTCTGACCTACTATTTGATAAGCAGATAAGTGCTGTAATCAAAGGAAGCTTCTTTCATCCTCTGTCTATTGCCAAATTAAAACACTTTCTTTCAAAAAAGGATTTAGAATTAGTGATTCATGCACTAATCACATCACGATTGGACTACAGCAATTTCTTACAAGTAGGTTTGCCTAAATCCACTCTTCAACGCTTGCAATTGGTTCAAAATGCAGCAGGCAGACTTCTAACGGGTACAAGGAAGAGCGAGCATATCACCCCTGTTCTTATTTCCTTGCAGTGGATACCAGTTGACTAAAGAGTCGAATTTAAGGTTTTGCTGTATGTTTATAAAGCCTTTGTCTTTTTTTATAATAATATTTTCACAATATTACTGTTTTTACTGCATGTAGCCTTGGTGAGGATAAGAGACTAGGCCTGTCGCAGTAATCAATATAGTGATATATCGCACAATATATGTACATGACCTCAATAATTTTTTGTGATGCAATACATCGCCCATTATGCTTACATGATAATGAGTGTCACCAATATTTTACTCGATTGTGCTGTCATCTTGTATGTTTTCCGTGGCGGAGGCGAAAGTGGTTCTCGGGCAGTTCCTTCATACACGGAGCGGTTATCGACAGGTGAAAAAAGGCGCCATTTGAGGCGTTATAGTGTTTTCCTGACAACTACTGACAGAAGAAAAAGAAAAAGCGCAAATGGACTCGATTTCAAAGCCGCAATCCCCTGTTCCCTTGCACATATAAATGTCAACGCAGAATGACGAGTGTTAAAGCCGTTTCACAAGGGAAAATGTTTATTTACTATATATTCATATGTTTTATTATTTTTAATTTTTTTATTTAGGATAACAGATTTTTTACCCTTAATTTCCATGATCTAAAGAATTAAAAGGTTGTCATTTAAAAGTGTTGCATTATTATGCTGTTATATTAGGATTATATATTCAGTGTCTTAAAATGACAATAATACAGTTTAATCGCAATTATTTCTGGGACGATATAATCGCAAAACAAAAAGTTATCGTGACAGGCCTATAAGAGACATAACAAAAGCATTTAAAAAAATCTTAGACACTAAACTATTAAATAATGCGCATATTTTAATTTTCTACTCCAAAGGTTTGTCACTGGATGTTACCGTCATCAGCCAGATGCTGTAGCCAATCATGCGAGGAGTCATTCTGCTCCTCCAGCCTGTAGCGTTCAGCCCAGCGGAACAGGTCTCTTAGGGTAATGTACCCATGTTTCCCAGCAAACACACTGGATCCTCTACGTAAAGACTAACACAAATACCACCATATCAAAAAATATAATCATATTCTCAAAATTGAATCTTATACGCTGATACAACAAAATGACATGCACACCTGCAAGTTCTGCATGACTTTGATGAGTTTAGAGCAGTAGGAAGGAGGCAGGCTGCAGCGCTGATGGAGAATGTTCTCAAGCTCCGAACTGGGCAGCTCATCAAAATGCAGCTCTACAAAACGGTTCCTGAACGCTCGGGACAGAACCTACACAAAATGAAAGACACATTTAGTTCATTCATATTCATGAGCCCTTCCTGGAATAGTGATGTCGGAACCAAAACATCACCCCATAAAAATCAGTTCCCGCATGGCACTATTGTTGCAGATTAAAGTTTACAAGAGGCCAAGAAGGCAAGCTTGCTTGACACACAAGTGGTAATTTTTTTTAATTTATTGAAGAAACCTTTCTGCCCCCGTAGAGCCCAGGAGGATTTTGGGTGGCAAAGAGCATGAATCTGGGGTGGGCTTTGACCACTTCCTGTGTCTCGGCGATGAAGAGCTCCCGGTTGTCATCCAGCAATCTATTCAAAGCCTCGAGGACATCAGTGGGGGCAAGGTTCAATTCATCTAGAATGATCCAATAACCTTTCCGCATGGCATCGATCAGCACGCCTTCAGGGGGAAAAACATGCATGTTGTTTACATGAAAACCTGACATAAATATAAACAGGGTCAATCTAACATAGAACTACACATAAAGAGAGACAACGATTTAAGATTACCATCTGATATGGCAGTGAATGCTTCAATCATTTCAGCTTAAGGATGGAGCAAGGACCCCAACCTGGCCCACAATAACATGCATTTTGCACCATATTCATGTACATAAATGATGATTCTTTTAATGCCTTTGCAATCCAAACATTATAACAGATTCATATACTCTACATACATTCCATCTTAATATGTGCACTAAAGGTTCTTTACCTTCTTTGAAAACAAGTTTGCCATGCTCGTCGGAGGAGTAGCAGCCGATGTACTCCTGGATATCAGTGTGCTCATGGTTATTGATTCGCACACACTGGTTTCCTGTGGAAGCTGAAAGCCATTTTATCAGACTTGTCTTTCCTACAGAAGTTTCCCCCTGAAGGAGCACTGGATGAATGCTAAAAATCACACAAAACAAACAAGAACGAAAAATGTAAGACTTGTAAAGGCAAATTGCAAGAGGGTGAGCTTGACATTTTCTGTTATACACACAACACACACACACACAGTGCTGCTTGAAAGTTTGTGAATTCCTTGCAGAATCTGTGAAAATGTGAATAATTTTAACAAAATAAGAGGGATCACACAAAATTCATGTTATTTTTTATTTAGTGCTGTCCTGAATAAGATATTTTACATAAAAGATGTTTACATATAGTCCACAAGACAACAAAAATAGCTGAATTTATAATGTACCCTTTCAGAAGTTTATGTACCCTTGATTCTTAACACTGTGTGTCATTCCCTGGATGATCCACGGCTGTGTGTGTGTTGTGTGATGGTTGTTCATGAGTCTCTTGTTTGTCCTGAGCAGTTAAACTGACCAACGTTCTTCAGGAAAATCCTTCAGGTCCCAAAAAATTCCCCAGTTTCCCAGCATCTTTTACAGATTTGAACCCTTTCCAGCAGCGATTGTATGATTTTGAGATCCATCTTTTCACACTGAGGATGACTGAGGGACTCAAACACAACTATTAAAAAAGGTCGAAACATTCACTGATGCTCCAGGAGGAAACACGATGTATTAAGAGCCGGAGGCGAAAACTGTTGAACAGGATGAAGATGTCCAAATTTGTCTTATTTTCTTTAAATATCAATTGTTGTTTTTTTCATTTAGTACTGCTCTTCAGAAGCAACAGATGATGTTTCCCGGAAGACAAATTAAGTACAATTGACCTCGATCTTCAAATAATATATAAAAAAAAATAAAATAAAAAAAAGTTTTCACCCCCGGCTCTTAATGTGTCATGTTTCCTTCTGGAGCATCAGTGAACGTTTTTAAAATAGTTGTGTTTGAGTCCCTCCATTGTCCTCAGAGTGAAAAGATGGATCTCAAAATCATACAATCGCTGCTGGAAAGGGTTCAAATATGCAAAAGATGCTGGGAAACTGGGGAATTTGCAGGACCTGGAGGATTTTCTGAAGAACGTTGGTCAGTTTAACTGCTCAGGACAAACAAGAGACTCATGAACAACCATCACAAAACACACACACAGCAGTGGATCATCCAGGGAATGACACACAGTGTTAAGAATCAAGGGTTCATGAACTTTTGAACGGGGTCATTTTTATAAATTCAGCTATTTTTTTGTCTTGTGAACTATATGTAAAATATCTTATTCAGGACAGCACTAAATAAAAAATAAAATGCTTTTTGTGTGATCCCTCTTATTTTGTTAAAATTATTCACAGATTCTGCAAGGGGTGTGTACACTTTTGGGCAAGACACAGCATCTAATATAATATGATATAATACAATATTAAATAATTTATATATTTATTAAATTCAATAAACACAACTCAACAGCACTAGACCAGAGTATTATTCGGACGATATTTTTCATTTTGAGAAATTATTTACTGAAATGATGACAAAAGCCTAAACATCTAAATAAACTTTTTTTTGGTCATTTAGTTGTGTAGCGTGTGTAAATATTGTGTACACAGTACACAGGTTACTAGTTCACAGATAAAGAATTATAGAAGTGTAAGGTTCCTATGATTTTGCCCATGAAGGTACAGAAAGGTTTTTGAAGATCATGTAATCTGATGAGTAAAGGCTGATGCCCATAAAGTCCTGAAATCACCTCTTTATAGAGACAGAGATCAACCGATCGTCAGGTCTGAACTGACCCAGATCAAGTGACACCAAAACAGACAAACAAATCACTACTGCTACGCAAAAAAATAAAAGCGAATCAAATCTCTTATGATAATTTTGCACCATCCCACAAATAAACAGAGAAACGCTGCATATATAATATGTATCGACAGGGGGATTGATCTACGGAACGTCACAGGGCACATATTAGAGGTGGGTTTTCCTACCCGGCGGCCACAACCCGTGCCAAATCTTTTAGGTTGAGCTTGACGGAGGGCGTGAGGATGTAAGTGGGGTCCACACTAGGCTCCATGTCACCCTGACTCAGCCAGTACTCCTCTATCTGTACACACACTCGGTCCTTTGGCTGCGGGATTGGCTGAAGAGAGAAGAGAGGATCATTTTCTAACACTTCTGGCAAATAACTAGTTTACAGTCTATCCATTCAAACAAATATTAGGATGGATCAAAGTTTCTGTGAAGCTCTGAACTGATTACCTGTTTCAGACATTTAACATTTCCTCCAAGTATGTACTGACACACCAGTTTCTGCACAACGGGGTGCGAGCTGCGATCCAGCTGAGTGAGAAAACTCAGGCAGAAACCCTGCAGAAGATATGAAACATCTCCATTAAAAATACTTTACTGTGCGTTTTTAATTTCTTTACAACAGCACACACTGAGTAAATAAACAGTCGGTCTAGTGCCCTGATGAGCTTTAGAAAACTTGAAGCTTTACTAGGAGCTAATTTGGCTTGAAAAATCCTAGCCAGAAAGTTTGAAGTAGTTTTGAAAGCTTGAAGTTTTCAGTTTGAAATGGTTTGTTTTAGTTTAGTAGTTTTAAAAGTTGTGTTGCTAACACGTCTTAGCATGTTGCTTGCATGATTTAGCATGAATGAACATGTCACTAACATGATTTAACATGTTGTTATCACACATTAACATGTTGCTAGTATGATTTAATATGTTGGTAGTTGCTAGCATGTTGTAGCATTAAATCAACATGTTGCTAACATGTTTTAGCATGTTGTTGACACAAATGACCATGCTGCTAGCATTAGCCAACTTAATGATTGGTTTGAAACTTGTTGCATTAATTAGTGATGAGGGAAAAAAGTAATAAAGTGACATTAAACAAGTGAAAACACAAACAAGTGTAAAACAACCCGGTTATTAAAGAATCAACTAAATTAATGTAAAAAAACACCACCAAGGATAATGAAAAAGCTACTTGCTTGCAATAATGGCAACAAAATATGAACTGGTGATAGAACTGAAATTAAAATGAACGGACAAATTTCACTTCCCTAACACATTTTAATCTTATACTGGCAATGTTTCTGACTCTCAGGACAATAACAATTCAGTCAGGCAGAAACTATGAGGACAGTCATATTACCTCATAGAGGGATCGTTGGATATTGTAGCAGGGGTCAGTGGCCACGTACTTCAGAGCTCGGCACAGAGTACGCAAACTGTAGTGGGGCTTGTGACCCGTACCGTCAACTAGCCGAGTGTTAGCCTCCTTACGAACTGCCAAATAAAAGCTGGGAGGAAAAAAGGGGAATTTTATTAAAAAGAACAATACAGAAGGATCACAATAGGACTCTGCATGTGGCGTTTTATTGTTTTTTTTATCCTAAGCAATGTACATTTGTTAAGTGAAAAGAAATCCATATCACACCTAACATCTGAAACATCTTTAACTCTTTCCCCACCAATAGTTTTTGGTAATTTTCACAAAAATGTCCTGGACCCCAGAATATTTTGTTGTATGAATATCTGAGCATGCAATATAAAAATCAAAAGAAAGAACATACTCTCTGCTTTTAAACAGTTTTATTCTAGCTTCATGCATTCTTTTTTTAATCAACACTTGAATGTGGGAAAGTTTCATAAAATTTTTATTTTTTTAAAAGCAACATTTTGAGCAAAAAGCTAAAAAACCAAAAAAAAACAACGTTTTTAAATCAAAAACTACATTTGGATCAGATCCAGAACGATCAACAAAACATAGATGGAGTGGACACCATCAACACCCCCAAAGCTTCACAGTCCTGTAGCTCGTCCTGGGTCGACATTTCACTCAGTAACATTAGGCCAATGTGATTTATATGCTGTTTAGTGTTGATGATCGCATTATTTTTCATATGCATCTGCTTACATACGAGATTGCTCGTTTCTGCTTCTTTTTTGTTTTGTTTTGATCTGGAGATACTGTACTTGTTCAGGAGATGCTTAATAGCGGCCCCTACCATATAACAGTGAAAACACCGAAAGCCATAAAAACTCAATGGCAGGGAAATATTACCAAAAAAAGTAACAATTTTTATAATGGTTGTGCTATTGGCTACCATGGTTCTTTTTCGTACTACAATGTAAAAAAAAAATATTGAAATAAAAAAAGATTATTGGAGTATGTTTCACAAGAACATAATTTAGTCTTTCTACTTTAATTCAATGTGTTACTTGCTGTTTTGTTGTAATTATTAAGTTTAAGTTGAAATTTACTAGCAATTATGGAGTGAAAATTGTTGCCAAGCTTTTTTCAAACAACTCCTACTACAGTTTTTTCAGTGTATGGATCAAAAGGCAAAAACAGTTGTGTTTTAGTGAGGAAAGACAGATGGATGGAGACCTACTGAGGAACTGTGCACAAACCTGATGATTCCATGGATGACTCCTCTGGACAGGTTAAGGCCTTTGAGGTAGTCAGAGACCAGGATTCGTAAATCACTCTCAATCTCCAGCTCCTCCACGTACAACTCTGTGAACCTGATACATAAACACAAAAACACGTGTTCCCAAAAAGTACACCACTATAAATATGGTATCTGCAAACAAACCAGCAAGACATTTACAAAACAGTTATTCCCTTGGAGATCATGCCCGGCTCACCTGTTTCTAATGCCCAGTGGCAAGTTCCTCTTGCCTACGTCTGTGGCTGGGTTCATGCAGGCAAACAGACGGAAGTCTGGGTGACGAACCAGAGGCTCTACACAGAATGACAATGAAAACAGCAAAATTACCTCAGAATACATGTGACATACAAGTGACACACTCATAACCATTAATCAACAGCAACTTCCGTCTCTATGTACATATGTCTAATGTACAATGCAATTCAAAAGTTGGGGGTCAGTAAGATAAATAACAGTAGGATAAATGCTGTTCTTTTGACATTTTTATTCATCAGGGTTTGCACAAAAATATTAAAGCTGCAGTCTGTAAGTTGCCTCTTTGTCGCCATCACTGTTTGAACGCTGCAATTGCAGTTATTTGCGGCGTTATCATCTTTAATGTTTTGAGGAGTATGAGTGCCTAGAAAAGCACTATATAAAATGTAACAAATTATTATTAATTATTAAAATCTTACAGCATTTTAAGCCAATTAAACTTGACTTTGTCTAATCAACCAATTACAACTAGTTGAAATATATCTCTCTATTGTATGAGTTTCACAAATACCCTTACTACAACCCCCCTAGAGCAGCCTGGGGTTAAACAAGGTACTACTAGTCCACATATTTACCCTTTATAGCCACATCTTTAAAATAGCAGTAATGAAATCCCAGATGAACACTTTGTGCAGGACTCACCAGTATCGCCTCGGTCCAGCAGTACTAGTGACCCGGCGCTGCCCTCCAGCAATCCACTCAGACACTCCAGTGTCTCTGCAGCAGCCAAATTAATCTCATCCAGCAGGATCCATTCGCCTTTCTTCACAGCCTGGGCTAAAGTCCCCTGTGCGGACACACAGTCAGTCACAACATACAGGAGATAACGAGAGAGAAGAGAAAAAAAGAGGTAAAAGACAAGTTGGGAGAAGAGTAGCAATTACCTCCACAAACGCAAAGACCAAAGCGGATTCACAGGCCCGAATCTGTTCCTGCGTCTGACTGAGTTTGAGGGCCAAAGCCTCCCACTGCTCCTGCAGCAAGGCAGCTATGAGAAAAAAAAAGGAGAGAAAAAAAAAACACAAAAAAACATTAAAAGACACGCAGTGCAGAAAAAAAGAAAAAAAACTTTAAAAGGTTTTATTAACCTTATTTAGGTGTCTGAAATCTGAATACTTAATTCTGATTGGATTCTATATTAATGCTCTGCATGTGAAACACACACACACACAAAGTGTTGATTATAGCATCATATTTAGATCTATGGCATTACATTTAGATTGTGGCATGAAAGGTTGCAGTGATGAGCATTGTACCCGATCAGACATGTTGAGCTCATGAATGCTGTGACCTCATCATTGCAATTCAATTTCTGCACACTCACGAATGCTTTCATCATAACTAACAGTGCAAACACAATGCAAAAAAGAGATTCTTTGATTATACTGGGAGTTTTGCAAGAGTCCAGACTCCAGTCTCTGATAGACTCGCACTGTTTGATTGACAGCTTCAGCGATTGTAGAGGGAGCGTTCTTTGATTGGTTTCTATATATATAATTTAATCATTGTTTAAATAACTAAAGGTTTGAGCTTTCCTGTAGCTCAAACAATAAGAGCGTGGTGTTAGCAACGCCAAGGTCATGGGTTTGATTCCCAGGGAAAGCAAGAATGTGTACCTTGAATGCAATGTAAGTCGCTTTGGATAAAAGCGTCTGCCAAATGCATAAATGTATAAATGTAAATGTAAATATTTTCATCCTACTAAGAGAAACAATGTGAAGTTGAGCGCTTAGTCACTGGTTTGATTTACTGACACAGTCAAAGAACATCTGACTGTACATGAATCATTACACATCAGAAATCACTGGTCACAGATCAGGCATTGGAATTTAAGCGGTTACTTAACACGTGTTGTCTCATTGCCTGTGCCGAAACTGCGTCTGATTTACCAAAGAGAAATGTACAGAATACAAATAAATAAAGCTCAACTGAGACATTCACATTGTTGAAAATAAATAAGCACATTTCTAGCATTAGGATCCTTTGGAAGGTAATGTTATTTGTAGTCCATCCTGTATCGCACTCCTCTCACCAACACACCAGTGGGCGGGGCCAAAGTTGCAATGATGAAGTAGGCGCTAATTTTCATCTGCAAAGGCGGTCTTTCACCATCTATTATGTAGGCACATTCCACAATGAGTCGTTCTCTGGGCTTGGTTACAATAAAAGCTGTTTTCAGTTCTGAAACTTACATGATATTCTTATATGATGACCTCTTATATGTCCAAAGCTCAAGGAAAATTTTATTTCTCAGTTCATGACCCTTTTAAAGAGTGCAGAATGCTAGATCTAATGAGCCGTAACTGACAAAAATAACCGAAGATGATTCTTAGCCTTCCAGTCAAATTTTGTGCTGGAAACATCAATAACAGCTTTAACATATCAGTGTTGGCAAGTGACCACGGTATATGCGGAATAATCCACGGCTAGCTGTGCATTAAACAATTTTAAGGAACTTTGCTGCATGCTGGGTGGTTCTTATGCCTTTATGTCATGCATTAAAATAATTTATACACACCTAGCTGATACCTGCTGCTATTCCTAACTTTTAAACGTTATACACAAAGAAATGAGCAACATAAGAAAATTTAAAAAAAAGTTGAACCTTCAGTATTACCATTGGGTTTATCATGTAGTTCCTTGGTGAGTGCTGATTTGCAGACATGATCCATGAGCTTCAGAAGGTCCGGCCAGCGTTTTCCTCTGAAGCAGGTTTGGACGTGCCCCAGGAAGGTCAGGTTCTGTTTCCGTGAGTATGTCTGAGAGAAGAGGTCCTCAAACGCTTCCCGCAGGGGCAAAAGAATGAGCTTATGGTCCACTGGTTTATACCTTCAATCATCACAGATCAAGGTCAGCAATAAACCAAGAGCTTCCAGCACATTTGTACTTTACATATATCAAATCCTGAATCACTCTTGTCTACTCACCCTCCTAGTAGGTCAGCTGTATCACTCTGTTGGTTCATGTTGACCACTCGGAGTTTGTGTCCTGTAAGAGAACAGCAGAGCAGGAAATGAGAAATTATGCACAATGTTAAACCTAATTGCTCAGTATAGTTTAGGTGTGTTACCTGTCATTCCCGCCAGGTACTGCACAGTAGAGGTCTTCCCTGTGCCCGTCTCGCCGACCAACAGGACAGGCTCCCCTTTAGTGACACACACCGAGAGCTGCTCCAAAAGTACTGAGGACGGCCGTGTGGCAGCAAATGTTTGTCTGTCTCTGTGGGGCAGATACACATCAAATATGTTGGCTACGACCAGTGTTATTTTAGTATTATTAACTATATAGCACATCTCAACTGCTTTATTGCATATATGGAAAATGCTAAACGTAAACTATTATCTCCCAGCTCTAATCTGCTAAATGCCACTATAAGGCATGAAAATATTAAGATATTATAAACATTAACATCATGATTTCATGTGAAGCTGCTTTGAATGTGTATTGTGCAAAGTGCTCTATAAATAAATTTGACTCGACTTTATACACTATATATTTATCAGTGGTGTAAACTACTTGAGTAAATGTAATTAGTTACTGTAGTTACGTTTCTTTAAGTATTCTAATATCAAAGATATTAGCAACTTTTTCTGCAGCAGTTTATATCTTTATATCTGCTACAAAAGAAGCAATATCGCCATCTACAAGGCATTGAAGGTATCTTGTGTGTTTTGCCCTTACCCAAACTTTTACGAATGCATTAGCAGGTAGTTGTTGAATCGCAGGTGATTTATGAGCACGTCCAGCGCGAATAGGATTTGCCTACTTTTGGTAGTTTACTTATGGACTTAAGCACTTAGCATGAGCTTAACTGAGACTTGAGTGTTTGTAGAGGTTTAAGAGGTTGTTGTGTTGATTTGCCTTTATTTTTATATTTTCATTTTAGTTTAAAGTTAATAATTTTGTTATTGTCATTTTTATAATATATTTATAAAACATTTTAACAATTATTTCAATGAACAAAAAACTATTTTAAATAGTTTTAGTTTTTTTACAATACCAACACTGGCTAAAACCAAAGATATTTTAAAAGAAATTGTACAACACAGATCTCTCTGAGAAGACTTCCAATAATTCTAATAGTCACTATCCTTAAATCCAAGTGTTCATACGCATCATGATCAATGAAGGAATCTCTTCCTCTGGTATGCTCAAGGCTGTATTCCCGGTCTTAAACAGCACAGTTACCAATCAATGTTGACTCAATTTCTCAGCGGGGTGCCGTCCACACAGGGGGACAGTGTAGCACAGTTACCATTTGTAACAGAGTAGATTGAAAGGGGAACTGCCAGACAGGGACTGAGAGACAGACTAATGGGGATGGCTAAGTTTACGCTCTGATAATGCAAACTCACATGCTCAGCCACACAGCGTTGCTCTGCTTGCGGAGTAACGTTGCACGGCCCACCGTCACCTCCAACTCCGTCACAGTGATCGCAGGCAGGTACATCTGGCAAAAGTGCTGGGCCTGAAATTTCACATTGACAATATTAGAGCAGGTTATGAAGTGAACTATGATTTTACTATGAATTTACTCAAAATATTATGAAGAAATATAACAGAGTGCTTTTTGCCATTACTGTAATATTGCACACTGTTTGACCAATGACTGGTCAAAGTCATTTATGAATGCATCCAACACTGTACACAAGTTCTCAAAACAAGCAATGGAATATTTTAGAGCAAAACAAAATTAGAAAATGTATATTAACTACAGCAATTTCTATGACCTTTTCAGGATTTTTAGGATTTTACTTATTTTAGTTTTCCAGACCTGGAAATCACAAGCGTAAATGGCTCGTTTCCACTAAGCGGTACAGTACAGTACGATTCGGGATGGTAAACCCTGATCCGGCTTAGGTTTCCACCACCAACAGTACCCTTAATGGATAGGCGTGGTGTATGCAGGAAAGTAGCGATCAACGTCATTATCGCGCGAAAAAGTAAACAACAATAGAGGACATACAGCAGATCTTGTTCTTCCTTTTCGGCATATGGCTGTTTGTCACAAGACAAACAAAATATCGTGTTTGCAATGGTATTGTGTTTCAACTGTATATTAAAAAAAAAATGACACCTCTTATGCTCTTATTCTCCTTGTAGCACACACAAGTGACTCTGTCAACCAATCAACCTCCTGCAGCGAGTCTAGCTCCATCCTTCAGGTACCGGACTACTGTGCTAGTAGGTACCCCAATGGAAGGGTCCCAAAAAAGTGGTATGCTACGGTTTCTGTATTTTGGTACCATTCACAACTTCTAACAATCGAAACGGAAATAATTGCGTACTGTACTGTACCGTACCACTCAGTGGAAACGAGCCATAAAAGCTCACAGGCAACTGCAAAACTCCCAGTTATTTCCAGGTTTTCCATGGCCATGTAAGAGTTTGTGTCAGTAAAGAGATAAAAGTGGCACCTTCTCTCTGGATATGTTGAGCTTGCTGCCAATGATCTCTGCCATCTTGAGTCTGCTCTCAGATTTGGAGAGCATGGCAGTGAAGCAGTCCAGAGCCTAAGAAAAAAAAAACACATTCAACTTCAAACGCACACATTTTTATTTATTTATTATATAAACATTTTATTAATAATATGATCCAACAAACAAAATAATGATAGTGACAGATTAATGCTGGTAACTACAGCCACTCACCTCCAGAAACACATTCTGTGCTGTGGAAGAGCAAGAGCTGTCAAAATTTAAGCAGATTCTCTCGCACCATTTCAGCAAGTCCCTGTGTTTATAAGTAAAAAGAAAGAAAGAAGCAGCTTTACTACCAAGCATTTACCAACACAACATGTATGCAAAGTAACTTGAGAATTCACATTTATTCAGATAATTTACAACCAGAAATATCAAATTATTTATTCATATTTAAAGTACTATTCAAAAGATTTTTAAGAAATTAATACTTTTATTCAGCGAGGATGTATTAAATTGATAAAAAGTAACAGTAGGAGACATAAATAACAAAAGAAATTATATTTTAAATGAATGTTGTTTTGAACTTTCTATTCTATTAGCTTTGCCAATCATAGGAACAAATTATATATATATATTAAAAGTTAGCTTAAAGTGTAATATTTCACAACATTTATACTGTATTTTCTTTTTATACTTCCAATTTAAATTACACTGGCCAAAACATTGTTATGGGGCATGACCGCAGGCAGACTGGCTGCTCAAATAGTTTTTCACCCAGAGTCTCTACAAAGACCCTCACGCCAGTGGGGGATTGAGGAAGGAAGTGGACGTGTATTGATTGGTAACAGCAGGGTCTCCACACCATTGAACCTCTCCTGACAGAGCAGCCCTCTATATGACACACTTTCAGAGATTTAAAATGGTGGCATATTCATCACTACCCATTTCATTTAATATTAACACTGGCAAATGCTGCTCCTTACTAGAAAACCAAAATAAAAAGCTGAAAACAAAATAATTTAAAAAGTAAAATTTGTCGAACCTCACCATGCTTTGATTATGTACAGAGAAAAAAAAAAATCATTAAAATCCTCAACCCTCTACAAGACGGGTATGACACTGTATGTCAGTGTGTGGTGTCTATTATACAAAGCTAGTTACATAAATGATTTGCCCTGGCTCGAATTTCACACTGCGTCTCTGGCTGGGGTTCAACAGAGGGGACGGAGAGATCGATGCGTCATTGACTGCAGCAGGATCCAGTGGAAAGCTGATGAACAGCCTGAGGCCCAACTACACAATGGACACAGACTGATACATCACAACTCTGTGCGAATGCAACGATGGAGTAAGGGTTTTACTGTAGTGTCATTGCTTTATTTGAACTGTTTGTTACATGGAGAGGTCTGAAATGAAACTCATCATTTATTGATGAGTCTATGGTGTTCTTTATTTGATGCAGAGATATTAGTAAATGCCCATGGGCATCATAAAACAAACTGTACAAATAAAGGTCTGACATGATGTTTAACTATTCAGAGAATGGTTCAAATGGCCATGAAATGGTTCAGAAACCTGCAGTGTATCTTTTGTATTAGTATATTATATAATTTTTACATTAAAATATTTTTATAACTGCAATAATAATTTTGAATATTTTCTCATGTATTAATTTTTTTGATGATGTTACCTCAGTGAGAGGCCTCTGCCCTCCAGTGATTTGATGTTTTCATCTGATATGCTCTGGGCTGCACTAGGACCCTGAGGGCTGGATCTGATCTGATGTCGGTCTCCCGTTAGCTGGCAGTATATGTCCAAAAGACGCTCCACCACCACTGCCAGGTTAGGGTACCTCTTTAATAGGACCTGGACAGAGAGAAAGAAATTAGAGACTGAATATCAATAGAAAAATGTTATCAGGATCTAGAAAAAAAAAATGCATTTCATTGTAATGGAACAGCTTGCCTGTTTAAGTTCCTCTCTGCTCATGTTTCCGATCTGCAGTTTACTCCAGTATTTGTCCAGAAGTGCAGCATTTGTACTCTGCGGTCGATGCCAAGCTCCTCCGCTGTAAAACGTCCTAAATATAATGATTTTAATAGTTTAGTTTAGAAATAATTCTTATATTTTATATATAAGTTCATTTAACACGTCTCAACTCATTTAAGACTGTGGTTAACGAGTATACTTTTTGGCATGTTTTTGTCCGTTCAGGATAACAGAAAAAATGGATGCTGCGTTAACTGCGTTAGAAAACTGAAAACATTAATCACGTGCGTTAACGCACTAATTTTGACAGGAAACACACAAAAGGACAAAATATCTTACCTTCGTGTTGCAAAAAACTGGAATGCTGGGGCCATCTGAATACAGTCTTCACGTCCTGGAATTGTCAATTTCTTATTCTCCATAAGAGGGAGCAGAACTGATATCTACAGAGCAAATTACATGTGCATGATTAAAGGTGGGCTGATCTTATAAATATGAATTATACCACTCACCAAAAAAAAGATTAAAAAAAAGAATAATAATTATATACATATAATATTTCAATGACATTTTCAATGGAAAAAAGCATTGTTTTGTTTATTGTCTAATAGACTGTAATTCTGCACCATGATTATTTGTAGTTGTGGACTGCTACAAGCTCGCCAGTGTAGCAAAATACAACAAATGCTACAGATCTGCCCACACTTTATGGACTTCTACAGTCCTTAGAGAAACTGTATGTTTTCCATGTTTTTGTGGATTTGCCACCCACCACGTCCAAAGGAGCATGATCAATGTCCTCCAGCAGAATCCAATAACCTTTTGAGACCGCCTGGGTCAGGGAACCTGGCTGCCACACAAACTTTCCAGGAACATCTGTACAGCGGTACATACCCAGCAACATCTACAGAAAATAGAGGCATGAAAATAAATAATAAGTGCTTAACAGCAGGTAAGTTAAAAATATGGTAAAACTAGAAGCAGCAGAGTGAAAACGATGGAAAGAATATTCAAACATGCCAAAGTCAGGCAAATCTCACCTTACTGTCAGTCTGATCTCCGAGCTGAACTTTAAGGATGTCAGGGGCTTTATCATGACCAGTGACAGCAGCTAGATATTCAACAAGAGCAGTTTTTCCACATCCAATTGGCCCCTCCAAAAGAATAGGTTTCTGGGATGCCACAGCCATGGCAAGTCGCCGTAGATTTTGACACGTTGAATCCACCAGCACCAAATTCCTTAAACTTGTCTGATAATGACAGATGTACTGACATTACAACACATACAATATTCTCCCACAATACATTAATAGAGGTATTGGGGGAAGGGTATATATTTATTAGGTTTGCTGCGATCAGCCACAACACCAGTTACACCACTTGCCCACCGCTGCACCGCCCCCACCAACCCCATTTTATAGTAATACAAATAATTTAGTTCAGTTAGAGAAGACACTACAATTAAGAAATACTTAAGGGCCTATTTGGCAATATTTTCCTATAGCTAGTGTTTTCAGTTCATTCCTATGGAAGATCAATTTAAATAGAAATTAGGATTAATCGCTCGCTCTGCACTGTTATGAATTTTACTTTTGCTTTTGAATTAGCGATTTAAACCACCCCCCAACGGGTTGTCATATTTCTTGCCTGTTCATCCTGTCGAGGTGTCCGTCGTGGTAGGATCACACCACACACCACAGTAACGCTCTGCGTCAGGTCTTCTGTCACCACCTGACCGCGGGTGACCTTATTAATCCTGTCTTTTCGCCATATCGCTGAGCCCTGATTGGCCAAAACCAGAGTCTTTTCTACTTCCAGCTGCTGTGTCTCCTCAAGTGATCTATAAAGACGTGATATTGTCATTTTGTTTCAATAATGAACAATTCAAAAAAATCCCCTTAAAATAAAAGATATTCAAACTTACTTCATTTTCAAATGCTGAATCTCTTCACTTGAAAGGACTTTCCTCAAAAATATTGTTTTCTGGTTGTCTGTCATGTGGGACACCAGGGCAAGGCACTGGGCAGTGTAGCTTAAAAAAAAACACAGAAAAAAAAGAAACTGAGTAGGTACAGGTATAGATCAAGCGTGCCGCACACGTCCTGAAAAATGAAGACAAAGCACCTCGGTGGTTGGTCCCAGTATAGCTCATAATTACTCCATGTGTTCTAATGGACGCGAGACAAACTAAACAATCAAATTACACTATAAATAATTTTTTTCCAAAGATGTTTTGTCATTTTAGGTCGTTTTTAATCACGCTGATGTGAGTTCAAGTGTTCGTTTTTTAAAATAAGTTTGGTTTTAGTTATTTGATGCTATAAAAACGGGGGTGTGACATCATGATTGACAGCATCTCTGAGCAAAGTAATCACTGAGGCACCAACAGACTTTAGCTTTAGCTTTAATTTCTACATTTCCATAACGATGTTTATAAATAATGTTTATTTCACACCAACATAATGAGTTGTTCTAATTCCTGCTCTCTACTGCGCAGACTCCGGTCCCGAGCTCACTACTGTGCAGACGCAGGTCCCAACTCAGCAAAAGATATAAGCGCATATTCGGACATTGGTGGCTTCACTTTTCTACAATTGAAGATAGTGAAGGGGTGTCGTCCATCTTTTTTTTTTTTTTTTTTTACAGTCTATGGTATAGAGCTATAGATTCTGGTGATTTTTGTACTTGTGAGAGCCTGTGACATTACAATACCTTCTGACCATGACGTCACTGGTGAGAAGTTGTGAAACACAGGCACTCCAGTCCCACAGGACGCGGAACTTCTCACAATCGCTTTGGAGGAAGCGGAGGGTGGCCCCCATCAGGTCCCGTAGTTTCATCCGTCTGGGCCCATACTGGATGGAGGCAGCCTCTTCACTGGTGAAGAAGAGCCTCTGAAATACTGGCGGAGAGCTGCTGAAATACCTTGCTGCAAACCTGTGAGAAAACCATTCAAACTTGGTCATGACATACTGGACATTTGTTCTGAAGTGGTAATAACATTATCCGTTACTCATCATCTCATGATTTAAAAAAACAAAACATTCAAATTCAGACCAATTTGCTACAACTTATTTAGACGAATGAATTGGTTTAACAGATTTGAAAGGTTGAAAAGAACCGACTTGAAACTTGCAAGTACTCCCATGACTTTACCAATTGTATTATCTCCACTAATTTTCCATGTTTTAAAGGGGATGTCTAATACCATTTCATGCATTTTTACAGCGTTAAAGAGTTGGATTCTCATGCTAAACATGGCAGAAGTTAAAAAATAAGTAACTCAGTATTTCTGAGCCAAATACAATCCTTCAGGATTTGTACAAGTTCCTGAAAGTTTTTCTCTGTGTGATGTCATAAAGGGAAGAATTCCTTATATGGGCACTTCTCCCAGATGAGCACGTGCGCACATCAACCAGAGCGAGAGCAAGAGCATGCCCATCAGCGAGTTTTGTTCAGGTTACGCCACGCCTCTACGAGCTTGGCATGTTTTTGTAAAGAATCGGTACAGCATATCTGTCTTTTATATATCTGATAAAACTAAAGACTCTTCGGCGATATGAAGGATGCAATACTACGCTATAGGTACTCAGGATTAACATGAGATTGGCAGAAACTGTGGATTGGAAATGATCTGATATTTCCAGGTTTAATGTGTATATATCCTGAAGGATTACTTACGCTTGAGCATCTGGACTGATGTTGAGAAGCTTGCTTAGAGCCACACACAAGCGCTCATGGAGGTCATGATTCAACCTGATGTCGACTTTGATCCTCTCAGCATTCCTCTCCAACAGGTCCAGGATCATTGGTCGTAAGTGACGAGCAATGAGGAGAGTGTATTCCTTCTCCAACAGGAGCTGTGCTAGACATTCCAGTATACACTGCCTGTCCTGCTGGCTCCATATCTACAAGCAGACCAATTCATGCCAGTCAAAATTAACATTTAATGTAATGAAAAATGAGAATAATAATGCCAAAGCATCCCAATGGAATCAGACAAAAATCTAAAAACATCCTGCTGAATAAATAAATTCTATAGATCACTACTTTTTATTGTAATGTCTAATAATTAGGGGTGTAACGATACCCTCATGTCACGATTCGATACATATCACGATACGATATTATTGCGATACTCCAAGACATATGGTAAAAGGTTATCAAAAATGTACTGTTGTACATTGGGGGTGAAACCTAAAGTACAGGACAATGGTGACACCAGAATAAACATATTCATGATTCTGAAGCTGAAAATACTTAATTATTTTAGACGAATATGCATATGCTTGCACTCGGTCACTGACTATATACACATTTCAAATAATTCAGACCACTTTTTACGGAAGCAAAATACATTTGGCATCCTCAGGATCCACAAATATTCCCCATTGCATTACTATACAGTAGTTTAATGTAGTAATGTCACCAAGACTCTGTGAACTTAAACTGTACACAATACAGATGGTCAACATCCACGATACATATTGTTGCATTTTTGCATTGCGATATAGTGACACGATATATTGTTACACCCCTACTACTACTAATTATTATGATGATATTAATAAGCACAGGATGAGTTATAGTATTAATAATATTCTCTGTTAAATTAATGAACGTCTTACAGGAATATTTTATCTTATTAGCAATCATCACATCCTTATTGGAACTACGTGAAACAAAAAATCACATTTATTGTAGTGCATTATATTGGAATCCTATAAGAAAAATTCCCATATGGATACGTTTCAAATTATGACACATATTCAAGCATGCATTTTATAACCTGGTTTATGCTCACATCAATGGTAAGGTAATCTGTGTGTGTCTTATATCTGTCAAAATAATAAACTATGGCAGCAGGTTTTTCAACAACCCAAACTACTGGAACTATGTTGCAACAGGACCAAAATAATCCATCGTGGTGGAAAACAAGACTGGTTTCCAAAAACAATGCACAACACTTAAATATCAGTTATTATTGAAACTAATGAGTTTTAATCATTGTCCCTATACACACACACACACACCCAATGGAGCAGCATGTGTACTACAGAAACGTGGGGCAGTGTGGTGTGACACACACACGTGTTAAACAGATGAAAGCCCCTTATAACGGTCTTATAAAGTGCTCAGACCATGCAGTCTCACCTGTTTTGCGAGGTACTTGCTGAGTTCGTTGTGACTTTTCTCGATATGTCTTGAGATTGCACCCAGAGATGTCAGGCTCAACTCCAGGTTTTCCATTCTATCATTTGTCGCGAATACAGGGATTTCCGACGACGTCTCTGCGGCTGGTAGAGGCTTTAATGTTCCAACTATTCTACGTTATGGGAACCATAAGATTCATCACTCGCGTGGCTGTCCAGGTTGTACACAACACAGCGAGCACGTTCCCATCAGTATTAAAATCCCTGTCCACATGTGAGTAAATGAAGAGCACTTCCGGGTCATTCAACTGTGTGTGTGTCGCTGTGCAGCAAATTCACGTCAAAGAGGTTTCTAAATATGTTATTTTGGGCTGCAATGTTCTTAAGCCTGTGTGTGTGTGTATGTTTGTGTCCTACACAGCTGTATTTAATTTCCATCCTCTTCCATTGTAAATGGATTTCATCAAACGTGGCCAATCGACAACACAGATCTGTGAAACTTTATTTTAGAAACATTTACAAGACGCAAATATAATTGTAATTTTGTCTGTAAGATAACTGTAGCCAAAGTTTGAAATAAAGACAATGGATATTATTCCTATATGGTATATTAAAATAGAATAGATCGCTGCAATCTGTATAATATTTGACAAACAATTAACCATAATAATGACCTTAAAGGAACATTTTCATTTGGATAATTTTATCAAATAATTTTAAATTCCATTATAAACACCTAAAAAGATTGGGGATGAATTTACATACTCTTGTTTATGTATATACAATTTTTGTAAAATACAACAATGTATTTTAATCTTTACTAAATCATATATATATATATATATATATATATATATATATATATATATATATATATATATATATATATATATATATATATACTACCAAATAAATCTAAATGATACAAATAAATAAAATAATAAAAGGCCTTGCTATTCCGCAAAATCTTAAATGTATCAAATAAAGAAACCATTTTAACAGTTTATTTTGTTATTATTATTGTAGACTTTTAACACTCTGAACCAATACATTCTCTTAGCAAAGGAGAGACCGCGGGAAAATGACGCCACTTCCTGTTTGGCGAATCTGTACTGTGAGAGGATGGCGCGGAGCTGGTGGAAATATTCTTCAAGATTTGTTTTAATCGCTGTCTACGAGCAAATTGAAAATTGCTAATTGACTGCAAATGATATTTTAACAGCGCGACAGCACGGGTGTCACATCCTGAACTGCGCTGTTCAGTGTCTGGTCCATCTTACAGCTTTATATCCGCCTGTTGTCGTTTGCTCACTAGCAGAGATACAGGTATTGTTCATATACTTTCATTAAATTTCACTTTGTGCACATACTACTAATGTATTTTGCTTTACTTAATCGTTGTTTGTGTAAAACCCACGATCTTACAGTTGCAAGTATAATTTGTGTTAGACGTATAATGTGTTTCCTGGAAGATTTATTACTTTTTCACCTTCACTGTTAAGTTGATTCTTTTGTATTTTCAGTGTCACATTTAATTTGCATTACTTCAGTTTCTTCAGTAAATGACAGGAAGTGGTGTAGTTGAACTGACACGTGCCCACTGTTGCCACTGTTTTCAGGAACTTGTGCTGTTTTCTGTCTTTCATTAGCTGACTGAAAATGGATGTAATGGATGAACTCTATGGAGATCTTATTGAGAAGCCCTGTGGTAAGACTCTCAGCTCAGCATACGTGCTTTATTTTCACACATTTAACATGTTTTCAGGTAGGATCATCCGTAGAGTACTATTCTGTTGTTATCTATTATCTGTAAGTATCTATCATCTAGTATTTATTGTGGCCTTTATCATTAAATATTATGTATATTAGTGATGCACAATATATCGGCCACCATATCGGTATCGGCTGATATAAGTTCATTTTTAATGTTATCGGCCCAATAAGAAACTTTGGCCGATAAATTATGGCTTATTTCCTTTTGCTGAGACACTTCAGATGCTTGAAATATGATTGGAATCACTCCAAAAAAAGAAAACACACTAAAGTGCAGCACAAGTCTGTCATATAGGCTACGTAAAATTATAATTGTGTCCTTGGGACATGGCTTTTAATGATGAGACTTTTGCTTTTGTAATCAAATATAAAAATTTGGATATAGATTTATCGGCCAATATATCTGTTATCGGCTTTCAAATATTAAGAATTATTGATATCGCCCAAATTTTCATATCAGTGCATCCCTAATGTATATTGATCTTAGATCCACAAGAAACAAAACCGCATTCTTGTCTGTATACATTTAATTTTCAGCAATGTATTGTTCTGCCGTGTCTCTGCAATAATACTTTTAGCGTATTCTTGATTTACTAATAATTCCTCAACAATTCCACAAGATCATAAACAACAGCTGCATTTGAAATTTTGAGACCTGGAATGATCACATTAATAACTGGATGCATTTACAACTGGTTACAAACAAAACATACATGTATTGGACAGGTGTATATGCTGGAATTGTTTTGCATTATGACCATATCAGTGTTTGTATTTGATACAGGTTACAATGAGGACTCGGTGGACATTTACTCTGGCCTGGAGAACAGCCCTAAGGGTGATGGGCACAGAGGTGGGTTTCGTTAATGAGTCTTGAATTGAGTACACATTTCATAGTTTTTATGTGTTTACAGTAATTTGTTCATGTATGAGTGTCAGAGAAATAGAATGTTATAATTGTTATTGTCTTTTTTGTTTTATTAGGTGAAGTCAACCCATTCGTTTCCCCACGTACAATGGAATCAATGGATATTTATGAGGAAATTATCAGGGAAGAACAAGAAGAAAAGGAGGCTACTTACAATGAGGTCTTGTAGCCTGAACTCATTGAATATTGGTTTGGTTTTGCTTTAAAAGTGAAAGGGTTATTTCACCCAAAAATGAAAATTGTCATTAATCACTCACCCTCATGTCGTTCCAAACCCGTAAGACCTTCGTTCGTCTTTGGAACACAAATTAAGATATTTTTGATGAAATCCGAGAGCTTTCTGACCCCACACAGCCAGCAACACCACAACCACTTTCAAGGCCCAGAAAGATAGTAAAGACATCGTTAAAATAGTCCATGTGTCTACAGCGGTTCAACCTTAATGTTATGAAGCGACGAGAATACTTTCTGTGTGCAAAAAAACCAAACAAAAATAACTACTTTATTCAACAATCTCTTCTCTTCCGTGTCACTCTCATACGCGATTCACGTAAGCACCACAACGCATGCATGTGGTGCTCAGCCAATAGTGAGCCGACATTCTGCCGTAGAACCCGGAAGCGCTGCACTGTGTGAATAGCGTAAGAGAGTGAAAATGATTGTGGTGTTGCTGTCTGTGTGTATAACATGAGGGTGAGTAATTAATAACAGAAATTTCATTTTTGGGTGAACTAACCCTTTAAGAAATTGACAGAATATTTACACTGTCTCGTTGTACTTATCTTTTATTACAGTTAAAGCAAAAATTTGATGATGCACAAAAACAAGTTAAGGAACTGCTCTTAAAGTTGCAGCTATTGCAGACAAAGGTGTGTTTACAATTTTAACGGTTGTTATAAATTGACGCTTAATGAATACCCCCACAAATTGCTTTGAATAATCAGTCTGTTTTTGTTGTGCTTTTATATTTAAAGAATTCAAGTTTGAGCAGTGAAAACCTACTTCTGAAGAAGAACATTTGTTCTCTCATCAAGACGGCTAGAATGGAGATTGTGCGTAAGGATGAGGAGATTAGCAGGCTCAGCAATAGGTAAAAACTTGATCTCTGGTACTAAGATCAGCAAACAGATGATGAACCCTGGCTTGTGTCAGGATTGAATGGTTTTATGTAAAAGTCAGTTCCCTGTTTTTGTGTGTTACCATCACAGGTCCAGTCGTGGAAGTTATGGTCAAAATTTCCGTCGATCTCAAATAGACAGTGGTCCAGCAAACACAAGGCACAGTTTGAACAATCCTACAAGTTCTGTTTTAGGATCACAAGGTGCTAGACAAGATAATACTATGAATGAAGTAAATCAGCACAAGGACAGAAACGCTGTGACGGATCACTGTGCATATCTGCCAACAACGCCAACTGCAGCACCACAACCATTTGAGGTGCTCCAGAGATGCCCTAGAACTGAACTTGAAAGTCCTCTGAACTGTCAGAATAAATCTGCTGAGACCCTGACTGTCCAACCAGAGAACAGAACATCAGGGAATATAAAATATCCCACCACATCCACAGTGGCAGATGTCTCGAATGCTCCCAAAACAAATAACTCTGGACTGAGAGCTCCTGATACAAGTACTGATTGTCGATTCAGTAGCTTGAAGGAAAATAAGAACTCTTCCTTAAAACATATAGACAAGCTAGAAAAAACACCGAATTGCACAAGCCGGGACAAAAATTGTAACTCGAAGGTTAAGGATGTGTCACCAATGTCTCAGAGAAAAGTGGACTGCAACTCAAGCAAGTCAGGAAGAACTGAAAAAGAGCTTGCAAAAGATAGTTCTGTGTCTAGCGAAAACCGAAATCAGCAGCCTGAGGTTCCAGTCGTTTTTAAAAGTTCAGAACAATCAAAAAGCCCTTCCTCCCAGTCACTTAAAGCCTCGCCATCTGTCTCTTCCCAATCATCCAAAAGTTCAGTTAAGACAGCAGCAGATGTGGAGACACAGAGTCAAGGGCACATGCATAATCAAAATGCAGAGAGAGCTAGCAGAGAAACAAGACACTCTGGCTTGAGAAGTACAGATTGTACTGTGGTGGATGAAGAAAGCCATTCCCAAAACCACAAATGGAAGAAAAGAGATGCAAGTGGCCATGGAAGGAAAGAGGAGAAAAGTTCCAGTGCAGCAAGGAGGAGCAGCAGAACCGAAAGAAGCAGACACCATGAGCAAAAGAGGCCAAAAGAGAGTGAGATGAGTAAAAGAGATGTGGGTAACAACTGCAGTAGTAGTAGTAGTAGCAGAGAAAGAAGCAGCAACAGGTCAGACAGTAGCAAAGCCTATGAGCGAAGGAGTGCAAAGGAGATGGATAATAAAGATGAAGATAAAAGATCTAAGAAACCAGTTGATGCCCTAGACAGTAGGCAAGCTTTTTCTTCTCCCAGACGTGATTCTCAACGAAAGGATGTTTATAAGGGGAAATCATCAAGCAGAATCGATGAGCCATCATCCAAAAGCAAACGGCCTCATTGCTATGATAAATCTAGAACGACGGAGGATTTAAAATGCCCTGTCAAAAATGGAAGTTCTGAAAAGAACTGTTTTGAAGACAAGGGTATAGTCAAGGACAGAGAAAGAAAAAGAGGTGGTCATTTGGAAACGCATAGGGTACAGAAGCATGGAGAAACAAAAAAATTTCTTACCAAAGATGCCAGAAAGAACTCCCATAAAAAGCACAAAACTGTCAGAAAAGGTCAAGATAGTGAGGATGGGAAGGACAAACATCTTGAATCTGTTCATGCAGAGTCATCATCAGTGGTAGATGTCAGCGTCAATCCCTGCCAAACTTCTGAGGATAATAGTCCAGACAGAAAACTGAGTTTCATGGAGACATTGAACCTCACCCTATCGCCTCTTAAAAAACAGAAGCAGTCCTCTGATCCCACAGAAGCCACTGGAGCATCATCTGAAGATGCCTCATCACATAACAGCAGATTATCCGACGCTGTGGAGGAATTCTACATCATAGATGAATTGAAGAACAGCCAGCACAGCAATGACGAAATAGTTAAGAAGCCTGAGGCCACGACTGCAGGTGAAAAAGACCTTACCAGTTCTTGCAAACAATCTGGACAAGTTGTTGATCTCTTCACAGCTGTAGCCTCTGAGAAGCCCTCAGCAGAACAAACAGACATGGAGGTACAAGAAGAGAATGCCACTGAAAGTCAAGAGGTTGTGGACAAAGTGCCATCAATTGATAAAATCTCAGAGGAGGAAGAAGGCAAGACTTCAGATTGCAATGTGTTAGACAAAGATTCATTATCAAAATTAACCCTTACTAGAGAGTCTCCAAATCGTGTCTGTGAGAACGACACCGAAGACTCTCTGAGAATTATAAATAATGCTGATGTCTCGATCACTTTGCCCTCTGAAATATCAGAAGTGGTAGTTTCAGATAATACTCCTGATTCAATAGTTGGTGGTTGTCAGCAAAAAGACTGTATTGCCACTTTGTCTGAGGAGACTTCTCGCATGGAAATCTCACATGGAAATCCTCAGGCCAAGTCTCAAGATTTACTATCAGCATCAAATTGGATTTTTAAAGATGATGTATCATGCTCTGATAAGGCACAAAGTTTTCCTAATATTAATTCTTCTAGAAGTTCTGTCAACATGGAAATTTCATCTAGTACAATTACTGCAGCTCTAGATGACCCAAGCAAAGTTATTTGTGGTGTTGAACAAGTGGGTACTTCAAAACAGGACAATAAGAGAGCAGAGGAAACGCTTGAAAATTCAAAATCAATTAAAACACAGCACACATCTGAAAAGTCCCATCAAAGTCCATTATGGAGTCAGAACACTATGGCTCCAAATGATGGCAGCATTGTTGTAGAGGATACCATGTCGTCTCCGCAACCTGGTTTCTTAGAGCCAGATTCCACAGAAAGAGAAGAACAGAACACACAGTCATTGAACCCTGTTGTTTGTTGCCATGATGAAGACTCCATGATGCTTACCCTGAGGAACATCAGAGTTATTCCAGAGCTCATCAGCCCTCTCACAAGCCCAGTCCGTCAGGTGCAAAAAACACAGCCTCAGCGTGCTGAGAAGCAACCACATGTCAAAAGTCTTAGCAAAGGTATGTGTTGTTGTTTTTTGTTGATAGTATTGCTTTAACATTGCAACCCCCGGATTCACAGACAAGGCTAGTCCCAACTTGCACTGACATATCTTAAAATATGTCAGTGCCATTGTTTTGTCTCAAGATGCACATCAAAAATGTTTTTTTCTAGGGCACGTTTATGAAATCTACTTAAATGCCCTAATTGAACTATTGCCTGATCCTGGCTTAGTCTAAGCCCTGTCTGTGAAACCGAGCCTATGTTTACCATAATTGCCAAAAATGGCACTAATTATCCCATGGAACATTTGATTTGAATTGCTTGTTTGTGTGACTTAAGCAATAATTGGCCCAACAGGTTTAAGTGTACATCTTGCTAATTTTTTTTTTTTTTCTTTTCAAGATCTCTCAGCTGTGAAAACTAGCAGTGATAAGGATGAAGTAAATATGGAAATGAACAAGGAGAATAAGTCACCTGACTCTTCTGTCACAGCTTCTTCCAACAAAGGGACAAAGGATGCCCTCTCTGCTCCTGGAACTGAGGAAGATGAGCTGGAGGATGGTGAGATAGTTAGTGAGAGTGAAGAAGAGGGACCTTTGTTTATCCAGACTCCTCCAAGAGAAAAGGAAAAACCAGCCTCAGGGACTCCAAGTCCAAAGCTACCTGCAGTTCGGAAAAGAGTGTCCCAAAAGAAATCTTGTGCCTCTGCTAAATATTCAGAACCAAACAAGTGTTCAAAGTCATCTGCTTCTAACGACAGTCCCACCTCAAGTAAGAGACGCTTTAAAACTGTCAGCCCACCATTGAAAGCAGCGGTCTATACGCTAGATGGATTTATGGACATGTTAGGATCTATTCGAGTTGAGTTGAGGAAAAAGTACATGAAGCTTCAGAAAAATGTCACTAAGACTGCATTCTGCTGTATAGTGGATATGTCTCATGCCTCTTTTACAGAATTTATCAATGCAGTTGACTTGGATAAATTGTGTTGCCAAGGTAATGACATTAAAGTTACACTTAATAAGATTATTTCGTCAATCATGAGCAAGGTCACCAAGAATGGCATCGTCAATCGTATCTTTGAGCAGAGAGCTGGAGACCTCAAGCAGAAGTTGTGGACATTTGTGGATGGGCAGTTTGATTTCCTGTTCAAGGAACTGAAGACAGCACTCAAAAGTGAGTCTGAGCCATCCAAGAATGCATCAAATGAAAATAAAAATGCAACCCTTAAAAGAAAAGAGGTTGAAAGTGAGGTGGTAGAAAAAGGACCTTTTAGCACACCTGGGCCTCTTCACAGGGCCAAGAAATCAAAAGTTGACACAGGAAATTTTGTCAGAGAGGCCCTTCCAAATAATCTGCCTCATAGGGGCCTTGGGAGCAGAGGTAAAAACATAAAAGCTGTCATGAATAAAGACGATCAGCTGGCAAAGGTGACAACATCACACCATCTTCCTTCTTCATCCTCTGAAAGGTCTTTCCACGAAGGTACCTCAGAATCTGACAATAGAATCTCTTCCTATGTCCGACGTCTCTCGCATAATGGATCGATTCAAGATAAGTCAGACTTTGAAATTCTAACTGAGCAGCAGACATCAAGCTTAACCTTCAACTTGGTCTCTGACTCTCAAATGGGAGAGATATTCAAGTGTCTTCTGCAAGGGTCTGATTTGCTTGAATCCAGTGTGCCTGTTGGTGACAATACAAGTTGGCCACTCAGCACACCTCGAAAAGAAGGACTTCCAGGGGATAGTTTGATTGGGATTATGACCCCTAACAAGGCAACCCCATCTAAATTCATCACATCCTGGTCTTCCATTTCCCCCTACAAGTTTGCTTCAAACAGCAAAATGCTGGTAGACCCAGCAATTCTCGATGAAAGCTGTTTGTTAGAAGTTCCCTCTAATTCTGAACCATGTCATCTTCCTGTTCAGTCAAATGTAATCTCTCAAAGATCCTTCTCTATCTTGTCGGAAGATCTAGCAGTGTCCCTTACCATTCCCTCACCATTAAAGTCTGATAGTCACTTAAGTTTCTTGCATCCTGGAACTGGACAGCCATTGTCTGCCCCAAACAGTGTCCTCAGTGCCCATTATAGTGAAGACGCTCTTCTTGATGGAGAAGATGCGACTGAACAGGACATCCACCTTTCTCTAGACACCGACAACTCCAGTTGCGGGTCGAGTCCCAGCAGGACATGGGAGGGCTCTGATCCATCCGGATTCCAATTCCAACCCAATTTACAAATGCAGGCTGTGGTAATGGAGAGGTCAAATGATCATTTCATTGTGCGAATAAGACGAACATCTACTGGCCCAATTGAAAGTAAGCAAAATGAAGGGAGAGCAGTACCAGCGTTAGCTGAATGTCCAGAGCCTAAGCCTAATCTTGCTGTGACCCATGAAAACTTGGGTCCTGCACCTGGAGAGATGTTGAACAAAAGCCCAACCAATGTTAACATGTCATGTCACATTTCAGATAAATCAATAGGAGCTCAACCGTCAAGCCAAAAATCCTCACCTGAAGGTGCTTGTGATGGCGACAACTTGTTCTGCAACAATGCTGAGTCTGTTTCCAAAAAAGCATGCATTACTGCTCCTGAGGAAAGCAGTGCAACAGAGATTGAAACATCAGAGATGTCAGGAAATGTAAGGAACACAACACAGAGCCCAAGTGCACCAAAATCTAAATCCGAGAGGGTGTCAAAGAAACGCAAAAAGCACCAATCGGAGCCAAAAGCAAAGCACTCAAAGGTAGAGAAATCTCAAGATAGACATTCCAAGTCCAGGCATAAGAAAAGGTCAAAATCCTCCAAAGAAAAGGGCTCAAAAACTGCAATACCCCAGGTGTCCCCTAGCAGCCTGTCTGCTAAGAATGTAATCAGGAAGAAAGGGGAAGTGGTGGTGACATGGACCAGGTGAGTTGAAAGTATTTCCACTTTTTTTTTGTTATTAACTCTGTGGGCATGTTTTAAACTTAAATTTAAGAAACCAATAAAAAAAGCTTATGTATTTTGAAGGGATGAAGATCGGGACATACTCGTCGAGCTTAAAATGAAGGGGACTTCACCCAAGACATTTGCTGCTCTGTCGAAAAGGTTGAAGAAGTCAACAGAGCAGGTATGCTTAATTGTTTTCTCTTGAATATTACTTCAGCTAACTGCTTTGTCATAAACTAATGATTGCTGTTCTTTGACAGATTGAGGAGCGGTTCTCTCAATTAATGAAGCTATTCAAGAAGAAAGAGAAAATGGAGAATTGATCGAACAAGAACGAAATTGAACAGAACAAAGTAGTCTATGGAGATTTCAGTGTTTGCATCAGCATCAAATGGCAGAAATATATGAAAATCAGTGTATTATATCTGTTAATTGTCCATCTGTTTGAAAAAGCACTTGAAGTTGTAACTCACCAAAAGTTCTGCAGTAAATCGTATGCAGTTGGCTTTAAGTGTTCTCAAATTCATAATTACTGCAGAACAGACACCAATGAGGCAACGTTTTGAAGAATTTATTACCTAGAGAAACATTTGCAGTGTGGTCTTTACATTAATCTGTGTCAAGGACATAAACGCACAACCAAGTAGAGACGTGAGGCTTCATAGTATTTTCAGTGCATAAAGCCCTGTATGATGCCTTATAATTTACTTTTACTTTTCATTATTTTGGCAAGTTGGTCATTGCATAAAAACACAACAACTGTAGTACTTCGTGCAATGAAACTACCAAGTATTTAAAGGACATCATTAACTTGTATTACAAGTTGACTTTTGTGGTATTTGCAATGCCTTTTAAACCTACCTCTGAACTACAAATGCTTTTAAAATCTTTAACCTAAATGCTTATAGGTGTGAGTTTTGTTCGCTTATCTTTTTTTCTTCCTTTTGGTGAATGAGGTTGGTGTCGGCTCTTAATGTAGAGATGGAAAAGATTAGTATTATTTTTATTTTTTTGGTCTGCAATTGTCAGGATTTGAATTTTCAATCTTTTTTCCATTAGTCATCCTGAAAATGTTTAGATTTTCTTATTGATGACTTAAGAGTACCTTTGTTTTGTTTTTTGTAGGTAATAAATGAGGGAGTGTTCCCTTGTGTATATATTTGTAAAGTTGAACTGAACAAAGATTTTTCTATGTTTGATTATTTTTAAAACTATTTTTATGTTTTTCTCAAAGAGAAACCTAGATGTGGGAAAAATACCTTGTATGTTGTTTGGAAATAAATTTTGTAAATATTTGTAGCAAGTTCTGACAAATCTTTCAACCTTTTGAAATAAATCTTATTTATGAAATCTAATGGCACATTTCTTTTGAGATGAATATTCCAAACGGCATCTAAGGCTTTTGGTTCTAAGCTCTTATCTAGGATTAGACCATTCAAAATAATTTACCATATCACAGGATTATATATACTGTCTAACCAATTTGATATAAAATAACAAAATGGGAAACAAAAGATGTTTGTTTTTTCTGTTTGAGCAATTACAATTAACCAACTGGTGTCAATGTGATTTTTAGCTGATGTATAGTCACTTCCTCTCAATAATATATTACCGTCACCAGTTTTAGGTTTACTTTTGTAGTTTGTATCACAGGGGGTATAAATCCAGTGATCCACTGAACAATTCACAGCTCACTGACAATACTATGGTCCAGGCAGAAGTGAGATATTTAGGTCACAGTCTGGCAGCTGTTAACCTTACTTCACCTCTGAAATCAGTGTTGCCAAGGTTGCCACGGGTTTCCTGTGAAATTGGGTTACTTTTACACTGTTGCCTCAGGTTGTTTTTTTAGTCCGCATATTGAAGCGGACCCCTGAAAACCAGAACTCGATTTGTACCCTGACTGAGCAAGTTTTGGCTGTGATTGGGCAGGTTTTGAATACAAGGTGGCTGGATTTGTTACGCACACCTGGCAACCCTGTCTGGAATCTAGATTTAAGTTCTGTTCACACTGAAGTAACCTAAATGACTTGAGTGTGCCAGTACAAAATCTACATCCATTTACATCTAGCTTAAAATCTTTAGGTTTTTGAACATACACAGTAAAACATTTTTAAATAAACTAAAATAACACATTATAAAATGTGAAGATAAATACTGTAAATGATCTTCAGCAGCAGGCTTTTATTAAATCTGCACCTAGTGGAGCGAATGCAATCATTAAAGTCCACAGTTAATTACATATCTATCCGCACTAATCTATTAACAGCTGGCTTACATTCTTGAAGGTGGTTTTCAGCTTCTCTCTTGTTACATCACCCTCAGACTGGCCAAAAATAGCCCTTCAAGCGTTTGACTAAAATCAGACATGACACATTGATCATCATGCCTCGTCTAGACACAAGTGCTATATGTTCAGAGCGGAATCTGGCTTATTGCTTACTGAATACTGCACAGTACACACGGTACATACTATTTCTTTTATTAAGAATTAGTGAAACAGTATGTATTATGCAACAATAAATGATAGTCACATGAACTCATTATAGTGCATGTGAGTGCAATTTTGCAAATTTAATGTTACTATTTTGGAAATCCGGCAAAATGAGTCAATATAAAGATGCTTAAAAATTGCAGCTATAGTTATTTCCAGTTAATTTGTCACACTGGAATGGAAAGTCAAGTCAAACACATTGCATTATGGGATACATTATTTCATGCTTTATAGGCTATTGCACATTTTGGCCTTAGCAGTCCATCTGTGCATGTTGAAAATGGGCATACTGGTTGCTGTATACATACTTTATACTATAATAGTAAGAGCAGTGTGTCACATGCTATTCCAAACACAGATGTTTTAACTGCATTAACATTAAGAGAATGTTGGGTGTGTAATTACCTGAACATATACACGTTGGCACATTTCCACACAAGCTATGGGGTATTTTGGGATTGTATGTTCCCCCTGAACTGCCCTCAACAGTTGTGATGCAATTTAGCCCCCTCAGGGTGCCGTCCAGCGTACAGATCGATAGCAGCATTGTATGAGTTCAATGCACAGAGAAACTGGACTTCATTCAACAAAGCGAGGTCCACAGAGGAGTACTAATTACTCCCACGAGGATGAAAGGATATGGAGTTGTATTATATTGTTTTTAGTGGGATGAACTGATGCAGCAAGTGTTTTGTGAATACCACTAAAATGTAAGTTTTTTATCTATCTATCTATCTATCTATCTATCTATCTATCTATCTATCTATCTATCTATCTATCTATCTATCTATCTATCTATCTATCTATCTATCTATCTATCTATCTATCTATCTATCTATCTATCTATCTATCTATCTATCTCATAAACAATACTTTTGTCCTAGTAATGTATAACCTTCACTCTTTCAGTTTTAGGCCATGTGAAAATGGGAGATTGGAACTTGCTAGGGAGTATCTTGGAGGAGGTTCACGTTCACTCCACCATTGTGGGCAAAATCTGGCTCACCATTCTTTTTATTTTCCGTATGCTCGTGCTCGGGGTTGCTGCGGAAGACGTGTGGGATGATGAGCAAAGTGAGTTTGTGTGCAACACAGAGCAGCCTGGATGCAAGAATGTCTGCTACGACCAGGCGTTCCCCATATCTCTCATCAGATACTGGGTCTTACAGATCATCTTTGTCTCCTCACCATCTTTGGTGTACATGGGACATGCGCTCTACCGGCTCCGAACGCTGGAGAAGGAGCGCCACAGGAAGAAGGCTCATCTGAAAGTGGAGCTGGAGGAGACGGAGGCTTTGGAGGAGCACAAAAAGATTGAGAAGGAGCTTAAGAAGCTGGAAGAGCAGAAGAAAGTGAGGAAGGCTCCTCTGAGGGGTTCCTTGCTGCGCACATACGTGTTGCATATCTTAACCAGGTCAGTGGTGGAGGTGGGATTCATAGTGGGGCAGTATGTGCTTTATGGCATCGGACTGGCGCCATTATACAAGTGTGAGCGTGACCCCTGCCCCAACAGTGTGGACTGCTTCGTTTCACGGCCAACGGAGAAGAGCATCTTCATGATTTTCATGCTCGTCATTGCAGGGGTGTCCCTGTTCCTCAATCTCCTGGAGATATTCCATCTTGGTGTGAAAAAGATCAAGCAGACCTTATATGGATCCAAGTACAATGGAGATGAAGATAGCATTTGCAGGTCAAAGAAAAATTCCATGGTCCAACAAATATGCATCCTTACAAATTCCTCACCACAAAAACATATGCATTTGACGCACCCTTCCCTCGCAGTGGTGCCAGATGGACAGATGGCAACTTTGCCTTTCTATATGCCAATGGCTGGTCCTCCATCTAGCAACGAGGTGCCAAACGGTGACCCTAATATATCTGAGCAACCGCCCAGGCAAAACCGTCTTCCTAGCCAGCCCGAATTCCAGGCTCTCCAACAGTTGGGAGCCACAGAACGAAGGTCCACTTTAGACAACCGTCCGCACTCATGCAGCAGCGAGGAGTCTGGGCCCAAGGGCTCTGGACCACCCAGAAATGTTGATCAGCTGCCCAGAGCTTCACTCAGAGCCAGTCACATAGAGATACCAGCAGCATTACGGAAGCAGAGCCGCGTCAGCAAAGACTTCAGCGAGGAGAGTGATTCCCCGGACAGCGGGAATTACCCCACTGCCAGGAAAGCCAGCTTTATGTCACGGGGGCTTTCGGAGAGCACGTCTGATAGTCCAGACTCCAAGACTGGATCGGACACGGAGGCCAACCGTATAGCTCAAGGGGAGAGTCCAGCTATAACACCACCCCCTGCCAGTGGACGCAGAATGTCAATGGTGAGTAGGGGAACATATAATCCACTCTCCACTTGTTAAGTCAAAGCAAATACTGTTTCTGGGCTCAAGCCTCTGCTCCATTTCAAGTTAGAAAAAAACGAAATCATGAAAATGTTTATTTTTCTCAAAGAAACAAACAAACAAAAAAAGCTCATCATAATGATAATTAAGGACAGTTTCCAAGTTTTTGTTAAATGTTGATAGGTTTACATTAATATATGAAATGTTCTTTCATATATTACTCGTCACTCGTCTTCGACGAATGTTATAGGCCTTTGTTATTTTAGACAAAATAGACAAAAACTGACTAATGAAGTGTAAAACAACTAACACCAACCAAAGTTTGAAACATTTTTTAAAGTTCATTTTTAAGTTCACAGTGTATAGTAGATTTTTAAGTTTGATAGGCTAATGATTCATGCAGTAAATATGAATAATTTCTTTTTTTTTTTTTTTCAGAGCATGATTCTGGAGCTGTCTTCAATCATGAAAAAGTGAACATTTTGGAACTGCCTTCTGGCTTAATTGTCATTGACTCCATAATTACTGCACATTAATTCAGCTGACTTACATACTGTAGTGCTACTCTCAATAAACGCTTTCACAATAATTAGGCCTACTCTTTTATTTTTTTTTGTACAATTTATAGATGGTGGTGATGGCTATCATTGGATATGTTTGAAAAAAGGCGAGATTTAAGGGCTTTTTAATATATACTTCATTTTTGTCTTGATACTGTTGAATTTTAAAAGTAATATTCTATATTATCCAGCCATACGCTTGAGTATTTACAGTTTTGTGTTATACACATAATGGTTTTAACCATTCTGAAGTGAGTGGGTTCAGGCTTAACACAAGAACGTGCCATACTGCCATCTGGTGGGGAATTACATATTATTAAAAATGTTTGACCTTTAACATTAGAATAATGTACAGCAGCTGTTTTTGTTTGAATCTCACGAGATTATAGTATGTTGACCTAATACATGTCTTTTGTCAATGCACTGCCGATCAAAGTTTCTGTTAGTGGCAGCAACATACACATCTATTGACTGACTTCACGCTGACCCAGACCTCATTAACACACACACACACACACACACACACACACACACACACACACACACACACACACACACACACACACACACATATATATATAGATAGAGTCCCCTAGATGCAGTAGGACAGCAATCATGTTTACCGCTGATTCATGAGTACAGCGAGCCAGGCTCACAAAACTATATATAAAAATTGTAAATACAGTGATTATGTTGGATTAATCTGTTCAACAGCTTCAGCGGTTCATCTTGGGTGCATCTGATTCTTCCTCATGAAATGTGGGGTTTTTCTTGTCTATCACTTGACTACAAATATAATGCAAAACAATGTGAAATATTTACTTGAAGTACTGACAAATGTATTAACTTCATAGAATGAATTGAGTAACAGGATGATTTTTCTCACCACAAAATCTTTAATCTTAAAACCCCTCAACAATTTCTTTACGGTTTGTGTGACTGAGTTGACTTATTATGATTGTGACCAAGAAAAATGATAGAAAACTCACCAGAGTGTGAGGCCTTGTACTCAAAACATGTACCTTTGGAAAGAGGACCTTCAGAATGAAGGCTGACTTTGATTTTGCCTGATTTATTTTCATAAATGTCTGATGGTGCTTACAAAATGTAGAAATACAATCTATCATATGGGCAATCTTTGGTCTTATTAATCTATTACCTGTTCCAGAGCAAGGGGGAAATTAAGTTTTATAACTTTATATATATAGGCTATTTATAATCCTGTAGGACCTACAGGATTATAAGGATTATTTTTCAACCCTATTGAAAAAAACAGCATATGCTGGTTAGGTATGTTTTGAAGCATAGCAGCTGGTTTGAGCTGGTTTATGCTGGTCCGTAGTTGGTCATGAGCTGGTTTAAGCTGGTCCTGAGCTGGAGCTAGTTTCTTAGGACCAGCACGTGACCATCTTAAACCAGCTCAAACCAGATGCCATGCTTCAAAACATACCTAACCAGCATATGGTGTTTTTTTCAACAGGGAAAGATAACACTTTCCTTTTTTGTTTTCCAATTCAAACAAATTGGATATGGATATAATATTATGGACATCGACCCGAAGAATGAATGCTGTCAGATGCAGGTAATACACTCGTTTAGTCGATCTCTCTCTTATAATAATACTCTACATAATACAGTAAGCTTCAGTGAAGTGACTCAACCCTTCCTTGCTAGTTCTAACGTGACATTTTAGATTTAGTAACGGATTCTTGGGCTCAACTGTTTAACTGTCAACCTGAGATTTGACTCTCTGGCAGAAGTAAGTAGTTCCACACAAAAGAGTTTTTAAAGACATTTATTTTCTCACTTGTGCCTTTGAACGGTTGTATAAGCGTAATAGAGTGGTGCAGGTATGACATCACTTTGTAGGTTAAAACACGGAAGCGAGTTAGCATTTTAGCACTTCCGGTTCCATTGTCCCGAAGTCAATGGGGCTTTTGAATGGGGTTTTGGTTAAATGGCTGAAATAAGGTCTGTGGTGAACACAAGCTCAATAATAATAATAATAATAATCTTTATTTTATATAGCGCCTTTAAAAAGTGCATCTCAAAGTGCTTTACAAGCGTAAACATATAAAAGACACGATACATGTAACACAGACAAAAAAAAAAACACTTTCACATTTTATTCTACGACATTAAATACATCAGTATTACCTCACTCGTGAAGCTGTTACATGTCTTGAAAAAGGCGGTTGATAACAAGTGGCTAAACGGGACTACAGAGGCTGTCGAGGAGATTAAACGCCATCACACAGAGTAGGTAAGATCAGTCCGCTTTTACAGCCTCATTATTCTTATAATTGTGCTCTTATAAACTATTCTAACGTTCTGGGAAAATGTTTTTAGAAAACTAAAAGAGTTGTCGTAAGCTCAGTGATGGTGACGTTGAAGTCTAGCGACCGTGGTGTAGTTCATTTATAGCCTACCTTTAGCTTTTTACTTCTGGCGACTGCATTTAGGCTTCAAAATTAATAAAAGTTGTGTTTATTTGTGATAATGATCTTGATGGACAAAACGTGTAAGTATCATAAACTTGTGTTGATCACAGAGCTTGTTTTTTGTGATAATCCAAAAGCCAATGGGAAAACCCTATTGGGTTTTTCTGGAGGGAACCGCCAGTTGGCGTACAAAGTGATGTCATACCTGCACCACTCTATATCACACGAGTAGCAGTGCGATATGGCTGTATATCAGCACGGCTGTGATTTGGCTGTAGGCAATATCAGCCATATCGCACTGCTACTTGTGTGATATTGCTCATATATATTGTTGGCACACAATAAAGGCACAAAGTTTATTAAAAAAATAAAAATGGTAGAAAAATGGTTCTTCATACACTTATTCAACAATGAGAGGAGTCAAGCAATCACAACACAATGTACATGATATGTTTCTTTATTTCATAAACAGAAATGGTGTCTAGACAAAATCTGTAATTTATATAACACTAGCAATTGAAATGCATGAAAATGAGTCCTGCACAATACCGTATGTACAATGGTTTTTAAGTCATTAAATTCATTAGGGTCATGTAGCATTTCAAAATGGAAAAAAAAGAAGAAGTAAAAACTCTTAGTACAGAATAAGCAAAGAAACAGCTACCTCAAATCGACAATATTAACACAAAACAGTCTTCTAGAAAAAATGCGATAAAGAGTCAGAAAGAGAGATAGAGAGAAAAAAACAACTCGTGTGACTACTAGCCAAAGAGCTATTCCATTAAAAATGATGCACCAAAATCTACCAATACAATAATCCATATAATCTGTGTAAAAAGCATGTAGAAAAAACACCTGATGCAGTTTGCTGATACAGTCATTGACCAGTAATGAGAGGTATGAAGGATTTCACAGGTAGATAAGTGTGAGAGAGAGAGAGTCCGCTCTGCTAGCCGAAACATGGGGGCTCACAGCCCCTGCATACACACTTCACTTGAATGTGAACTATGGCCTCTGGAAGTTCTAAGGCAAAGTTGGAGGTGCACTTTGTATTCATGGTACACTGGAGCATCCCCGTCGGGCGAAAAAAGACAACTTGAGGAAAAGGAGCATAGTTATCAAACGGCCATTTCTCTGTTCGCTTGTAAAAACGTACAAAACAAAGAGACAGAATGCTAAACCTATCCATTCGAACGAGCCTCACGATTTCTATGTACATGGCAAAATTCTTGTAAAACCCGACACCTTTTTGTAAACATTTTGCCTTTTTCTTATGCCGTTTTCTGCCTGCGCGTTCAGTCCGAATGCCAAATGTTTTATAAAGTTAAGCAAATCGTGAAAAAGGCAAGGTTTTGAGCAATCCTTTGGAACACCAGTGTTCATATTTCTGAGAAGCAGCACGAATGAAACCAAATTATCCGAACAACATTAAACAGGAGCTTACGTAGATGAAGAGATTTAGGGTGTTTTCCTGTACAGTATTGGCTCTCAATACATTTACTGAAGCTTAAAATACACGTCTTTTGCAGATCAAAAGCTTAAACGATTAGCTGTAGCAGCCAATTTACAACCAAAAACTAATTGCTGGATTTTATTTCGAGATAGCCCTTGTTGGGGTTTTTTTATCCAAAATAATTGTGCAAATCTAGTTGGTTTTCTCTACGCATCAATTATTCTTAGCTTAGAAACTCTAAAAAAATAAAATAATAATAATCACGTTACACACCCATTAGCTTTATAAGAAGACACAAAAATGCAAGACACAAAAATAAGTGACAAACGAAAGCTGCGCTCAGCAGCTACCATCAAAAATGTCTGAAAACCAAATAAACATAACAAAAAAAACGTTGGCACGCACCCTGAGACAAGATACAAGAGCAACCACGAGTCCGATATGAAAATAAAACCTCTGTAAAACAACAAAAACTAGCAGAAGTGTTGTTGAGAGGAGAGCTAATAAGCTTATTTAACCTGTGAGGCTTTCCGTGACCAGGACGAACCCTTGAAGTCACCGTGGAGGCAAACATGATGCAGCTTTTAGTAACAGAGGCTAACAGAGGTCAGAATTCCAATCCTTGTCACCCAGACTCTCGGTTTCTTCCACCGTTTCTTCCACGTCTCTGTGGCCGAACCGAAGCGTCCCCAGGCTCTTAAGGCCAAGTGTGCAAGCGTGAGGAGTCAGCCGTATCATGTACGGCCCAGAAATACACAAGCACACAACAGATACATTGCTATGCGAGGAACATAAATAAAAGCAGATTTGGGAAAATGTTTTTGGATAGCCTTGATGCAGGTGTGACCTTTTGTTTTTGTTTTTTCCAGAAAGTGTGGACATAGATTCTCAAGTGTACGACAGTGTGCTTGTCAAGTGGAAGGTCATGCTTTCCACGCTTCATTATTCATTATGTATACAACAAGAAATAAGAAAAACGCATCATTATAGGGATGATTTGCATATGTGTGCACAAATGTCCACTTGGACCCATAAATCTTTAGTTCTAGTCTTGTACCTGATTGCAATTTAGAAATGGCAAATACTGTTTCAATTTCTTTAGAAAAAGAGAAAGAGCAAGAGAAAAAGAACAGATCCACAATGAAAACAACAGCACAACTATCCATCACAACACCTCTAGATTCTACATCCCTAGGAGAGACACTCCACCCAGTGTGACGTGTTTGCGTGTGTGTGTGTGTGTGTGTGCTTGCATACGAGAGGGAGAGGGGATGTATTACAAGTTCAAACGTGTCTGAATATCAAACTATCAGAGCACAAGCACGCGCACACATAGAGCTCTAGGGGTCAAAGATCATTCAAATAATATATAGAACTATGTCAAATAAGTGGCACTCCCAACTGTGTTACATTACTTAAGGGCTTTTCACACTTGAAATGGTTAACCCTGGGTCATTCTAGGAATTCTGGGTTATCTTGCTTCAGGTTTCACACTGCTCATAATTTACCCAGGTTAACGGTTAATCCTGGGTATTCATAAGCTACCGTTTCACACTGTACATTCCTAAACCCTGGGTTAAAGTCCTTATTTACATATTTGCGGTGTCGGTGTTAATGACTGGACAAACGCAGCACGTGACCCGTTTACATAAAGGCTCTAGCATTGCACATCCTCATATTACGCATGGCTGACTATAATATCAAGTTTTAAACTCTTCAAACTATTAAGGTAAGGATGAAATGGACACTTCTTCACTCCAATTGTTGCGTTTTCCATCACCGTTTGATATTTTCCCTATCAAACGCAGAAACGACTGTTTATATACATTACGCAATGTTTCCGCGACTGTGTTTCCAAAGCGCATGAATATAGGGCACGCGACTGGTTGTTGGATGCTAAGCATCTACACCGCATCGTTTCACACTGTACAAGTTTGGCACCGCAACGAGTGGTTAACATTATTATTACAAGTGTGAAACGCTCCTTTACCCAGGGTTAAAAGCGGTGTTTAGAATGATGGTAACCCGGGGTTAAGATCAGTGTGAAAAGCCCTTTATTGGGAGATCCATTTTTAAAAAAAAAGATAAACGCTCTTAGTTTTTGCTCAATTAAACCAGAGTGAACTCGTTGGGATTCAAACTGTTTTTCCGAGGCCTACATTTTGAGGCAAAGAAACTCTAAACAAACTATATAAAACATACAGGCAGCATGCAATCCCATTAGTATGGATATACGTGTCTAACAAATGTACAATAAAGGGAAATATAGGACGACTTTAAAGAATGGGCTTATTCCATCCAATTCAGAGCAGATTTTCCATGCTCTCTAAAACTGATTTTTAGTGTCTTCCATAAATACAGTTTGAACTTTTTTTTTATTTTATTTAAATGAACCTGAAAATGTTCTTTATAAGATACCATGTCATTAAAGATCATCTGCCAGGAGAGACACTTTTAAGTGTCTGCGTTAAGTGCTTCAATTTCAGACTTTTTAGGGTTCCTGAAAAAGAAATCTACCCTTTCGGAAGTGCTAAACGGTCAAAGAGTGCTGAGGGAAGAAAAAAGGTAAGTCATTGAGTTCAACATCATTTCCTGCTCCTGTCCGAGCAGTAAAATGTGGTGAAACTGAAAGGGTGTGGGATTGAGATGACGTTTGTCTTATATAACACTGTTTGGAGGTGTCCGCAAGCACACTGTAAAATACTGATAAAAGAGCACGTTTTCACATTTAAAGGAGAACAGCTCACCACTACGCACACCATTTACATCCAGATTACATGCAAGGGGCTCTATGCGCCGCACCGGGGGGTTCGTATGCGAGCGTGTGTGTGCATGCGTGAGTGTAAGAATGCTAGTTTCCTGAGTTTAAGCACACCCATCGTCATGGGGAATTCATTCGAGACAGGAAACAGCAACGATTTTCCCTTCGTGGCAAAAAGGTGCTTGATCAAACCCCAGAGAAAAGGAAAAAAAACGAATCAACGGAAAAAAAGCCATCTAATGTTCTACCTGTACAATATTACCGAGACCGTCTCCATGCGCCGTATACTATTTACAATACGCTTTCTGCCGGGCAAGCACTTCTCGAAAACATCCAATGGTACAGTATTGCTGACGCAAAAGGTGGCCGAAACTACGATTTGAATCACTCGTCTTTCCGTCGTTCTTTCTTTCGTATCAGTGCTGTGGAAGGCAAAGGAGGAATGTTTTTAAGATACCACCATCTGTACAAATTAAGTGTTGCGGTACACAGACACTACAAACGTATGATGCAGAAGACATTTTTGCATATGGACATTTACAGTCTAGCTGCTGAAGAAAAAAAAAATGGTATTATTTTTTTTTTTTTCATGAGTTATACTGAACATTCAGAATATTTCCTGAGTTTGAATTTACTGTGACAAGGGCCACAAAGAGAAAGAGACGAGAGAAGGAGTGATAGAGATTTAGAGGTAGAGGGCGGGAATAGTGAACAGAGGTGGGGTAGGGAGGGAGGGAGAGAGAGAGAGAGAGAGAGAGAGAGAGAGAGAGAGAGAGAGAGAGAGAGAGAGAGAGAGAGAGAGAGAGAGCAAAATGCTGCTGCTAGGTCCATAGAGGTCTGAATTTGAGATGTGGTCAGAGCCCATCCCATCTGAATGGACTGTAATTGGAAACAGACAGTGTTGCCACTGTCATGGAAAGGTGTAGCACCATCGTGAAGTTCTGTGAGAAGGTCTCAGCCACTCTGCCATGGCTGAATGAGAGAAAACCTGGAGAACAGTATTGCTGCTGTTAAGACAACTGTAGTGTCAACCTTTGTTTAAAAAAAGACAATTAAAAAGACATAAATATATATATAAAAAAAATCAAAAACACTGGCAGAGGCTGGCCATCTCAACAGCCCTCGAGTTTTGAGGGTTTGTCAGAAGATGTAACTAAATTAAATAATAAAAAAAACATAAATCAACACAGAAAAACCACCGTCATTAGGTACAGTCCTTTCTGTTGGGCTGTTCGTCGGTCGTACATTTATCTGTCATCTCCTGACAGAAGTCTACTGTCACCGTCTGATTGGACTGTTCCAGGGACAGCCCCGCCTCCAGGTAGGCGGAGCCGGCCTCTTGCTCCTCCCTGTCATTTCCTACGTCTTCAGACCCGTTCCCGGTCTTCCACTGGACCGGTCGCGGTTGTCCGTCTTTGAGGAAGCTCTGTTCGGGGGTGGAGCAAGTGGTGAGGTCGATGCTGCCAGTGGGCAGGGCCTGGGTGCCGGGGGCGACGGAGGCGGTGTTGCCGGGGCGCAGTATGGGGCAGTAGTGATGGACCTGTTCTGGGCTCAGCTGCACGTCTCGACACACTTCCTCAGACAAGCACGAGAAATTCTCCCATAACTCTCCCATGCACGCCTTCAACTGGTTACGCTCCGTTAAGAGTTTCTCCTTCTCGCACACCTGCGGGGTGGACACACGTAAAACACACTCTTAAAACCTGTGTGTAGTGCAGCTCACACGCTTTTTGACCAATAAATAGCCATGATTTTTGCACGACCTTTCCAGTCGCTCATTTTTTAGAAAGCACTTTGCAGAGATTGTGGAGAAGATTTCTTGCAGATTTGTAGGTTGTGACCTATGTTTATCCTTTTCATGATTTAAGCTTTTTCAGTAAGACCCTCAAATGACATCAGATGTCAAAAACACAACAAGACAATTTCTATCAAAGAAATATTTTAGTTCAGTGTAAAAATGACTATTATTATTTGTATTTAACAGTAGTAAGTTAAAATGTTTTAGAAATAAATTAATGCTTCTATTCAGTAGGAACACATTAAATTGATCAAAAGTGAGAGTAAAAACTTTTATAATGTAAAAAAATGTTAAGAATCCTGAACAAAATGCATAATGGTTTCCACAAATATATTAAGCAGCAATATAATAATAAGAAATGTTTTTAAGCACCAAATCATATCAGAATGATTTGTGAAGGATCGTGTGACACTGAAGACTGGAGTAATGATGCTGAAAACTCAGCTTTGATCACAGGAGTAAAGTACATTTTACAATATATTAAAATAGAAAAAATATGTTTATAGTACTAATAATATTGCAGGTTTTATTGTTTTTTTATGAATTACACTGAATATAAATACTTCCAGAATATCATCACACATTACAGTATACAGTAACTTCATTTGTGTTTTTGGGTGAACTAACCCTTCATTTGACTAATTTCCATGACTTTTCCAAGATTGAAAATCACAAATTAAAAATTTGCTTTATTGTGGGGACCCTGTAAATTGAAATAAATACTTTTTGAGAATATGTACATTGTATTTATGTCTATTTGCACTGTGTAAATAGTTTTGTTGGCAAAGGCTAGTTACACTAACCCCACCCACCAATGTCTGCTCAATTAAAAGGACATGCTCTACTCAGCGTCTACAGTGGCACAGGCCGTAGGGAGTATGTCATAGGGAAGCAGCTTTTGACACGTTCGACCCGAGTTCAAACCCGCCTTTTGCCAAACAAGATCAGAAAGGCATTTATTTTCAATACAAATGAAGAAAATTTGAAAAGGAAAAATAAAGTGCCTAACGAGTGTTTAGTAATGAAGTGTTTGTCGGTTAGGGTTAGGGGTAGGTGTAGGGAGGGCTTTATTGTCCCAATAAGGCGGCATCCATTCTCTAATTTCAATAAATATAGTAATTTACACTATGTTATAATTGCACCTTGTTAAATATACAACAATACTGAGGTGCAAATCGTATCCGCCACTATTTATCAGTATAAACAGCATCTAACAACTATTTGCAGTTATTGTAAAGAACTGCTACTTTATACAGGCTAGTGTAAATAGAATATATCGCTATTGTCACTTAGTGTAAACTGTCTTTCATTTAACATTATTCAGTATGTCTACTAAAGGGATAGTTCATCCAAAAATGAAAATGTTGTCATCATTTACTGACCCTCATGTTGTTCCAAACCTGTATGAGTTTTTCATCTGTTGAACACAAAAGAATATATTTTACAGAAGGTTGGTAATCAAACAGTTGATGGTAGCCATTCAACTATCTGGTAACCAACATTCTTTAAAATATCGTCTTTTGTGTTCAACAGATGAAAAACTCATACAGGTTTGGAACAACATGAGGGTCAGTAAATGATGGCGTGAGCCATTTTCGGGGATGCCCACAATGCCAGCGAGAACATTAGGTCCTCACACATATGCATACACGCTGTGTTATGAATGTACAGTGATCTATAGGGACCGGCTGAGATATGTAGGTCACCCTGCAGCACTAACACTGTCTTCCCACGCTCCATCTACACACTCCACACATTTCCCGTCTTCATAAATTTATTCATTCTACAACTTCATTTCAGTTGTGCTTTAATATAGCTGTCAAACTCCAAGATAAGAGCCAAAGGAGGAGGAGAAGGGGAGAAGGGGAGCAGAGTTATATCTCCTGCCGCTTTCTGCGAGATTATATGGAGGATGTGCATGTGGCATCAAAGCGCAGGCTGTCAGGCTTCATGCACATACATCGCTTCACACATCAAAGACAGTCGGCTCCGCCTCCATCACGGAAACAGCATGGGACCAGCTCTGTGATTGACAGGTAGCTGTGCTGCCATGGCAACGTGACAGCCTAGGAGACGAGGTCCCTTGCCGCTTAACAACCTGAAGGCCCCCGTGTACAATAAAGATGTTTTGTCACATACAGGAGTGAGACAGTCTGTGTTTGTGTACGTACCAGTTTGCGTATTTCACACTCAAGGTTCAGGATGCAGTCAAGTTTCCTCTTGCGGCAGCGCTGGGCCGCGATGCGGTTCTTACTGCGTCTGCGCACGTCGTGGATGAATTCCAGCTGCTCTGAGGTCAGCTTGTGCATTTTCACCATCATTTGGAAATCGTTGCGTGGAAGATTTGTGATTTGATCGACAGGGAACGGAAGCTTGACCTGTAAAGACATACATGAGCGAAGCGTTACTATTCTTCCTGAAAGCATTTCTGCTCAGGCCATTAAATCCACATCAGCGGAGCTCATCTGGCAGAACAAGAGAGTTCAACACAATCGACATCACACAAGATTTACTGCACCATTTGTTTCAAAAAGCATCTTTCAACAGCCATTGAAAATGATCTGTGTATTCTGATGAAATAAAAATGTACTGAAATGTAACTTGCACTGTGTTTCGTCACCACTAGATGGAGGCAGAACACAGTTATACATATTCACGGCGTGCATTTCCTCATGAGGTCTAACAACACGAGCTTACATCATCCACCAGCAGCATCACTTATTAACAAAGAGGTCAAAAGAGCAAGAAAGACTGAGAATGACAGGAACAAGAAAGCATCTTTCTATCAGAGAAATAAGAAAAAAGCCAAATGGCAGAATGTAGCAGCACAGTTTCTTCTTCTATTTCACATTCCTGTCAGGTGATTACCAGAGGGCATGAGTATGCAAATGACAACTGTTAACGAGCTAAACTGTCAGCGGATTGTGAACATATCACCCGGCAGGAAATGATGTCTCCTTCATGTGCAATGAGTGTGATACTCTGATTGTTTGACATTTGACTTCTTTCCATCATGGTCTGGATGGATTTTCCTCATGTCATACTTCGACACCCTGCTGTTGTCAGAGAGAGCTTTCATCATGGAGAAAATGAGTGTCATGAAGACAAAAAAACAGGGTCGAACAGGGTTTTGAGGGTGACATTTACAGTCTTTGTACCTACTGAACACAGATACCGGTGACCTCGGTTCCTTATATCTGACGAAATTTGTTGAATTATTTATTTTTTTTTGTAAAAATGCCTTTAAGAAAAAAAGTTTTCCTCAAGCACTATTAACTATGACCTTTGCCTCCATGAACTCCTAATTTACTGCTTATTAATAGTTAGGTAGTTTTTGTACGGACGTAGAATAAGGCATTAATATGTGCTTTATAAGTACTAATAAATATCCTAGTAATATGCATGCTAATAAGTTGTGAGAATTTAACCTTAAAATAAAGTGTTACTCAATATTTCTTATAGCCTATACATTACAGTTCAAGAGTTTGAGGTTGGTAAGTTTTTTGTATGTTTTTGAAATAAGTCTATAAAAACACCAAGACTGCTTTTATTTGATAAAAAGGTCCATCGTTCCTGTTATACAGTGACTTTTCTGTCTTGAATTATTTACTACAAAATGAGTCACATATTTATACGAAATAGCTTAAATTATATATTTAGGTCTTAACCTTCACTTAAACAGATATAATAGACATTAAAAAAAAACTATTTTACACACCTTTTTATTGATATATGCATGCAATTTGATCATGTCCTCAGTGCAACGTAATCAACATCCACAAGAACTATAAACCATAAAATGATACAAATTATGTTATAGAATAGGGTAAACTACTACTAAAGTTTTCTTCAAATTGTCCCTGAAGTCATCTTCCACCCTGTTAGTATGTATTTCTCAACTTCCAAAAAAGACCACAGTTCCATTGAGACCATTTTCAGGAAATGACATCATTTATTTTTCCTGCTGGAATTCAACTGTACAAAATTAAATAAGCTTCAACTCTCACTGTTTTTGAAATGTTATCCTGCTCGTCCCACTCTTAAAGTTCCACCCTGTTAGGCTATGTTATGAAGAATGTTTGTCCGGTCAAAAAATATAAAAAAACATATCTGACAGTTATAAAAGTTCTGTTTATCTGTTGAAGGTTAGCTAGCTAAATGTTGATCAAGAGCTACGGCTAACTTAGCATAAAATTTTCCATTTTAATTTTAGATTCCAGGTCTATAAACCTAACAGGGTGGAAATTCTAATAGAATAAATTGTATATATATATATATATGGTGTTCCACCCTGTTAGGCAAGTCATTTTTAAATAATAATTTGACGGCAACGTTAAATGTTTTGCATATTTATGTCTTTGGGAGGCGAGGAGCATTAACAGCATATACAGTATATGTTTTTGAACACATTTTTTAATATACTTTTTTTATTATTTACCATCCTGTTGGCAAAAATGGGTACAAAAAGTACCTGTTCTTAATAATCAAGACATTCTATTCATCAATTATTGTTTTGTTATTGTTTCAAGAATAAAAAAAAATCAATAAAAAAAACACAATGATGGCATAAGGGACATTATACGATCCAAGAAAAGCATTTTATTGTTTAACATTTACATTATTAACATTTTGTGATAACTATGTATATGTCCCTAACAGGGTGGAACACCTTCACGGCCAGTGTCTGAACAATGAATCTACCCATAATTATTATTATTTGTTAGTCCCTGAGCTTGACCAATATGTATTCCTAATAGTTAAACATGACACTATTTTGGTAGAATGCTAAAAACAGGAAAACCATGTACTTTTTCCCCCAACACTTATGAAGCCAAAATGTTACCGCATATCAGGAATGACCCAAGAAGTACAGTAAAATAATATTATTACAATTTAAGTAACTTTTCTATTTTAATATATTATTTCTGTGATGGCAAAGCTGAATTTTCAGCATCATTTGCTGCTCAAGAAACATATCTTATTACATTCAATGTTGAAAACAGTTGTGCTGATTAATATTTTTGTGGAAACCATGATTTTTTTTTTTTTCAGGGTTCTTTGATGAATAGAAAGTTCAAAGTAACAGCATTTATTTGAAATATAAATATTTTGCAATGTTGTAAATGTCTGCTGTCACTTTTGACCCATTTAATGCATCCCTGATGAATACAATTATTATTATTATTATTATTATTATTTATACCAAACACCACATGGTAAGATGGTACATAAATTTGACATACATCAGATGCACAATATATACACTGTAAAATAAGTTGCTGCCTTAAATTAAGTACAACCAACTTGGATATTTAAGTCATTTCAACTTAAATTACATTAAACTGACTTTAAAAAAGGTGAATCTTGCTTAACTTATTTTGATGGATTAAAGCAATGTAAAAACATATGTTGTCATATATATATGATCAATAAGTTATATATATATATATATATATATATATATATATATATATATATATATATATATATATTTTTTTTACAGTGTAGGTACCTTATTGATAATCATTTGAGTTTTACTTGTATTGACCAATATTGGGTTTTCAATTGGGTTTATGCAAATGTTCCCTATATTTACATTTTGATATAATGTAACACATTTAATATAATATTTATCAAATCTCAAAATTAACATCTACAGTATTTTATGTATGACTATATTTACTTGCAGCATTTAAAATTATTGATTTTAATTTATTTAGATGAAATATAACAGATTTTTGATATTGTCTGTTTTTGGCCATAACATGAAAATAATCTCACATAAACTACTGTGGTTCATGAATGAGGCAACTGTAGTGTAACCAGCATACTGGCTATATAGTGCTGCCCTACTTAAGAACTCACATGGGCTTAGTGTGATTATGACCCCATAAACCCGAACCACAGCGGTACAGCGACTCTTCCATGTGAAGTGGACCGCTCTGCTGGGAAGCTCACGGTGACTCTGGTTGGGACTGAGAGAAGATGAAAGTGTCGATCTGGCCCAGTCTGGCGCAGAGCAGCAGGGGCCCGGAGCACTGGCAGGTCGGCCCGCTCTGTCTCAGCGGCATCATTAATAAATGATGGACAGACCTTTTTCTACTCTCACAGCTCAGCCGACATCGAGAAACACAGTGTGTGAATTTGTGTTGTCTTGATGCGATTTTTAAGCTAGACTAGACGGAGAGAAATGTCTTTTTACACGGTCCAAGGAGACGCCTTTTCTCTATGACCTTCTGTGTCCTTCCCCTCTCTGGTCTACTGGTTCGAGGTGTGTGTGGCAGTAGCGTAAGAGTGATGTCTATATTTAGTGTCTTACTGCCAGAATCAGTTTAGAAAGCCGGCAGAGATGACAGAACATACACCAGCGGCACTTATAAATTCAAACATGATCCCGATTCTGTCTCTCTCTCTCTCTCTCTCTCTCTCTCTCTCTCTCTCTCTCTCTCTCGCCCCTTTACTCTTTCTATAGGTCATTATTCTTGAAATGGGTCTGGAGTGAAAAGTAGGACTCGTCTGTTACTGGGAGCAAAGTGGCCCCACTCTTTTTGTCCCTTGCTTCCTTTCTCTAAGCATGGACATCTGCAGCAGGGAATTGTGGAAAGGCGACGGACAAAAGAGGTGACTGGAATGAGAGAGGCCAAATGCCTGAGGTCACACACAGATATTTTAGCCATATTACTGGCACACCGTCTCTATGAGTGCTTCATTTCCTGTCTAATGAAAACGGAGTGTGCGGAAATGATTTAAATGTGCAAACAAGTCGTTTGGTCAGTTAAATGCCTTTAGCAGTAACTAGATCATCTATTTGCTGAATATCATTACGGTCCTTCAGACATTCCCAGAAACGCTACTGTGCTGCTATGCATCTCTTCGTTTCACATGTCTCAGTAATGAGACGCCATGTGACACAGATAAGAAAACAGTCTGAAACAACCCCTAAGATATTCCTCTTTTTTCTTCTTCCCTCCTTTCTTCTCTTGTTTTTCTTCTCTCGGCCCTGTTGCTATTACTGGAACTCTCCACAGGGGCTGAGTAATGGGGGAAAGCTCTCCGCGTACACACACATGCATGCAGCCCCTCTCAAAGACACAGACACACATGCACACACTCACACTGTCTAATGGAGTGATGGGCCTGTCTGCGGTCACCATGGGGCTTCATCCCCATCAGGACCATAGTGTCTGCTTGTGCGTGTATGTGAACGCCTAAGATAAATGGCCTGTATGAATGCCTGTCTAGGTCAGTGGTAAATTCCTAATGTAACACATCTGGAGTAAAAAGCACCCTCCTGTAGGATGAGTTCTCTTTCTCTTAGACGGCAATGAGATTAAATGGCGAGGCAAATGGAGAGTTTAATCTCCAGCGTCTCAGATTTTTCTCCAATAATTCAGTTTCAGAGGATATCTAATACCAAAAGAAAGAACAGACCCTTTTAAACAAAAAAAGCCTGTTTTATTCTAGCTTCATGCATTCTTTTTTTTTTTTAAATCAACACTTGAATGTGGGAAAGTTTCATAAAAAAGCAACATTTTAAGCAAAAAGCTGAGAAAATCGTCTGGATCAGATTCAGAATTATGATCAAAACTTGAAAAAAATTGAGTCCATCAACACCCCAAAGCCTCACAGTCCTGTAGCTTGTCCTGGGTCGACATTTCATTCAGTAACATTAGGCAGTTTTGATAGATATGCTGTTTAATGTTGATGATCGCGTTATTTTACATATGATATCGCTTGTTTCTGCGTCTTCTTGGTATGTGTTTTGATCTATTTGAGTCTGTACTCTTTCAGAAGATGTGTCATAGCGCCCCCTGGCGTAAAACAGTGAAAATTCGGAAAGCCGGAACTGTCCATCAAGGTGTCATGACAAATCCTGTCCTCCCTCAAAATCGGGTCTCCCCAAACTGTCAGTTAAAGGTGCAGTGTGTAGATTTTAGAGGCATCTAGCGGTGAGGTTGTGAGTTATAATCACCCATTGCTCACCCCTCCCTTTCGAAGCACATAGAGAAGCTACGGTGGCCGACACAGGACAAAAATGTTGTCGTCTGAGACAGTAATTAAACCTATTGAACGTAATTTCTTACACTTCATTAACTGTTAATTAATAAATAATAATAATAATAGCATATTAAGTGAATTGAACATCATTTGTTTTATTTATAACTGAAATATTTGGACATTTAACACTTAATTTAACATAATTACATTAAAGATGATTGAGATAGATGTAGGGTAAGCAAATGTGTGTATAAACTAAGCTATCAGGCTAATTTCTTATCTAAATGCTATGCTAACATATAAGCTATCTAATATAAACATAAATGGTCATTATAATGTAGTTACTTATAACATGATTTTGTAGGAATTGTAATCAGGCGCTAAAGAGAGTACCTATTAAAAGCAATTTGAGCCAATGGGAACTCAATTTGTCACTGCAACGGAAATTTCCGTCAATAGCGGGAAAGAGTTACTTTTTCCCCAAGATACCAAAGTCTGCAATTATAGTCAAATTTAATTGTGAACTGGAACAATTATTCCAAGACCAAATTGTATGAGCAATATCACTAATCATTTTATGTCTGTTATCTACATTTTCTGTGTCATTTAGATACAGGGAGATAATAGAGGGGAAACATCTCATTATTATTATCAATGTTGAAAACAGTTCTGCTGCTTAATATTTTTGTGAAAACTGCGACCATTTTGGAATATTTGATGAATGGAAAGTTCAAAAGAACAGCATTTATTTGAAATGGAAATCTTTTGTAATATTATACATGTATTTGCTGTCATTTTTGCTCAATTTAAAGGTGCATTATCTATAAGTGATTTCTAAGAAACGCTGTTGAAAGTGGATCAAAACTAACAAATCAGTTCAAAACTAAATTAATTTGATAAATTAATCAAAACTGAGAAAGGTGTGAGCAGAAATTGCTCAACTAAAATGTTTAATCTAAACTTTTATAATGTGCCCTAAAAATCCGTAGAATAAATAATCATCATTCCAACATAACTGCACATCGCACTCTATACATGATATTAGTCTAGACATCCATTCATTAAATAGACACATGTGACATCAGCGTCAAACAGTGAGCTTTCACCTTGAGCATATTTCAATCGTGCGGTTTTACAGCTCACCAATGCGACGTCTGACGAATAATTTGTAGACCACAATCGGCTCATATTGAGAGAGCGGCTTGGCTTTTAAAGACGGAATGAGAGGAAAAGAAATGGTTCTGACTTCACTCCTCACTTCCTGTGACGCAGGCGGCTTCACTAAAGGGTTAATGGTTTCTTGCACCATGATTTTCAAGAATGAAAATGAAGAACTGAGAGTGAGATTTTCATCTGTGGGCTTTTCTGATCACACCCACTCACTTCGAGATCAATACTTCACCCAGTGTAACCGAATGACTAAAGCGTAAAGAAAATGGTAGAGAAATCTTCTCCAAGATCTCTAGTTAACTTGAGGACCTTTCTTTGACCCCCACTACTGAAATCTCTCCGGTGAAATCTTCAGGTAACTGTCAGAGTGAATCGCCCTTAAAAGCGCCGAGACTTCAGTCCTCCAGTATCTTCGAAGTCAGCCTCATATGTAATATTGTGTGTGAAACAGGTTAAAGTCAGGACGAGTCAAACGATATGGGAATATTCTTGAACCTGAGCTCTTCCTGTTTGAATGGATGCTGGTCACAGAGGGTAAGTGATACGGTCTATGTTCAAAGACCTGGTTTGACTCCAGTATCTAGACTGGCCTAGAAGGACTACACTAGTGCTATGATTAGCCTACAGTTTAACAACTTCCTTCCTCTTTTGATTTCATTGTTTCGAGCAGCAGGCTGAAGCTATTTTTGAAACTGTTTCCCTCTTTGTCTGCTGCTCCTCTCCCTCTCTCTCTCATGCTCTTTCTCTTACCTGCCGTTTGCTATATGCAAACAAAGAACTGAGTCTCTTCTTTGACAATTCTGTGTGTTTGCATATCACTAGAAGAGAGCGCGAGAGAGAGAGAGAGAGAGAGAGAGAGAGAGATGGGAGTTTCTTCAACTACACTGTAAAAAAAGTCTGCAAAAATAGGGCACAATGTACTGTATACTGTAAATATGAAGGAATTTTCTGTATTGTTTTTTGTTTTACCTGTATTTTGAATTACACATTAGATTGTTATTGTTGTTGTTGAATTAGATTAGATTAAAATTGCATTAGATTGTGTTTTAATGGTAAAATTACTGGATAATGTCCTGGCAGAAAATTACCAGCATATACCAGTAGAGTACCGTTTTTGATTGATTGATTGATTTTTTATATACAGTTTATAAGCCTGATTTTTATCAAAAAAAAAAAAAAAAAAACCTTCCTTTTTTTTTTTTTTTTTTTTATAGACTACCATTCAAAGGTTTTGGGTCAGAAAGATTTTTTTAAAGAAATTAATACCTTTATTCATTAAATTGATCAAAAGTGACAGCAAAGACATACAAAATATTTCTGTCAATTTGTCAATTTGGTAGAGTCAGAATTTGGCGTAAACAGAATGAGAACATGGATCCATCATGCCTTGTTACCACTGTGCAGGCTGGTGGTGGTGGTGTAATGGTGTGGGGGATGTTTTCTTGGCACACTTTAGGCCCCTTAGTGCCAATTGGGCATCGTTTAAATGCCACGGCCTACCTGAGCATTGTTTCTGACCATGTCCATCCCTTTATGACCACCATGTACCCATCCTCTGATGGCTACTTCCAGCAGGATAATGCACCATGTCACAAAGCTCGAATCATTTCAAATTGGTTTCTTGAACATGACAATGAGTTCACTGTACTAAAATGGCCCCCACAGTCACCAGATCTCAACCCAATAGAGCATCTTTGGGATGTGGTGGAACGGGAGCTTCGTGCCCTGGATGTGCATGGAGTGACATGAGAGCATCTGGAGATACAGTTCCAACCCCATTGTACTTTAAACTAAATGAATCGCGTGAAGTCAAGAATCCTTAAGTGACTGGGGAATTTCTGAATCAAAACTGGAAAGTAAACACTAGTTGAAACAGAAAGCATAGAAAGACATGGAAAAGTCAAACGAAGAGTCAGATGCACTATGAGTGTGTGTTGAGGGCATACTTTGAGAGGCAACCTTTTTTTCCCCGGTCGGGTGCAGTGTGTGTGTGTGTGTCTCAAGTCTTTTACAAACAAAACGGAAACAAAGCACAAAATGCTGAAAACTAGCCAATTCATTCCTGAGTGCTCTATGTTACCATGGCAACACACCAGTTTCTCCATCATGGCCCCCACATGCATTCTAAAGGTCTCTAAACATGATCTCTCCCTTCTCCTTTACAGTTATGACTGACTGTTATTTTCTCTGGTATTTAGATGAATAAAACTATTTTTTCTCCATCCCCCTTATCAATAATTTTACATAAATGTTATCTGACCTATGTTTGCAAAAAAGATGGCGCTATATCATCAGTTTTATTTTTTTCCCAAATTCAATTTCCATTTGAATTTTTCTGGACTCCATTTTAATGGTTTAATTAAAATTTTTGTAATCAAAAAGCATATCTAATTAATTGAAATCATGAAACATACCATTTAACAACAATTTATTAAAAGTTTAACAAAAATTACATATTTAGGGCCCTATGAAAAAAAATGTCTCTCTTTTTTGCTTTTCTTTTTGTTTTCTGTTTTAAGTTTCCTAGATTCAATTTAATGGTTTAATTAAATTTTAATAATCAAAAAGCATGTCTAATTATTGAATTGATAAAAACATAAATTTATTAATTTAAAAATAAACATTTTATTTCTTAAAAAAATTTCTGTCAATTAAATGAAGGCATAAACCATTAAATAAATGTATATTTTAATCATATGAAATTAAACAAATTGTATTTAAAACATTATTATTATTATTATTATTAGTGTTAGTATTATTATTATTATATTGAGACGTAGCTAAATTCTACTGTACAACAGTAATATATAGTAATAGTCATAATTTCAAGTTAAACTGAACTTTTCTTTTGACGGGTTGCCGTGAAGACCTTTGAGTCTCTGTGTGTGTATGATTTGATGATAGTTTTTCTCAAATGAAAGGGTAAAATGCTGATGAAGAGACTCTCAGAGCGGCTCTGGAGATGAAGATCATGTGTTCATGTCCTCATACAGTGACGGCAGAGGCTGAAAACACAGCGAGCGCCATGCGTGCTTCAGTGTGTGCGTGTGTGTGTGTATGTGTGTGTGTATGTGTGAAATGAAACCACGCATCTGCGCCATTCATTCACACAAAGACTTTTTGCCATGTAATAATCATAGACACTATATTGCGATTTGATTTAAGAAGTTTAAGTATACTGACCTGATTTTTATTTATTCATCAAAGATTTTACAAATTCTGTTCCCTACAGATTTCTGCACCCAGCATCTACCAGCAAAGGCTACATGGACCATGCTAATATATCAAATGTTTGACTAATCAGCCAAACCTTTGAAAAAATGAAGCATAATGTGTGTGACTGTGCCACTCACTATTAAAGGGCAGTTTCTTCAGAAAGAAGCATCATGTGCATTGAGCTTAGTAAGCACTGGGGCCTGGTGTGTGCATGTGCGCCGGCTCTCTTTTCTCCACTTTACCTCTCTTTAACATGTTCTGAAGACGAGGCTGTGAATCATAGCTTGGTATTAACCAATCACAGCACAGATCAGACCCACACCCCCTTATTAGTAGGCTAATATGGTATGTGAGCGAAGTTTCATATTCAGCATTACTCTGTTACGTTACTGTTTTGCCTAGGGCTATATTGTTGACCTATTCTTAACTGCCCTATTTTGCTCTGTTTTACTTTAATCTTCACTGCTCCGCTCTGTTGCATTGTACACGGCCATATGAAGGGAAAACAATGAGATGGTTTCAAAGTTTCTGATTGAATTTTGAATGGGATAATTCACCCAAAAATGTACCCACATTTTATGTCATTCTAATCCTGTATGACTAATTCTAATCCTGTATTTCTTCTCACAACACTTTCATTATTTGGACAAAACACAAAAACACTGAATAGCATGTTTAAGAATAGCATTTTTTGTTGTTCTGCAGAACAAAGAAAGTCATACAGGTTTTGAACAACATGAAGGCGAGTAAATGATGACAGAATTGTAGCTTTTAGGTGAACTATCCTTTAACACTTTCTCATAATCTGAGCATAGATAACCCAAACACTTCTGTTGCAGGACAGAATTTTGTAGTTACTGTGCTTACCCTTTACACAACGGCAATCCAGACCTGATTGTCAAATCAAGTTTGCTCCTCTCTGCTGTGTCCTACTATATTAGTATTCCCCAGATAACATACAAAAGGTCAGAGTAATATCATTACAGTTATTCCCGTTCATGTCAGCCCAGACATGAAAATGATTACAGTGTTCATCGGTCCATTAGCAGTAAGCAGTTTCAATGAATCAGTGACTAGGGATCAAAGGGAAGGGAAAGTCGCTAATAGCATGAGGGCTCATCTAATTGATTCCTGCATGAATGAACGCTAGGGTATGAGATGCATGGTGTACTTTAGGAAGGAATTGTAGGTAAACACATGAGAGAGAAATCGGTAAAACTCACCTCAGGGCCTTGCTCTCGAGCATGACATGATTCGCTGTCCCCCTCCGAAAAGGACCCTGACTCATCACTAGAATTGGTTCCATACGACTGCTCACACTTTATCTTGGGCCGCACCCGTGCGAAGAGCGAATCTGTCCCACCGCCTGCCTCCTGCGGGTCGCCGGTGAGACACCGTGTCACATTGGGGCAAGGCGAGGATGAAAACTCAAACTGTGGTAGGCTGCAGGGGGACCCACCGCTCCCGTCCTCAGCGTAAGAATACGACGAGCAGGAACTGGAGGTCCGGGTGCGGGTCTCTGAAGGGGGCGATCGCGAGCATACCTTGATTGGCACTGGGCAGCTGGTATTGGGCCTTTGGCGGCAAAGCAGGGGCGGGTCACTGGCTGTGGTGCCGGGGGAGTAGGTCTGGGAGCTGGGGAGGGACTGGCTGGCGCCGGCCCACAATCCCTTTGGCATGTGTTCTGAGAGCTCCTTCTCCAATGAGTTCCCGCTGGGATGGGAGTGGGTGGGCGTACCCAGTCGGTCACAGGCCCCTGAGGAGAAGATGACACTGCGGCGGTCCAGCTCCATTTCTTGCTTGCACACACCATCGCATGAAGCCGACTTCAACGAAAGCCCTGGCGGGAAACCATCAGTGTCTTTGGGGAACGCCACAGGCATGCCAAGCTCATTGCCAAGCTCATTGCCAAGCGAAGGCCTGTAGTCTTTTTTGTGGTCTCCCTGAGTGGTTCCTTTATCTTGGGCATTGACGAGTCTGTTAGTAAAAAGCTGCTGGGGTGTGCTAGGCAGGTCCTTCTTGAAGAGAGCTCTTAGGCAGGTCGGTGACTTGCTGCTGCCTTTTGGTTGGTCCACTGTGATGGTACCATCCAGCTCCATCTCAGCCACACCGTCCTTTTCACCTCCGTCCTGCTCATCCCCTGACAGGCAAAGCGAGATGGACTCTTCCTCGCTGCGTGGCTCCTGCTTGATTTGCATCACTGCTGGCCTGCTCGTCTCCTTGAATGTGCTTGGAAAACCTGAGGTACTGGTGTGTGAGGAGGCATCGTTATTGTGCTTGTTGCATGCCCACTGATACTTCCTGTACTTAGGGCACCGTGGCAGGTCTGAGGTGCCATGCCGCTCAAAGTCCATTGGCCCATCAGCAAAATCTTCTGTTGCCGGCAGCCGCTCATGGTCCGGCCGCCGCAAGGAGTTCAGGGTCTCTGCGCAATGGCGAGAGCGTGGAGAACCGGACAGGGTCACTGCAGTTGTCGTCGTCGCCAACAACTCAGGTTGCATGCTCTCATCCTCCGAGTGATTGCTCTCAGGCGCCATCTTGCGACACAGGAGCAGGCCGTCCTCCTCACTGCGCAGTTGGGCCTCCAGGAAGCGAAAGCAGGAGTCCTCCAGGTTGTGCATGCGCAGGAATTCGGCACAGCGGATGACCTCCTGGATGTTTTCTCTGCTGAGCAGCAGCTTAGCCGTATAGGCAAACTGTAACAATGGAGCGAATCCCTGGGCACTGACCTGCGGACACACACACAGAAAAAACAGGGGAAATTGCCAATGTTACCATCAGCACTGCTATTGTTCAAGGCACTTGGGGTGTACTGAGAGAGCTAGACAGCTCAAATGACCGTAAACAAACACTGTAAAGTGCCAGTTAATCTTTTATCAGGTCAGCACCGAACGTTCTATACAGCGGGAAATATAACAGGTGGAGTCAAGAGACCAGCCTCATTTATGTAACAAAGACATCTGACATTACACTCTCTGCCCAAGTCAGCCCTTTAGGCTCAGTGTGGCCTCCTGTTTGTTGCAAATGATATTGCAGCAACAGGTAGAAGCATGCAGAATGTCACATCGATCCCTCAGATGAGGCACCTTAAAGCCTAATGGGCTCTAGGACTCTTACAGCTTATCCCTACTACAGCCATCCTGAGCCTGCTGAGAGAGAGAATGAGAAAGAGAGAGGCAGACAGAGAGAGAGACAGACACAGACAGATATGGAGGCTTTCCATTTGACCTAATGCTAGATAATTATAGGTAAATGCCTGAGCCTGCAAAAGCTTGGCCGGCCCACTGTGGTCTTTGCGCTGTTAGCGTATGCGTAAGTGAATTTAGACAAGGAAAAAATAATAACCCAGGCTCACGGGATTTCTTTTCACAGGTGTGAAGCAACTTGTGGGACCTGTAAACTCTATATAGGCTCACTTGTAAACTAGAGCTGTCATTTAAATGCAAATTTGATAAATCACATCCAAATGAAGATAATTAAGTTGGCTTGAGATAGCAACACCCTAGTAATAACCCAGAATACCCTATAGTATAGCAATCTTTTTAGATCTATCTATCTATCTATCTATCTATCTATCTATCTATCTATCTATCTATCTATCTATCTATCTATCTATCTATCTATCTATCTATCTATCTATCTATCTATCTATCTATCTATCTATCTATCTATCTATCTATCTATCTATCTATCTATCTATCTATCTATCTGTCTATCTGTCTGTCTATCTATCTATAACTACTTTAAACTTCCATTTCAAAACCTTCAAACTGCAAGCTTTTAAAACTTCTTCAAACTTTCTGGTCTGGCTTTCTCAAGCCAACTTAAAGTTTGTCTTGATTAACTTTTTTTATCTAGTTCAAGACTTATTATTGTGGCAGCTGAGTAAATAATTTCACAAAATGTAGCTTTAGAAACAAAACAACTATTAAAATATAGTTCTTTCTCTGACAGCGAGACTCTGTCTGTGCTATGCTGGAGTCAAAACATCATGGACAGACGTCGATGTAGGTGTTCTTCGTTCTCAGACACATTACAATGGCTGGACTTTGATCTGGGCCAGCATTGTTCAGTCCACAATGTGCTCTCTCTTCTCCCTCAATTACGTAAAGTGCTCAACAGCACAAGTGAAGTTGTGCTCATAGATGGGAGGGAATGAGATCAACACTTCTACTACGTTCAATGAATGAGGACAAGACACTGTTTACTATGAGTTTGTTTCTTTTGTTGATAGGGACAAACAGCTAACTCTTCATAGATGTTATCATCAGACTTTTCTTGTGGTTAGAAAGGACTGCAGATAATCTCTTTCCTACTATAAAACCAACCACAGGATTGGCTTTGTAGATTTTTCCATTTGGAAAAAACATGGAGATTGTATTTACAGTCAGGGCAAAGGCATGGAGGGAAAACCCAAATCTGAGGTCAAATGAGCCTTTTTTTGACAATGAGTCGAAGCACAGCTGATTGCTATGGTGTGGGGAATGTGAAACAAATCACACTCACACACACACACTCTCACACACACACACACACACACACACACACACACACACACACACACACACACACACACACACACACACACACACACACACACACACACACACACACACACACACACACACACACACACACACACACACACACACACACACACACACACACACACACACACACACACACACACACACACACACACACACACACACACACACACACACACACACACACACACACACACACACACACACACACACACACACACACACACACACACACAGAGTGAAACTTTGATCATAGCAAAATCAAACACAAAAGTGCACATTACAAGAATTCTTTGGTATAATTTCAAGCCTTCCTGTAAAACCTTCCTGAGGAAATGTAACAGTTTAGTTAAGTCTTAAAAATAACATTTTAAATGTTAACTGTATTAATCATCAACTATATCTGAATATATTCAGAAGGAAACGCCAGTGTCTAAAAAGCAGAACAAGCACAGTGATAAACGTTTGAAACTGTAATCTTAAATGTAAATTTGAAATAGAGACAAAATAAGAAATATTTTCTCTGCTCTAATATAACATATAATTTACAGTCAGCTGGATATCATCTCAAAATAAACACAGACAGGGCGATCAGAATCTTCCTTTATTTTGTGATAATGATCAACTGACTGTACATTATTGTCCTTATTACATGGCTATTTTGCAAATAAATAAATAAATAAATAAATGGAAATATATGATTTTGAGTCAAAAGTGAGAAGAAAGAAACCGCAGAATAATGCAAAAGACATGAAACAAGCACAGTATGGGAGATCGGATGTCAGGGAAAACAGAAAACTGTTTGGTTGTCATTACACAAAAACATCTGACTGTGAAATGCTGTGATTGACCAATCCGAATCAAGCATTCCAGAGATCCATATAATGATGTATGATAATGAAGAACAGATCAAATCTTAAGAAGAGATTAGAATGGATAACAGATCGCATTTATTTTCCATCTCCTTCAGAGATGTCATACTCATCCAATCATACACAAACAAAGGATTCTATAGCATCCATAAATATGCACACAAACAAAACTGATGACTACTGACTCATCCGTGGCTGTCTGTGTCCAGCAGACGCATTTTAGTACAGAGAGAGAGAGAGAGAGAGAGAGAGAGAGAGAGAGAGAGAGAGAGAGAGGCTCATCTGCCCGCTGGCAACACAACAGCGCCAATCAGTCACTGCTGAGAGGAAGCTGCTGACTCGTAATCTTTGTGGGGGATGGTGTGTGTGCTAGTGTGTGTATTGTATGTGTGTGTACAGTGCATGGGTGTGGGGGAGGATCGCATGTAGAGTGTGCATATGTGAATGGGATGATCATGGGTCTTTGATAGGAAGTGTATCCACTTGGGAGAAAAAGAAAGAGGGAGCGATTTCATTTAAACATGGATTTAAAGCAGTCAGTGCAGCAGGCTGCAGTCTTATACGAATATAAATTCAATATCACTACATATTCACAACATATTCATGATAATTTTACTGGAGAGGTGAACATTACGGTGATTTTAATGCAATTCTTCTTTGGCCATTATTTTGTGTACACACACACACACACACACACACACACACACACACACACACACACACACACACACACACACACACACACACACACACACACACACACACACACACGTAATGGTTTTATGTTATAATTACGTCTCTGATTGAAGCTTCAGTAGCAAAAATGGCATAAGAGCTTGATTCATTTCCAAGGATCAGTTAAAATTGTCAATGAACTGTTTAAATTAATAATTTAAAGTCATGTTTCTCTGCACGGGAATTTTCATATATTAAAATGTTTCAGTAAAAATGTAGCTGAACATTGCTGTTGTAATGTTGGTGCAACCTAATTTCAGTATTCTTCCTAGTGTTAATTTAGAGGGCCCATTTTTTCCAAAATCCTGTTTTTTTCAGTCTTCATTTTTTTGAAAAGCATGTCTAATTAATTTAACTCATGAGACGTATACAATTTAACATCAATTTATTAAAAGTTTTACAAAAATTACATGTTTAGGGCCCTATGAAATACGTTTTATTTTATTTGATCAAATTACGTTTTCCCCCCAAAATGCTGTTTTAAGTTTTCTGGATTCCATTTCAATGGTTTAATTAAATTTTAATAATCAAAAGCATGTCTAATTTATTAAATTCATAAAGTTTTTTAAGAATATGTGTTGTGCATTTAAATTTTTCTGGCAATCAAATGAAGGCATAAAACATTAATTTAATTTATCATTTAATCATATAAATTAAAATTTGTGAATTAGTATAAATTCTGCCGTCATATATTTCTGTCATAATTATTTTGTCGGGTTGCCGTGAAGACCTTTGAGTCTCTGTGTGTGTATGATATGATGATAGTTTTTCTCAAATGAAAGGGTAAAATGCTGATGAAGAGACTCTCAGAGCGGCTCTGGAGATGAAGATCATGTGTTCATGTCCTGTGTGTGTGTGTGTGTGTGTGTGTGTGTGTGTGTGTGGTAAACAAAACCCTTTTGTGGCTTAATATTCACAGACACTAGTCTATATCACGATTTGACCTGCTTTTTATTTATTCATCAAAAATGTTACAAATTCCGCATTATACAGTATATTTCGTTTTTATGACTGGATTCTGTGATTCCGTCCACGTTTTCCACATTGCGGAAATCACAGGGCGCTAATTTAGAGAGAAACAGTACAGAAAACATGCTTTGATTTTTACTGTTCTAGTTACATTTTAAATGTCCTTGTCTAAAAAAAGGGAACAAATACATAAATAATTAGAAAATATATTGATCATCATCAAAAAGCTGACAAATATCTTCATTTGTATATTCAAGCTATCCTGCCTAGCTCTAGTGCTCTCTGATGGGCTCAGATCCAAGTGGACATTTCAGGTTGTGACTGAAGGTGGAGAGAGACAGTGATGATGTGGGGGTGTGAAGGTATGGAGAGGCTACGGCTGACAAACAGCTCTCTCTGCTGGGGAAAAAAGTGCTGAAATGTGTTTTTCAGCTGACATCAGCAGACACAGGCTGCAGCGGCAGCATCGGCTGCGCCATCTGTGACTGCTACTACAAGTGTCTCTAGGACACACACCATCAGCCTGATGGAAAGAGAGATGAGCTGTGTGGACAAAAAGGAAGAAGAAAGGCAAAAGGGATGGAAAAGATGTGAGAGAATGAAGAGCATGGAGAGATGGAAATGTGAAAACAAAGAGAAGGTATACAAAGATGGAGAGGTTAGAATTAAAATGGGATGGGGGATGGGCGATATGCTCTGAGACAAAGGCTTAAAGGTGTAACATATAAAAAAAAAAAGACCACGATTTAGACTGAAAAGTTGTTTAAAAGCTGAAAAGTGACTGGATCATCGAGTCAGTAAGTTAAACTGGTTTGTTTTTAGGTGAACTGTCACTTTAACCGTGTAGCACTACGAACACAAACAACAAAAGAGAAGATAAAATGTGCTCACAGAAGAGGAAAAATAAAGCCCGATTGCAGCTCATTAGGGGACAGACTTTGACATATGAGCCACTGGACCTGTTAACAACATTTATTATGTGGGAAACAGACAAAGGAGCAAATTTATCTCCACGACAGATCTGGGACATTTATGCTAATTCCGACTACAGACTATTCTCGCTCACTGGGCCTCAAAAGGGTCATATTGTTACAAAGCAGGAAATGACATGAATTGTACATCACACATCCTGACAACTCCTGACTATTCGGGAATTGTGCCAAGCGATTCCTTCCATAAAAAGGTCGCTGAATGCTATAAACCCCTCACACCTGCCCTCTCGTTCATTCATTCCCCCTCTCTTTGATCTTCTGCCTTTCCCCTCTCCGTGTAGCGAAGACGGCTAATTTATGTAAATTCACTCCGGCAAATTCCTGCATGTCATGAATGTTAATGAAGCAAAGATCCGCATGGCAATGTAGCAAATGCTTTACAGGGTGTCTGAAAAAAATACAAAACCTCTACTGAAGACGGCACGCCTGCGATATGAAATCTGCTGACTAACCTGACATTAAACTCCACATGCAGACACAGTCAAATGAGCCACGGTGCGGCACAAAGTCACGGCTCACGCTGAACTGGAATATGCAGGGCTACGGTAAGGGCATTTATTGACTGTGCTTTAGAACCTACTGAGACAGCATTTTTACGCATCATTACAGGCGATTTGAATGTTCGAAGGAAGGCAGATCAGTAGGGTTTGAAAGACCTTCAAAAATGCCACAAATACCACGTGTAATAAGGTGGCAGTACATCATTTTAGCATTTTAATGCTGCATAAAAAGGAAGAAAATGTCCAAAAATAATTAAGGCTCAATGACATGATGCTCATTTTTATTAATTATTCAAACAATTTGAAATGCAATTTGCAAAGTATTTCCTTTAAATTTCACTTCCTATCACTATATAGTTTGATTTATAAGAAGTCGACCAAAAAAAAATGTCCCCACAAGGTCAGAAATGTCTGGTATGATGACATTTGGTCTCTGTTTACCAAGAACAAACACACACACACACACACACACACACACACACACACACACACACACACACACACACACACACACACACACACACACACACACACACACACACACACACACACACACACACACACACACACACACACACACACACACACACACAAACTTCTCTCCCTTTACCACTAACCCTACCCCTAAACCTACCCATCACACAAAACTCATTCTGTATGATTTATAAGCTTGTTTCCTCATGGGGACCTCAATTTAGGTCCCCACAGTGACACAACATTTGAGTATACATACAAATACCTTGGAACCAGTTGGTTAAAAGTAATTGGAAAAATAACTAAAAGTCAAGTTAATTCTGAAATTTTCACAATTAATTTTCAGATTGGGTTAGGGCTAGGATTAGCATTACCCTAGCCCTAACAAATGTTATGTGTGCGCCCAAATTCATTTTGTGTCCACTGTATAAGATTGCAGACACGTACACACACAAAGTCACAAGCAGACGGTAAACACTTGACAGATTTAGAGTTAGCCCTCCCTAGTGCGATGGATTAAATCAGATACTCTACCGGCTAATCCTCTCAAAATGAGGTTTACAATACACAACCAGACAGAGAAAAGGACACGACCTCTCTGTCCTTAAAAGCGAGACATAACTGCGTCTTTTGGCCTTTAAGACTATTTCACTCTTGTTTCCCTGTTCTCGAGTAATTTCTCTCCTTACTGAGATTTCCATTTAACAGACGGACATCCTCTCTTCCTGGCTTCCCCTCGCGTCCCAACCCCCCGGCTGCGATAGAAGACAGATCTCCCTCCATCTGCACGATGGACTGCCAATGTGCGATAGTCTCGTGATGGCATTCATGTAGTCTGTTATTTCCTCTCTGACCTGCTCGATCCCTCAGGATTACCCCTCGACTGTCCCAGCCAGGTCCTGACCGGCTCAAAAGCTCTCACTGTGTTTGTGTTTATCACCAATTAACCGTAACACCTGTTAAAAATGTAGTTATAAGTGAAGTTATAAAAGTTCGGTAGCAAAACAATGATTTTAGAAAAAGGTTAAATTCATTCACTTTAACGCATTAGGCACCATACACTAACAATTAACAATACAATGTATTAATTTTGATTAGGTTAATTATTATAAATAATTAAATAAATATACCATTGTTTATTGTTAATTACATTCATAGCTTACATTCATTTATACAACTTGAAATGTTAAAATGTATAAATTAGTTTATGTATTATTTCAATTTAAAATAACCCCTTTCTATGTAAATATATATGTTGAAATATAAGTTATTCCTGTGATGAATGTTCAGCATCATTACTCCAGTCTTCAGTGTCACATGATCCTTCAGAAATCATTCTGATATGAGGATTTGGGGCTCAAGAAACATTTCTGATTATTATCATGATTATGATTACTATTTTATTATTGAAAACATGCTTATTTTATTTCATATTCTTTGATGAGTAGATAGTTCTAAAGAAAAGCATTTATTTGAAACCTAAATACTTTGGAACATTATAAAAGTCTTTACTATCACTTTGAATCAATTTAATTCATCCTTGCTGAATAAAAGTATTATTTCTTACTGAGTCCAGACTTTTGAACGGTAGTGTATTGTTCATTGTTAATTCATGATACTTAATGCATAAACTAATTTTAAAGAATAAAGCTCACTTGACTTGAACCTTATTGCATGGAAAGTGTTACCCAAATTACTTAACCTTCATTGATACATCAACTGCTTATCAGGAACAACGAACCTGCCACGATTTAACACACGACAAAACATTGGAGGAACTCTCCTAACAGGCCCTTCAGAAGTACAGTCTCAAAGAGCTACGCTGCGTCCGAAATTGAATACTTCCCTACAATATAGCATCCTAAAAACAACAAGCCAAAAGAGTAGTATGTCCAAATACACAGTATTTGATCATTTAAGTAGGCAAAAAGTCAAATTACTTCTAAGGACTCATTCGATGGACACTACCATCCCATGAGGCCACGGGAGAGGATTTATAAATGGAGGTGAAGCATACACAACTGATGCTGGTAGCTCACATGCTAATGACAACACGGCGGATGTAGTACGTCCAGATTACATTTAGAACATACTTTTTTTTAACTGTCGTGAAGTACACGGTACATGATTTTGGACGCACTGCTTTTTTGAGGAATGAGGATATTTTGCAATTCACTCTAGTAGGGGTTGTGATTAGCTATGTGTTTTGATGAATGTGTATTTTACAGTATACTGTGTGTGTGTGTTTGGGTTTGAGAGTGTTGCAATGGTGCTGAATTTCATGTGGTTGCTGTTCACAAGTGGCTCCAAGTGGAGGACTGTAAACTTTATAACAGGAGGTGATTTGAGGTCACTGTACAGACTAGTGCTGAATCAGACTAGCCGAGACAGACATTCATAAACATACAGACACAGACTGACACTGGCTGTCTAAAGCAATGCTGAATCACAGTGACACAGCTGCAGTGCACAGCTGTGGGACTCAAGTATGCACACACTCACAAACACGTCTGGTTCACTATCTTTATGGGGACTCTCCATAGATGTAATGGTTTTTATAATGTACAAATTGTATATTCTCTCCCCTTACATGAAACCTACCCCTAAACCTACCCATCACACAATACTTTCTGCATTTTTACATTTTCAAAAAACTCATTCTGTATGATTTATAAGCTTGTTTCCTCATGTGGACCTCAATTTAGATCCCCACAGTGACACGAGTCCCCATGAGTCTGTGTGCATTCAGGTTGAAGTCCCCACCGGGATAGGAAAACATGAACACACACACACACACACACATTCTTGTACATCTGTCTTTGTGAGGAAATTAATTGACACAATGCAATCTCTAGCTCCTTAAACTAACCATCACAACTAACTGCCTAACCCAAACCCTGACCCTAAACCTACCCGTATCCCAATTATAACCTGATCCGTAAAACCAACTCCGCTGGTCTAAAACTCAAACCAGTCATCACAAAGTAGTTGTATAAGTACACACACACACACACACACACACGCGCACAAACACACACACACACACACACAAAGCTCTGAAAGACTACATTAAAATACATTGTACTCTGTGAAAAACAGAATATGGAAAACAGGTATTAATGAAGGGATGTTCAAGAGTCTTTATCTAATGATGGGATAATGACTGTACATTATCCTGCTACTCACCAAATAAGTACATAAGTGGACATAAACATTTATTTTAGTTTAAATTATTGTATGATATTATCTGCATGTTATCTAAAAGCTTCCGCTGAGAATAAAGTCTATTACAATGTACAAAACAATTCAGTAACAGCTCTATAACAGCTCTAAAACTATAACAGCTTTGCGAGAGGTAGCGAAATCCAGACAAGCAGAATAGACTAACATTTTCAATTCAATAACTGAGAGGAAAGATGTTGCCATTAGCACTGTATACAACAGAAGCGAGCAAATCTGCATTGCGACATGAGAAAGTAGCACCAGTTTCTTTTACTCGGATGAGCAGAATGAAATAAAGCAGTGCCATGGACAACGGTGAATATTAGGGAATAGAGTACAAAAGTGCCCACCCATTTTTTTGCAGCCTTAGTGATAGTGAAAACTTAGTAGTTTTCTCATAGGGCATTAAAAAAAAAAGTCTTCGTTAAAGAGTTATAAGCCTTGAACCCATCCATCCAGCTATGATGAAATCAAAATATTACAAACCTGATTTGAATCAAAAAAGCATTTGAAATTGGACAAAAATACAAAAGGTACAAGACCACTTTACTTTAATGAGGTAAAGAACTTCCATCCATGAAACATTTTAAATGACAATCAAATTATAAAATGACTGATTTACAGAATTTAGACTTATAGATATATAGATATGCATATTATGCATACACATTGTTAAAGTAGTTTGTGTTCTGCTGTGATTGGTGGAAATTTCTCTGCAGAATCATGGGTAATGTAGTTTTTACATCAGGAATTCTGCGGTTAACTAGCCTAGAAATCTAGACGCACCCTAGCGGCAGCAAATCTATTTTCCCGCGAGTGTAGTCTAGCAACTCTCCGTTGGCTTGCGAGCTGGAAAAAAACTCTGGTCAGGCCAATCACATCGTGTATAGAGTCGGTGGGCGGGCTTAACATAATGATGGCAGAGTTGCCGCGGTTCTGTGTGCTACTTAAAAACAAAGAAGCTGGAGAACAGCGGTCTTTCGAATCGGCTTTGGCCGCGACTCTGGGAGACTTGTTGTTAAGCTTTTCTTTGAGAAAAGAACAAAGAACGGCACTGAAGTCATTCTTAAGAAAGGAAGATGTGTTCTGAGTTTTGCCGACCGGATGCCGCAAAAGTTTAATCTATCAACTAGCTCGGCTTCACCTTCTTCGTTGCTCTGGTTGGTTGTAGCGCTATCCTATTGTGTGCAGAGGGACTCTGAAAGACAACCGCCCCTCGGATTGAGCCCTGCCAATGGTGTGGTCCCAGACTCAACATCTTCATGTGGGTCTGGCTTGTCAGGCTACCGGTTAACACGATTGTTTAAAAATTAATGTGAAATAATGCGGGCTGATGGCTTCAACAATAGTTCATATTTCATAGTACCCAGTAGGTCTGTTTTTAAAGGTTTGTAAGTTAACGTTAAAAATCAATTCCTCTATGGGATGTTTACTTCTGGAACCCGACTGTTGCACTCTATTAAAATATATAAGAAAATATAAGACCACTGGATGGTGCGTTTAACCAACCAGAACCAAGTATTCCAGAGAGCTGTGTATAATAAGGCATAGAGTGCTGAATTATGCTTTTATAACATGACAGCTTTAAGACAACTCTCAAAAGTAATGCATGAGTCACAAGAGAAAAAAAAAACAGACAGACAGGGAGGAAACGGGGATGAAAATGAGCTGTTGGGTGGTGTCACAAAATAATACAGAAGAGAGAATCACTTAAATCAGCAGAGGTTAAACTGGTATGACAAATTATATGATTAAGGAATATAATAGAGGAACAGAGTGGTGAATCCCTCGAAAAGTACATCTTATCTACAGATGATGAACGAACTAAAAACAAACATCTGTGGCAGATATAAGCTGACAGAGACAGACCTAACACTTACACACGGTTTCATCATGTGAAAAAAAAAATGATCCCACGATTTACTCAGCCCTAAGTATGCGGTCACAACACGAAGCGGAAATTAATTTAATGATCACATTTCAATAATATATTTCAGATCTGCAATAAAATCTGGACAACAGGAGTTACATAAAGTCAATTGATCAATCAATCAACTGATTAACTTTTTTTAACTGAAAGGAATTACGTTCCTACAACCGCCAGATTGACCCATTTATTTTATGAGTGGTTCGCCTTTTTTCTGTTACTGTGTTACTGTATGTGGTTGCATCAGTCTAAAAACAAATAAAAACTAATATGCAATTCATACAAATAAACTTGTATAGCAAAATAAATAGGCGTATCAACTAAAAATGGGAGAAAAAGTTTCCATTATCTTTTACTGTAGACGTCAAAGGTTTTTGCTTATTGCTTAAATTGCTTAAAGGTATTTTTTTCAAAAAATATGGGAAAAAAAACCAAAAAACATATTTTGATGCAAATTCATGTGTCACTTGGTAATATAATTAATACAAAGAAAATATTTAGCCCAGTGTTTATTCCATGTGTTAGGCTGGCAAATCTGGCAAATGTGCCTTATATGCAGCTCATGATAATTTTAATAGAATTCAAATGTCAATTTCTGGTCCAAAAACAATTTTGGAACTGTGTTGGTTGGCAGTAGTTGTCCAATATAAAATCTGTAAGAGCGAAACCATTAGAGAACCACTGATCTAACGTGCGGTTTGTCTCCTAATGACTGTGGCTGAAGGGAATCAAAGACCGTCATCAAAGCAAAACCTCTAATGTGATAGTCAAATAATTACCACTACTGACATAACAACCAAATATCACACCTGATATCACACTCAAGACATAAAGAAATGACCTTTGCATTATTTAGTATTTAGGCATAAAGACATTGCAGAGAGTACAAACAGTGATTTCTCTATGGATCTCTTCGTATTGGAATCCTGGAAGTTTAATACGGGGTTTCTTGCATCTCCGTAGGGGGTTGAAGCTGTTTTTCTGTCTCTCTTCATGATCTGATTCCCAACAAAGAGCCGATTAAGGGCCTCTCTCTCTTTCTCCCTGTACTCAACATTCGCTGGCTAACACAGATGATGTCACTAACCCAATGCGGTCCCCACGACTCAACAATAACAAGGTCATCTGGGAGGGGTGGGGTGGATGTGAGGGGTGTTGCGGAGGGGAAGAGAAGGAGGTGGCAGTGCTCTTTGTTTCACATTTCATCTGCAGTGGATTTTTTTCATCAACCACCCTACCAGCACACCCCCACCGCAGCTTAAACCCCCCATTCTTCTCCGCCATCACTTGCCTCATGTGACATATAGGGGGCGATGTTGAGCAAACCCTGAATGCTGAGCTGAACTCACTGGATGCTGCGGTGTATGTGCAACACTGAGCACAAAGTCTACACGGCTCACACCTTAGGCTCTGTAACTAAAAGGAACCAATTGCAAAATATGAAATGCTCCTCAATTTTCTGTGCTATTAAAAAAGCACTCAATCAAACTACTTTGATCTTATCTGGAATACACAACATTTATCCGTATTAATAGTAAGAGACAGTAACACATATTCTGCCACATCTGAGGCGAAGATAAGCACGCTATTAAATCCTCAGACTGCTACCATCTGGTAAAGCGCTTCCCAAACCTGATGGCCAAAACTGAGAGACTCAGGAGGAGCTTTTTTTTTTTTTTTTTTTATCTTTGAAAGATGTAATTCACTCCTCGTTCACACTCATACCTGAGCATGAGAGTGAAAGACTGATGAATAATTCATGAAGGAGGCAAGATGTGAATGAAAGAAGTATTCCAATTTGCTGGAAGTCTCTAGAACTCCACTGAACTTTACTAAACCCTATAACAACCTGTTAACCTGCTGCTCCCTTGTTATGAACATTCCTCGATCACAGAACAAGGCAATGCCAATACTCTTCAACAGGCATATTACAGATAATAATATACATATTTTTCATCACTAATGTGGTGTAGCCATTGTTATTTATGCTTTTTATATATATATATATATATATATATATATATATATATATATATATATATATATATATATATATATATATATATATATATATATATATATATATATAGAGAGAGAGAGAGAGAGAGAGAGAGATGTATTAATATTTTAAATTGGCTTTTATTTTTATATTTTCAGTTTTTTTTTTTTTTTTTTTTTTTTAAATGTTATGTGCTTTTTGGCAACACTTTATTTTGGGGTTCAGTTCTCGCTATTAACTAGCTGATTATTAGCATGCATATGACTAGGATACTGACTGTTCATTAGTACTTATAAAGCACATATTAATGCCTTATTCTGCATGACCTTATTCTACATCCCTTAATCCTAAACTTAAACGCTACAGAAACTACCTTACTAACTATTAATAAGCAGTAAATGAGGAGTTTATTGAGGCAAAACCCCATACTGCAGTGTTACCTTTTTTAGTAGGGTAGTCATTTTGGTACTTCAACAAATTTATTTATTTCAGCTAGTTGTCAAGGCCATTTTCACTTCAGTTTAAGTTCATACAATATTTTTATTTTATTTTATTTCAGCAGTACAAAAAAACAAAAAAACATTTAATTGTTAATTGTTAGCAATAACACTGGTCGACGCCCACCTTAAACCACACACGCCCCATGCGTTACAAGTGTCCCATTTCTGAGGATATGCATGTGAGAGTGAATATATGAGCAGAGGTGTGAACACATCACTGGAGGCGTTCTTAGGTCACATTATCACCTCTGTGGAAAACTCATTCACGCCAAAGCTCGGAAAGCAGAGGTGTGTGTACATGCATTTCTGTGGTATGTGGTAACAAGTATGGCAAGCATGTCCTTGGAGTCTAAAGCTGTGCTTGAACCACAGTTTTAATTGTTAAATTGCATTAAATGAATCAATCACATTTCTTCAACACATCTAGGAGGTATAGAGTGCAACAGTCCACTTTATAGTATCGCGCGCACAGACAGCACGCCAGAATACAATTCGCTTTCATGCTTGAACGAACAATAACACACAAGTATGCCAAAATGCCAATTTTGTCCAGTATTCTCATAAGAGCAGTCTTAAATGAGTTAAATAACGTGTTACTTATAGAGTTGTGAGAAAATGAGATGCGTGTCAGAGCCGCATCATGCAAGTAATGCTAATCAAAGAACAGAGGGAACAGAGAAAATTGTAGCTTTAATAAAGTTTAATCTATATTTAATTTATAATTTATACTGTTAAAAAAAGCATATACGCTAACCATTTCTGTATATGTCTAACAGGTATAGGAAGGCCACCGGTAAATATGACATTTATTATTTACTATTATTTATTATAATGTGAAGATTGTTCACTTAAATTAAAAGTAATTTTTTAAAAGCCTAATAAATGTTGAAATTGATAGATTTCAGTTATACTGTAATGTTGAATGTCTGTCATTAATGTTTAAAAAAAAATTGTACTGTAATTGAGACATCAGTATCTGTATTAGTATAAGTGATAAAAAGATGCCATTACAACAAATATTTGAAATATACTGTCTTTAAGTTGTTTCTACATTAATTTGGAGAGTAACTGTGCAACGATTACAATATAAAGATATTTAAAAACTCCAATGTTTTTAATCATGATTCAAAATGTGTGATTAATTAGTTAATTTTTTTAATCAATTGACAGCACTAATTTAAAGACATTAATTATATACTGAAACAATATATTTTATGTTTAGGTTTATTGCAAAAATGCATTTTAAGCAAACAGATACATTCACCTAAAGGATTATTAGGAACACCATACTAATACTGTGTTTGACCCCCTTTCGCCTTCAGAACTCCCTTAATTCTACGTGGCACTGATTCAACAAGGTGCTGAAAGCATTCTTTAGAAATGTTGGCCCATATTGATAGGATAGCATCTTGCAGTTGATGGAGATTTGTGGGATGCACATTCAGGGCTCGAAGCTCCTGTTCCACCACATCCCAAATATGCTCTATTGGGTTGAGATCTGGTGACTGTGGGGGCCATTTTAGTACAGTGAACTCATTGTCATGTTCAAGAAACCAATTTGAAATGATTCGAGCTTTGTGACATGGTGCATTATCCTGCTGGAAGTAGCCATCAGAGAATGGGTACATGGTGGTCATAAAGGGATGGACATGGTCAGAAACAATGCTCAGGTAGGCCGTGGCATTTAAACGATGCCCAATTGGCACTAAGGGGCCTAAAGTGTGCCAAGACAACATCCCCCACACCATTACACCACCACCACCAGCCTGCACAGTGGTAACAAGGCATGATGGATCCATGTTCTCATTCTGTTTACACCAAATTCTGACTCTACTATCTGAATGTCTCAACAGAAATCGAGACTCATCAGACCAGGCAACATTTTTCCAGTCTTCAACTGTCCAATTTTGGTGAGCTTGTGCAAATTGTAGCCTCTTTTTCCTGTTTGTAGTGGAGATGAGTGGTACCCGGTGGGGTCTTCTGCTGTTGTAGCCCATCCGCCTCCAGGTTGTGCGTGTTGTGGCTTCACAAATGCTTTGCTGCATACCTTGGTTGTAACGAGTGGTTATTTCAGTCAAAGTTGCTCTTCTATCAGCTTGAATCAGTCGGCCCATTCTCATCTGACCTCTAGCATCAACAAGGCATTTTCGCCCACAGGACTGCCGCATGCTGGATGTTTTTCCCTTTTCACACCATTCTTTGTAAACCCTAGAAATGGTTGGGCGTGAAAATCCCAGTAACTGAGCAGATTGTGAAATACTCAGACCGGCCCGTCTGGCACCAACAACCATGCCACGCTCCAAATTGCTTAAATCACCTTTCTTTCCCATTCTGACATTCAGTTTGGAGTTCAGGAGATTGTCTTGACCAGGACCACACCCCTAAATGCATTGAAGCAACTGCCATGTGATTGGTTGATTAGATAATTGCATTAATGAGAAATTGAACAGGTGTTCCTAATAATCCTTTAGGTGATTGTATGTAGTTTTTTTTTTTTTAACCAGAAATTTGCTATGTTGAACATGTTTATTTAAAAAATAACTTCAGATAATGTGGACTGGCAGCTTCAACAAGTTATCATTTAAAATGAATTACCCTATGGAGAAAATGAATGGAATTTGCACTGTTGCACTATAATATTCAATTTTCTTATCCATCAATGTGCTAAATCAGTAAGTATGCCATCATGAAACACTAGCAATTTTAACGGTTTGCTTACTAAAATAATGCTTGACACTACAGTCACTTTAAAATCTGAAATTAGCGTCTAAACTAAATCTTATTATTAGTATTCGACAATACAATCTTCATGAGCTTTGTTTACCAAAAGCCACATTAATTGTTTTCTAGCTGCTTGCTAGCTTCTTTGAAAGATCAGCATTAAATATGCATTTTTATTTCATGTGCAAGCACCTTCATGGCTACATCTTTCTTAAAACAGCTGTTATGAAGTTTAAATGTATGCACATGACATTAAAACCCTTAATAGATACTTGACATGCTAAAAGAGGAAATTAATCAAGTACATCCTATTAAAATCACACTATGTTCTTACTGTGCTATGTAATAGAAATCATAATAAATGCATCCATTTGTTATGCTAATGCTCTGCTTTCAAGAAACATTGCATCTTAATTTTGGATTCATGAACCAGAGAGTGAAGATGGAGGGTTAATGCAACAGATGCTAGTTCATTAAATGTGCATTTTGGGAGTAGAGACAAACTACTGCTCATGTATATGACACATGGATATTGCTCATAAAGATGGGTAAAATAATGGCCGCTGCCATATGGTAAATAGACAGGTGATGAGTGGTGATTATAGTCATGCTTTAATGTACAGTATAAAGCTACAATAGTGATCATATAGCCATTTTTTATACCTTATACATTAAAGTGATGCATGGAAGGCCATGTCGATACATTTGCTATCAGACTTGTGAGGTGACCTGGTGACCTCTCAATAAATTATTAGAACATTAATGTGCATGATAATAAAACATTTTAAAATCTGTGAGTGTGTTGATTCATACCTCCTCTGGCATGCTGAGAACCAGTTCATTGTCACTTTGGGTGACGAACCCCTGTAGGAAGTACTCGCTGCAGGCCGCTAGGACAGCCCTGTGCGCACGGAACTCCTTCCCCTCCACCAGCACGGTCACATCACAGAGGAGGCCCTGCTTCCGCTGCTCATTCAGACCCAGCAGGATGTTGGTACAGTGCACCGTCGACTCATACACGTACATGGGAGCTTCAGACTTCTCATCCACGGACATACCGCTCACACCCTGTATAGAGAGAGACAAAGAGACATAGAGGGGTCAACTGATGCACAAAGCTAACATTAAATAAGCTGTACAAATTAACATTAAAGAGTCTGAAAATGGTTGGTTCGAAGATTCAGTCACTCTAAACCTTCTTTCCGAGAGCCTACTCTGCTCTGATTGGTCAGACGGCCCAGTGTGTTGTGATTTGTCTACCAATTACAGCACATATTTGAAACAAAACGCCCATTACCATATCTGAATTTCAGCTCCAGAGGCTTCCTCAGCACTTGATACACAGAGATATGAACAGTAACAATGGTGTTGACTTTTCCACAGTAATTCAAGGGCATGCAAAGGAGCTACAACTACAAAACTTCAAAGTAGACGTCGTTTGTGGGAAGCCAATGAACCCCCCATAGGCTGGCATTATGCAAATGTATTACATTGTTGCATAGGTATGGAAGTGAGACTGGAATTACTGACAACTCGTTTCAGAAGTTTCTTTCTTTTAGGAGACAATAACTTTTATTGCCGTGCACTTTGATCTTTAAAACTTTGCTGACCTTTTACATTCACAAACAGTTATATTACACACTGCCTGAAAGGGAATATTCCCAAAAGCATTATAGGGGCACTTTAACTCTTTCCCACCAAATTTTCTGGGTTTCCATATTTTCACTGTTATACACTAGGGGGCGCTATGACACATGATCTGAAAGAGTACAGACTGACACATGAAAGAAGACGCAGAAACAAGCAATATCATATGTATTCATATGCATATGTAAACCATATGCGCTCATCAACATTAAACAGCATATCTATCAAAACTGCCTAATGTTACTGAATGAAATGTCGACCCAGGACGAGCTACAGGACTGACGCTAGGGCTAGACGATTAATCGAAAAGTAAATCGAAACTGAGATTCAGAACCTCTAACTGACATAATTTTCCCATGTCCGTTGCCCCGTCAGTCACATCAAGTGCAGTTTGCAGACACACGGAAAGATTCAGGAGCAGTTATCTTTGTTTATACAATCTGGATGCTCAGAATTACTATGGTAATTGCATGTTTTACACTGTTTATACAGATAAGTTAATCAATGTTCTTATATGCGGTGCTACACCACGCACACAAACGGCGCGTGCAGGCCCGAAGCTGTGACAGAGAGCTGAGCTGTGTCGTGTCTGACAGCGCGCGCCCTGAAGCCAGATCACTTTAACTTGCGTCCTCACAAAACTTTGTCAGTTGTATGTGTTTTAAGGCCTGCCAGTTTGAACACTGAATGATTTTAGATCATCGGCTGTGTATTATGTTGAACAAATGCCTGATATATTGTGACACACGAATACTCATACAGACAATAGCTCGCACTGCACATCACGTGAAGATCACGCACAGAAACTCAAGAGTTTTATTTGTCACATACACAGTTATATACAGAATATGTATGTGAAAAATAAAACTCTTGAGTTTCTGTGCGCGATCTTCATGTGATGTGCAGTGCTAGCTATTGTCTGTATGAGTATTCGTACAGATCGCGCGCAGAAACTCAACGCTGTCCTGTGATTTATCACTGAAGTAGCTTAGAAACTCAACCGTTATAGCACAGATTTGTGTACCTTTGAAGTAACTACAAACCACAGCTTCAAAATTAATAGAGACGGTATGACTAATTCACACACACACAGTCTCATTAATGCATTCAAATAAATGAAATGTAGGCCTTCCGCTAAAAGAAACCTGTAAGAAATGTTATGACCCATAGACACTAACTGCTGAAAGTGAGCGGTTTCCGTCAAGTATTTTAAAATCACAAAGAAATGCACTTTTTTCATTGGAAAAGATATCCCACCTTTAATAGTTGAACATATTTACAGTACAAACCTTATCAGTGAACTATGAGGGCAAAAAAAAGGAAAGCAAAATCCTAAATCATTGTTCATTAATCGTAATCGAGGTAAAATGTTCAATTAATCGAGGTTTTGAGTTTAGGTCAAATCCTTACAGCCCTGACTGAAGCATTAGGGGTGTTGATGGACTCGATTTACTCCATCTGTGTTTTGATCATTGTTCTGAATGCCATCCAGATGTAGTCTTTGAAAAAAAAAACAGATTTTCTCACCTTTTTGTTTAAAATGTAACTTTTTTTGTGTTCATAAAAAAAGAATGCATGTCTGTTCTTTCTTTTGACATATTGCATGTTTTGATATTCATACAACAAAATGTTCCGGGGGCCATGAGATTTTTGTGAAAATTACCAAAAACGCTGGTGGGGAAAGGGTTAATATGTTATTACAAGCTAACATACCTTAACAATGAACAATGGTATTAAATAAATCAATTATATAAATTGAATGAATATTTTTCCTAGCTTAATAAGTGCTGTAAAAATGGTTGTTTATTTATAGTTCATGACAACAATGCATTTACTAATGTTAATCAACAGAAACGTATTTTAAAGTGTTCCCATTTTCTCAAGGTAATTTGCATCTTGGCTAATGCTCAACAATCTAAGTGTGACCACCTCCTCAAAGATGCCACCTACAGCAAGCGAATGCACAGCCATACACAAAGCAACAACAAAAATAAAGCCCCAAACCCTCCCACATGACCAGTGTGGGGATCAGCTGCTGTCTCAGCATTCACACTCTCTCATTTAACATACACCCCCACGTAAGCAGGTACACATTCACACTTTAAACAATGATCCTGTGCGCGCACAGTGGCAGATTAGCTGGGGAGGGTGATTTAGCTGTCAAAACAGTGGGGTCTCTGCTATCGGATCTTACGTAGGAGGCACACAGAGAGATGCTGGCGCATGTGATCTTCAGACATCCAGTCACAAAGATTACCTTGAGCTCTTTTTCTCTTTCCTTTCCCCTTATTTCACCCATCAAAGAGGCTCAGCCGGTGGATGTGTGATTAGGGACTTAAGTGTCTCTGGATGCTGGATCAACTCTGTGTACACAAACATGTCCTGCCCCCGTACCCCAGGTCCTGTATCAGTACCCTATGACAATCACTCCTCACAATGACTCTGACACGTTTAATCTCATCAGACTGGAAGCAGGGATTCTTGTTGGATCGACTGCCTTCTGGCTGCCAAGTGAATATCACTAACCTCAAATTAGCATTCAGCCCCGCTGCTGATTTGAATAAGTGCAGATTGAATATGACGAGTCAGAAGCAAACCTCAGCATAAAGCACAACCTTAAGATCCTCTTAAGGAATTTTATTTGCATTATTGGCAAGGTGTGCATTATGTTCTCTGAACATATACCAGGCCAAGCAAAGCCGTTCCCTTAGAAAGAATTGAAATTGTAACCCCAGTGCCATGCTAAACCCTGGGTAAAAGTATCTTTAGAGACTTTAGATGAATCCAGCTTGAACATGACCTGTTTTAACAAAAAGTAGAATAGGCTAATGATATTACATAGTTAAAAATGCAAAGAATGTTTACGACGTGTCCCACAGTTTAACACTTTCAGCACACAAATGGTTCAGTAACTGTGCATAGCGTATACATAATTAATAAGCACTGTGTATTTTATAATTGGTTGATATTTCACTGAACAGAATCATTTTACACGGTTAACACAGGTGTTGTTATTGTCAACCATTTTTAATCACTCTCGGTAACTGAAATAAATCTGAAATAAAATAAAATAAAATAGAAATATTAGATGAAAAACCTAAATGAAAATTAGAAACAAACTGAAATAAGTACATTTCATTTGAAATACTAAAATTATTAAAACTGAAATTAAGCTAAAACTAAACTTAAAAGGCACAATATGTAAGATTTTTAGATTAAAATATTCAAAAACCACCAGAACAATGTTATATATTTTGTTGACCCATGTATTATCCAAAACATTTCCAACAATGTTTAAATCCAGAGAAATCTGCTATTTTAACCAGTGTTACGGATCGTGTCCTTGCGTCATTTAGCAACAGTCATTTAGTCATCCTGTTTTTATTAATATTATATTCTAATATTGATCTAGATCTAGAGTCTCTCATAGCAGCCGCCGAGCGAACGCACAGAGTAACGTTATAATATAACTCTCAACGCACTCAGATGTGTTTAGTATGATTGTTTTAAGCATGTAAAACAGCTCTGCGTTCCCACACACACACAACGAAAAGAGCGGAAGCGGCGACTGCAGCGTAAGCAGAATAAAAGCTCAGAGACGGTGTTTGGCGCAGGTCTCTCTCATTAGCATTCGCTCTCAAGGGCTCTCGCGCGTCCTGGTTCATACCACCGTAACGCTAATAAAACTTTAATACATTCACTCATTCATGAACATGATTTCTGCCCGAGTCCGTCCAATTCCTTTCCATCGGCTGTGGAGGTGAAGAGTCAAGACTACAACTCCCATGATTCCACGCTCATTCACAGCGTCATCAAGCTGCGCCTTTGTTTTGAAGAAGCGACCTCTAGTGGTGAAACTTACATACTGTGCCTTTAACTGAAAATCTAAAAATAAAATCTTATTCAAAATATTAGTAAATATTATAATAGTATATAAATGATCCTAAAATACAATAATTGTGTTATGAAAATATTAAAATTTTAAAACATAATTAATTATTTTATTATACTATGAATGACACATTATATTATGTTGATGGTTTGATATATACCATGTACTAGAATTCATGTACCATTATGTCGTACCATTGTTCATGTTAAAAAACATGGTAGACTCACGCTACATCGTCCAAAAAGCCATGATACTTTGTGGCACACATTTTCAGAAGCTTTCCCCCTAAATGTACAAGTACAAATGTTGCATTGCTCAGGGTTAAAGTGCCTTTAGCCTGGGGTTTAAAAAGCTGATAAACCAAGGTTAAGCACAGCATGAAAAGACATACAGAAAGAGAGGATGCTTAAGCTCTGAATCAGACAGATTTAAACTGCTTTTGAAACTACACAATCTCTACTTTCAGTCTCTGCCAGCAGTCTTTTCCACAACACACTGAGCTATTTAAGTTGTCCGGGGCCAACTTCTGCTTGCGGAATGATCGGTGCATGACTAAACAATTCCTACAGAGCTCTAGTGGCAGCCAACACTGCTCTTTCCATCCCTGCTGAAGCCAGGGCTGCCCCTGTCTGCCCTGCTGCGGTGAGGATTGTGCAGCCAGCACTCCTCCCTGCTCCCACAACCACCACTGACTGCACCTTAGGCAAACTCTGACCCACAGAGACACAGGCCTGAAATTTCTTACCCTTGTCATCTTGATTTAACTCCTGACTGGGTCAAACTCCACACAGACGGGTGCAAACCCTCAAAGCTCGGCTCCATTCAAGGCAGGTTGCATGCGGTGGTTCTCGTTGTAGGGCTCCTTCGATCAGAGCGAGCCTGTAAAAGCTGTGAGCCTTGACGAACACTGACGCTTTACTGCAGCACAAGTTAAAACGTGAAAGTGGAAAGTTGTCCTTGGTCACTGGAAATGGCTGTGTGTGCAAATGGAAACTCCTCAACCAAAAGAGAATGGAATCAGTGGGCCAGATGCCTCCCTCTTTTTCTTTCTCTCTCTCTTTCTTATCTCTCTCACTCAGTCTCAGAGAAATTCAAACCACACGGCATGTGGGTTCAGGGATCTTATAATGCAGTGTGTGAGTGTGCGTGTGCATATGTGCATGTGTGTGGGAGGAACACTGTGGTTACCATGAAAAGAAAGAAAACGAAAGACAAAGAGAGGTAACTGTAATGCGTCTGTGCAAAGAACCAATCACTGGTGTTGTACTCAAGACCGGTCTTAAGATAATTTTTTTAAGGTCTTGTCTTGGTCTCAGACTAAGAGGACTAAGAGATTTTATCTCAAGACCACAACTGCGAGGATATCACTAAATTGCCGGTGCATCATCTGATTTATTTGTTAACATCATTAATGAAATTTGATGTAAAACTTACTGCTTAAAATGCAATCAATAACGGATTTCTAATGCGATTTCTTTTGTTACTGTTTTGCCAAGTGCGAAATCAATGCAAGATTGTCTCAAAAACTCAAAATTAATATAAATGCCCACAAAATTCAAGATATGATTGCAAAAATGTACTTGTATGAGATCTTGTTTTTTTAGATAACATAGGATATAATTAGCAATATCACAAGACCAAGAGCTATTTTCACAAATATGAACACGATTGCAAACATAATATTGACATGAAGTTAATATTAAGTGACTATTAAGTGCTATTTCGCCAACGTATTTCGTTACTAAATGAATCAGCAGCTTTGAACTTTATTTCACTTTCATGTTTAAAAGTAGACCTATCATTTTATTTTTCCATCACATTTCTATATTCAGAATGTCATTTTTAAAACATTAATCTCAACATTATTTATGCAGGTTAAATTGTACCAATTCAGATGCAACTCCTGTGCCACCTCTGCAACACAAAGATGAATGTTATTGTTAGTGATGTGACTGGTAAAAGCCCTATAGGGTCTTATTATTCTAATAGTATTTATTGAATGTAAGACATTCTCAGACAGTTGATACACATCTTTTAGATCCATTTGAGGAGTGCTGGTCTGGTCTTGGTCTTTGGTCTCAACCCCACAATGTCTTGGTCTTGTCTTGGTCTCAACACTCTCTGGTCTTGGTCTTGTCTTGGTCTCAACACTCTCTGGTCTTGGTCTTGTCTTGGTCTCAACACTCTCTGGTCTTGGTCTTGTCTTGGTCTCAACACTCTCTGGTCTTGGTCTTGTCTTGGTCTCAACACTCTCTGGTCTTGGTCTTGTCTTGGTCTCAACACTCTCTGGTCTTGGTCTTGTCTTGGTCTCAACACTCTCTGGTCTTGGTCTTGTCTTGGTCTCAACACTCTCTGGTCTTGGTCTTGTCTTGGTTTCAACACACTCTGGTCTTGGTCTTGTCTTGGTTTCAACACTCTCTGGTCTTGGTCTTGTCTTGGTCTCAACACTCTCTGGTCTTGGTCTTGTCTTGGTCTCAACACACTCTGGTCTTGGTCTTGTCTTGGTCTCAACACACTCTGGTCTTGGTCTTGTCTTGGTCTCAACACTCTCTGGTCTTGGTCTTGTCTTGGTCTCAACCCCACAATATCTTGGTCTTGTCTTGGTCTCAACCCCATAATGGCTTGGTCTCGTCTTGGTCTCAACACACTCTGGTCTTGGTCTCGGTTTAGCTGGTCTTGACTACAACACTACCAATCACATCCATAAGAAGCAAATCATTATTTCAAAATAATGAATGTTAATTTCACTTGTGCTGTATGTTTTTGATTTGGTAAAAAGAAAACCGGTTCATAAAGGATTATGCAGCAGGTTAGTTTGATTCCTGAACTAATGTTTCATTTTAAATCAAAAACGTACAGTTTAGTCTGTTTTTGATTCACTACAAAGAACCAGCTGATAAGATTCAGTTGTTTTTGAATTAGACAGCACTGGTTGCGTTGTACGCTGTTTACACCACAGCCTGCAAGGACAACTCAATAAAGACATTTCTTGTCAGCAGTATTTCATAATATATACAGTCCTTTTTATTGCATCCCCTTCAATCCAGACTGCAAACTCACATTCACAACAATTTCTTTTGCCATGTCTCTGCCACTGCTGAAAAGTGGTGAAGGAAATACTGATTCGAACTGTGAGATCTGACAGAACTCTACCCATGTACAAGCAAGTTTGTGTCCTACATTCCCAGACATTTAGAGCAACAGCCCAACTGGTCACTCCAATTATTGTTTTTCGTTTTGTTTCTTTTCCTCGCTCTAAATATGTTTTCTATGCTGCCTTTGGTGGATAATGACCTGTCTTCCAAGAATAATGTTTCCAGATGTGGTTGCAAGGTTCATAAGATGCCAAACACTCTATTTCAAAATTGGAATGTGCTTTCTTTCCATGCTGTGATTTTCAGATGTGTGCATTTTGCACACAAAAGGATGATGCATATGCACACAAACTCACCACAAATGACTACTCTCGGCCGTGTTACCGATTGGAACTGCTGAGGGATACAAGGGGTTTGTGCTCCGTCTTGTTCCCTTTCTTCTTTTTATTCTGCAGGCCTTTCTCAATCTTGTTAACCGTGGCAGCTAACTGGTTTTGCAGGGAACACTCCCACACACATCAAAAGCAGAGCTCCGTGATGGGTTTCCGACAGCTGTCGCTGGCGTTCTACTTTTGCCTGCTCAAGGGGCTGAAAGACTACCAGAGCACTGGGACTAATCTGAAACCAGGCAGTTAGACTGAGCATGGAGCCTTACTTTCAGAGATGAATACCCCCAAGAAAATGACGAATGATTGTGTATCCGACTTCTCAATAAGCAATACAGACTCAGTTCTCAATTGCTAGCATAATGAACATGTTCAAAATGAAATGTCTTCTCAAAGTGTGGATATGATAAAACTCCATGAATATGCAAATGAGCCCCGCCTCCACTCACACCAGCTCAGAGACACACTTGCTCAACTTTTACTCAAGTTACTGTAGTAAACACTGCACAGACGTTTTGCTCTTTACAACGTCAGAAATATAACAGTAATTAATAGGATTAGCCTTTAGCTTAACTATATTATCAAACAGCTAATAATTTGTTGCTAATGTTACACAAACCATGTTCCCGTTCTACCTTCTAAAAATCCTTAGAAATGCTTTGAACAACTATACACTTTGAAAGGCATATAGCTCATCATAACATCAATATACAACATATACATAATTCACACGCTAAATTGCCAAAAGTACCCGATTTTTCATATCAAAGGAAAAATATACCGGGATAACCTGGCTTCTCTTGAGACTCGCCTGCTTCACAGCAGTTAATGATATGCTAAAGCCCGCCCACATGTTGACGTGATTGGATACAAGGTAGTTTTTGAGACTGTCTTTGTTGTTTCAACACCACATAGACATACAAACAACATTAAAAACTTGATTTTCACCGCAGGGGGTCTTTAACAAAGCAGTCATTTTCCTAATATAAAGTGCACTGACCAAATGTCCTTATAATTAGCACTTGAGCATTCTTAACTTGGCTTCAGATTTCAGGCGAACTCATTGGAGACCCTAAAAATAAACAAAACCATGAGAGGCCTTCTTTACAGTTTCACTATGCCAACAAAGCAGATCTCCATGACTGTCAACCATTAACCAGTTTAAATATCTCAGCTGACATCAGTAAATGACAGCTCAGATTCTGTCCTGACGTGCATGTCATGTGTGGAATGGGTATGCAGTTGTGTTCGTGCGCTCTGCAGGAAAGCCTGACATGGCGGTTTGGGGGATGACAGCACATGATACACTTTGTGATGTGTGTCCTCTTTCCCGCCTCTACAGAAACTCTCTGTTGCTGAGCAGAACTCTTCTGACAGAACAACGTTTAACTACGTTAAAGAGTTAGTTCACCCCAAAATTTTAATTCTGTCATTAATCACTCACCCCTAATGTTCCAAACCCATAAAACCTTTGTTCATCTTTGGAACTCTGAGATGATGAAATCCGAGAGCTTTCTGACCCACAGCAACATTATTACCACTTTCAAGGTCCAGAAAGGTAGTAAAGACATCATTAAAATAGTCCATGTGACTCCAGTGGTTCAACCTTAATGTTATGAAGCGACAAGAATATTTTTTGTGCGCAAACAAACAAAAATAACAGCTTTATTCAACAATTTCTTCTCTTTCATTTCAGTCTCTGACGCTGTCCATGTTGTAAACATAGTGCAGCGCTCCTGAGTTCTACCTCAGAATGGCAGCTCACTATTGGCCAACTCTGTTCACGGGAGCACAACGACACATGCGTGTGATGGTGACGCAGGAGCTGGCAAACCAGTGGCCAATACAGAGCCGGCGTTCTGACGTAGAACCCGGAAGCACTGCACTGTGTTTACTATGTGAACAGCAGAGGAGACTGACACAGAAGAGAAGAAATTGTTGAATAAAGTCGTTATTTTTTTATTTTGCACACAAGAAAGTATTCTCGTTGCTTCATAAAATTCAGGTTGAACCTCTGGAGTCACATGGACTATTTTAATGATGTCTTTACTACCTTTCTGGGCCTTGAAAGTGGTAATAACATCGCAGTCTATGTGGGGTCAGAAAGCTCTCGGATTTAATCCAAAATATCTTCATTGTGTTCCAAAGGTCTGACAGGTTTGGAATGACATGAGGAATTTTTGGGTGAGTAACCCTTTAACAGAAAACTTACAACTAACCTGTGGCCATCTCCATACACACAAGCCTTACTAAAATATCCATGGTTTCCATCCAGATATCATAGTTACAGACCTAAATACACTTCAGCCTGATACTACAACAGATTGTTACTCTACTAGGGTAATGCAATAAATCAGACAAATGATCAAGATCACAAGATCAAAATAAAATAAAATAAAATGCAAAATCGCTCTCACTATAAATCAACACATACATAAACAGTGTAAATAAGAGATTTATTATGCAATACAAACAGCTTCCCAGACAGATTGAGTGACAGTCTTGCTTTATGCATGTCATTTATTTCAAATTTGAATCAGAGTTTTATTTATGCTGCTAAAAGGATCAATGTGAAGTTGATTTACTGATGTATAAAAGAGCAGTAAATGAATTCAGAAACAGCCTGCTCTGTATGAAATCTCAACCTGGAATCAACCAAAAACAAGCTAACAGACAGAAATTAAGATAGCAATAGTGCAAGCTTCTCCAACTGCACTGTCTTATAATCTCATATTGACTGACAGTGAAACAAACTACTTTTATTAGCACAGTAAATAGTTTTCTTAAGGAAAGTGCCATGACACCGTTCTTAAATTGTTGGCCACTTAAGATTCATTGCGCTAATGCTGTCAACATTAGCGTCAGTAACTAGTATAACCGATTGCATAATCATACCAACACTCATTTTACCATTACTGCAGATGAAGTGTTAAAACGCACTGATTTGCTTTATGCTAATCCTCACGCTAAACCCTAGCACGATATATGTTTACATTCAACTTGCCATTTTAGCAAATGATCTGATGAACTACGTAGCCGTTTTAGATGTGATAACACCAATCAGCCAAACCTGGAGTTCGACGGGTTTGCGTTCCTCCAGCAATTATTGGCTATTAACTGTTAAAAGCCCATTTACCTTGTGCAATCAGAGTACACACGTGTGCACAAACACACACACCCATACACACACCAATCTTGTACAGGCTTGTGATCGGAGTCTAGAAAGCGGTAGTACATTTCCTTCAACCCTCTGACACTGAAACAGACTTAATGGCTCATTACATTCCAGCTCTGCTGGGTATTAATCATCAGCGTCTATGACTAATCCTACTATTCCACATGCACATACGCTGGCAAAAGTGCACACTCACTAATGGAGCCCTTTTAATGGTTCTGTCTCAGTGGGCTTGAATGACAATAATGGACAGTTAGAGCAGCGTTTGATAGTGTTCATCCACGGCAGAGGACAGTCTCGATTGTTTCCGTGCTGGACTCTAACAGCTCTCTTAGAATTTTTTATCTTAATTGGGTAGGAATCTTAGTAAATACCTCTTGTTACAGAGGGTAATAATGTGTAAAGACAAAGGCCTGGAATGAGCATAATTCCTCTGCTTTGTAGAAACATTAGCCACCGGCTACAGATTCTCATTTAGATTCTTGCGCAGCAGTGCGGGAACAACCCTCTCTGGACCTTCTCACATGCAGTGGGAATGTAAGATGCTGAGAGTTGTTGTTGTCGATCATTAGTTGACAAAGGATGGATTTTTTTCCCATAAAACACACTCTTGACTACAGTAATAAAGGTAAATGGTACTTCAGTCCCTCAAAGGAAAGTCATTCTGGCTCTCTTCAGGCACTGAGTGTGCTTGTCTGAAGGAGATCATCCACATGCCTCCTCAGCGGCAATCACTCTTTTCCAGTTGTGCGTGCAAATCTGCATGAAATGGCATAAAAGGCTTGTGGGTGTGTCTAGAATGATAATCTAAGTGTGCATACTCATTCATTCCACTTATTACTATTGATCCTGTAGGTCTCTGTGATTAAGATCAAATGAAGAACTAATAAGCTTATTTAGCATTAGGCAAAGCGCATTAATTTGTGCACACAGAGAAAAGAAAATATAATTGGGTGCGGTTGGAGTAAACAAGCCTTTGGCAAAGTTTGGCTTACTAAGCTCTTATGCTTAAACTGTGCAACATTTATGATATTATTTATTTATTGGATATGATGAGACATTTCTTCTACAGATATTTTATTTTATTATTTTATTTTTAATTGTATTATTTGTATTTTTTATTTTACTGCACGACTGCAGGGTTGGCAGGCAAAACAATATAAACAAACACATTTGCAAATGCATCATCAGGAGTCCTGTTTGCAGTCTCTGCCAGATGTTTTTAATTAAGCTTTGAATGAATGTGGATTTTTGTCATGTTTTTTAATCATACTTCTACTGACTAAGGGAAAACCGGTGCTGGATATGGTGGAAATAATTACACGATTAACTGTAGCCTCTGGGAAATATCACAAAACAGCACAAGATATAAAAGCAGGCAATACTTCTTTTGCTAAAAGAAGATTTTTGTAACGCAAAAGTATCTGCATCATCCACCAGGCGGTTTTAAAGAACTAAAAAGATGTTTTATAGACGGCTCCCCTGGAATACTTGTTTTTGTTCGGTTAATCTGATTTCCTACATCACTCTGCTGTCTCTTTCTTTTCACATAATAAAATGTCTCAAATAAATGATTAATTTCCATTATTTCTTTATTAATTTGACAAGAAGCCTTGTAATTAGCAGGGGAAAAGTGTATTCAGCTAGTAAAAAATTAACCTGTAAATAAAACTGTACATTATCCATTTTTTATTACTGATGAAAAACAAGCTCCAGGCTCATACCTGGTTCCTTCAAAATTGATCTATATATGCAGAAAGCCTTGACCTTGGACAATCACATCGCTAATAAGCACTTGATAAGAATAAAATGACTTTATAAATACACTTTCAGTGATGTTCCTAATGGAATGCAATTACCATTCTCAATGCTAACTGCATATCAGGATACATAATCATGCTTCATTAGTGCCAAACATAATCAGTCTATCGCTTCTCTGTGTGGCTCTCCTACGCACTTAAGAGGAATGCACTTTTTTTCTTTCTTAAAGGTCAAGAGACTTCACCAGCTCACTTCTTATTACTGACAAGAGCAGAACATTTCCACTTTCCCACTAAATTTGTTTCAATTTCATCATTTATGCAAAAGCTGAAGTCTAGATTTCATGTGTGGGTGCCAAGCTTTTGATGTGATGACGACATTAGAACAAGATAGACATTAGATCCAAGATATTGCTCTGCTCTGCCTGTGTATCCATCCAAATAGAATACAACAGAATAGGATAGAATGTGTGGTCTAAAAAAAAAGGTAAAGCACACAAATAGTTTTTTTCTTGCTTGTCCTGCTCATTGAAAAAATCTTACCAACCCCAAACACTCGATTGGTAGTGTATATATAAATATGATCTGTCAACATACACTGTAAACCCTAACACTCAAAATAATTAATTGGTTTGAGTAGAGCCAACTCAAATTAAATTAGTTCAATCAAATGAACTTTTATGAGTATCTTGAACTTTCTTTTTCCTTCGAGTTCACAAAACTGACACATTTTAAGTAATCTGAATTGTTTCATTGTTTTGAGTTTTATGAACTTGTTTCTATTCATTTAGACTGACTTTAATTTAACCAAAACTGGGCTGGGATTTCTGTTTCCCAGCATGCTTTGCCATGACTC